>JAJPUD010001925.1:0-40218 GCA_023553655.1 Myrmecobius fasciatus | reverse complement strand
TTCTTTCTTTCTTTCTTTCTTTCTTTCTTTCTTTCTTTCTTTCTTTCTTTCTTTCTTTCTTTCTTTCTTTCTTTTTTGCTTTTTGCTAAGGTAATTGAGGTTAAGTGACTTGCCCAGGGTCACACAGCTAGGGAATGTTAAATGTCTGAGACCAGATTTGAACTCAGGTCCTCCTGACTTCAGGGCTGGTGCTCTATCCACTGTGTCACCTAGCTGCCCCCTGTTTTTTATTTCTAAGGCCAAATAGAACAAGTCTCATTCTTCCTTTTATATGACAATCCTTCAAATATTTGCACCCAGTTATCATGTCCCTCCTTAAATCTTCTTTTCTCTAGGCTAAATATGCTTAGCTCCAAATAATGGCAAGGATTCAAAGACTAACCATCCTAAATGCCTTCATTTGGATATTCTAGCCTGACATTTCAGGGACTACAATTGAACATAATACTTTAGATGAGGTCCAATGAACTATTCACCTCCTTATTCCTAGAAGCTATTCTTCCCTTTATGTAGCCCAAGACTAAATTAGCTTTTTTAGTTGCTCCATCATACTGATGAAACATATTGAGTTTGCAGGCCACTGAAACTCTCATATCTTTTTCAAAACAACTGGTATCTATCTATATATCCTCTATCACATGCATCTGAAGTTATCCCCCCTGACATGGTGTCATCTACAAATTTTATATACATGCCAATCATATATTTATACAAGTCATTGATGAAAATGTTAAACAGCACAGGGCCAAGCACAGATCTTTTGGACACTTTACTGAAGAACTACTGTCATGCTGACAATGAATATTTAATAACTATTCTTTGACTCCAAATCTACCATTCCACCACATTATATAGGACCATAGAGATGGAAGTGACATTAAAGATCACCTAAACTAATCTCATTTTACAGTTGAGAAAACTAACACCTAGAGATATGTGATTTACCAAGGTTATACAGGTAGTAAGGTAGGCAGAGTCCAGATTAAAATCCAGTTTCTTTGATTCCAAATTTAGAACTTCTTCCATTACATCATACTATATCTCACTTTTATATAGCAGTAGTGACAACTATTGACACTGTTGATTATGAGAACAGACCCAAAAATCTGAAATAGTTTTAGAAATAATTTTATTATGGCCTCTAATAGAGGAGAACAAGCCATAAATAAAACGTAGCAATCTCCAAATTCTGAAAGATTTATATTATATAGAATTTTGGCAAAGGTTTCCTAAATAGGGACTCCATATATGCAGTGAAGCAATTCTGCTGATAGGGCAGTCTGAAAGCAAGATAGATTGAGGTAGATATTAGTAGCTGCACCCCAAAATAGAAGATTGAGGTGGTCTCCTCTGGAGTTCTTGGGTGTGGTAACCCAAAACAAGAATGTTTTGAGTGGATTTGGGGCATGGAGAATGAGAATTACCTTATAGCCATTCCTGCTGTCCCTAGAAAGTTACTGGGGTCAAGAGACATTCCAGGTGTGGGACAATCTTTAATCACTTAAGGTTAGACTCAAACAGTATAATTTTAGCAGCATAATAAATCATTTTCTTCATAACACAATATCCCCTTTTATGCTGGTTCTATGATAATTATTCTGCCTTACAACTTCTTTGCTGTCTGTGCTACCCTCAATCCCTTGTCTACGAATTTTCAGTTTTTTAGTTTTGCCAGCAGATGTCTCCATTACTCCCTTATACTTAGGATCAGCGGCAGAAAGAAGTTGTTTTTATTTTTTTAACCAAAACTAAGGAAGATGATTTAATAATTTGCCTAAAATGAGCAGATGAACTGGACACTGTTTTCCCTCTTCTTCTTCTTCTTCTTTTTTTTTTTGAGGCAGAAGTGCAAACCTACTTATTCTTCTCCTTTACGTCCCTAGACATACCTCAGAGCAAAAATATTTCTTCAACTGAAAATAGGAAATATCAACATTATTCTCCAAACTAGGTTAACTTAGTAAACTATAAAATCTCCGTGGTTTCCCCTAAGGGACCACATCTTTTGCAACTCCTCCTCTTCCTCCTCCACCACCTCCTTATCGTTGTCCTCCTCTTCCTTTTCTTTCTCCTCTTCCTTCACCACTAGCACCTCTTTTTCTTCCTCCTCCTCTCTCTCTTCCTCCTTCTCCCTCTTCATCCTCCTTCTCTTCTTTCACCTCCTTCCTTTCTTCCTCCTGTCTTCCACTTTCCTTCTCTCCTTTCCCCTCCTCCCATCCTTTCTGTTTCCCTGTTTCCCCTCCTCCGCAGCCGCCTCTGTATTCCTCTGGGTTCAGCACTGGACAGCTCCCTATTCCTGCCCTGTAAAAGGAAGCTTGATGATTGACAGATAAATCGACCATTTAGGAAGCGAGATGACTGAATGCCGATCTACAAGGACCCTCTGAGTGCTAATGAGGGGTTGGTTATGGCCAAGCTGTCTAGTTAACGAACTCCCTCCGCCGCCCCCGGCCCCGCCACCCCCGGCCGAGACTGAAGGGAGGGAGGGAGGAAGGAAGGAAAATGTTTCCTTGGTCAATCCTCGGTACTTTAACCAACCACTTAAGTATCTTCTCCTCTATAGAGATAAGCAGACCTACTCCTTCCACCCCCAGACACCCTCTCCCCCACGTCCCACCACCGCTTTTCTCTCTTCAAAATATATTTTTGCTTCTTCAGGTTTCCTAGCAGTGCCCCCACCCCCAACCCCATGTGTGTGAGTCTGTGTATGTGTGAGTGTGTTTCTAGAAGTGCGCGCGCAATCAGAGCCTCCGTGGGAAGTGAATGAGGAGGAGCTTGAGTTGGGGAGGGGGGTGAAGAGGGGGAGAACCTGCCACTGGTTTAGATGATGGAGCGGCGCTTGCAGGCGGCAGCAGCAGAAGCATCTCGTTAACACACCTCAATGAAAACGGCAGTGGAAACGGATGGGGATAAAGACGTAAGCAGGCTAACTATAGCTGCCGTGTAGCGAGATGGGATGTAACCTGCTCAGATCAAGGCTGCGAGGTGCGTAATCCCCAGGGCTAGCCTATTGTGGAGAGGAGATCGCAGTCAGTATTGCCACAGGTGACTTGGTTTCCTGCTTACAATTGCTTTGAGATCCAGGCTATTTTTAAAAATTCTTATTTTTAAAATCTCCACCTTCTCCCCTTGATACCATCTGTAGAAGGAAGAAGACTAACAATAGTAATACTATTACGATTATTAATAAAAAAAATTGAAAAGTGACTTCCCATCACCTCTACTTCCCCTCACTCCGAGACAGCCAAGAGACATGGTTTACCCCTTACTCCTTTGCCTCCTGCTTGCTCAGCTGGGATTGGAAGCTGCGGGTTCCAGCCGTAACCCACCAGGGCGCCTGGAACCCCATAGAGAGAGGACCCTTAGAGGGAAACAGCATGGTCATCAGTCCGCCCGAGTCTCAGACTCTTCGACTCTCTGGAGCCGGTCCATCGACAGCACCATCTTGGCGCAGAAACTCTCCGAGGAGGTGCCCACGGACGTGGCCTCTTACCTTTACACTGGGGACTCCCATGAACTGAAGCGAACCAATTGCTCCGGCCGCTTCGAGCTGGCAGCTGGCCTGCCGGGGAAGTCCCCCGCTATGGTCAGCCCGCACCCCTCCTTGCACGGGGCGATGGACACACTTATCTACGCCACCAACTTCCTCAACATGATCAATAAGTCACTAGAGCAGAACTTGCAGGACGACTTGGAGTGGTACCAGGCGCTGATCCTAAGCATCTTTGAAGATGAGCCTAGCATCTCACGGGCAGCCATTACTTTCAGCACCGAGTCGCTGTCCTCTTCAGCCCCCCAGGTCTTCCTTCAGGCCACTCGAGGGGAGAGTCGAATCCTCCTACAAAACCTGTCCTCCTCTGCTCACCACTCGGCCAACGCCACCCTGGAGACTGAATGGCTTCACGGCCTGAGGCGCAAATGGAGGCCCCATTTTCACCGCCGAGGCTCCAACCAGGGGGTCCGGGGTTTGGGCCACAGTTGGAGGTTCCGGGACAGTTCAGGGGGGGAAAAGAATCAGATCAGGTGGTCTCTGCCGTACCTGGAGTGCGAGAACGGGAGTTACAAACCTGGCTGGTTGGTCACTCTCTCCGCAGCTTTCTACCGGTTCCAGCCTAACGTGGTTCCTGAATTCAGGTAGGAAGAGGAAGCAGAGAAACACACACACACACACACACACACACACACACACACACACACACACGCACACGCACACGCACACGCACACACTCACACACCAAGCAGCATATTGATGTATGTGTGCGGGTGCGTGTGTGTATGTGTGTATTCAGGCGCGCGCGCCTGCGCGTGTAAAGGGGTGCTACTATGGTTCTGCTATCCTGCCTTATCCTAGGGACTAGGTGGGGGACCCTTAATGCAAGCATGGTAGAGCAGAGAGGATGTCCCCCTCCCCACTCGTAAACGCTAACTACTCAAGAAAATAAATTCCCTTCCTTTTGACCCACTCTGCACAGGGACAGAAGAAGGAAATATGGGGTGTACACCATCTCTTCTCAATTGGGTCGGGTTTTCAGGGAGGGGAAGGGGAGCTCCTGTTGGATTGAGGAATTGTGATCAAACACTGATTTCCTCAGTCCAGGAAACTGCCTAGAACCCGTGGGAGAGTTTTTGGTATCCCAGAAAATAAAAGTGGTAGGGACTGGGGGAAGGAGGGGACTTCAGAGAAGGCGAGTTTATTGTCTTCATCACTCCTAAGTCTGTAAACTCTTCCTCCTTTCAGTGTGAATAGTTTGACTCTGGCCGACGTGTTATTGGCTAAGTAGCAGAGAGTATAATTAACAAGGGCACAATTTCCTTCAAGATTTCCTTAAGGACAGCAAGCACAGGCAACAGATTCTGGGCTAGAGAGAACATCACTCCCTACTTAGTGGACCATCTCCGAGCTCTTAGTTCAGACCCGTTGTTGTCTTATATCTCCCTGATCCTTGAAAGACCAGAAACCCGTCATACCTGCTTTTTGCAGCTCTCTAAGTTAGCTCAGTCTGGAAAGAATCTGGTTGGATTTAGAAGATTTAAATGTTGTGGGAAGAGAATTGTCACTATAAATCTTTTGAGTTTGATAACAATATGAAATTAGAAAAATAACTGATTACCTCCAAATCGCCTGACCTTAGATGACCCTGTCTTGGAACAATCCCTTCTGAAGGGGAGGAGTGAGGACAGTTGAAAAAGGGCTGAAGTAGGAAATTCCAGGAGAGATCTGGAGTGTGACCCTCTCCCAGTTCCTCAGACTTTATGGAGATCTTTTTAGTTTCCAGAATCTTGAGATTCTTATTTTGTTTCTTTTTTAAAAAATAGTCAGAAACAACATTATTATTGTTACATATGATATTGTTTTATATATATATATCAATATATGTATAATACTATTATTATTAATGCTCTCTCTCTGACTGAGAGCTGAGAGCAGGCAGCTAAGCTGACAAAGAGGCAGTAGGATGTAATGATGGAAGACTTTGCCCTAGTCTGGGACTTAGTTATGAGCTTGCTGTGGAACCTTAAGATGCCTTATGTATAAAATCAGGGGCTCATTATGTAGGAATCATTTCCTTTTTAGTTAATAGTACTAGAGAGGAAAAGAAAATCAGATTTTCTTTCTATGACCTATGCAGATTTTTTGGTCTTATGTTTTGCTTTCTGTCTCTCTGTCTCTCCCTCTTTCCTCCTTCCTCCTCTCTTTTTCATCTTGAACACTCCTTCCCCTCTCCCCAATCCTTTAATACTAGAAGAGATTATCTCTTTGCCTCTTGATTACTGCACTGATCCTATTAGGAAGAGCTAGCAAGTTCTTCTTTGCTATCTAATTTACCTGGAGGAACAAAGATTAGTTAGGTACTGTGAGCTCCTAGTATCTGTAGCTTGTCGGAGAATGATTTTCTAAGGCACTCAAAGGAAAGGAATCTTAGAAATTCTTGAGTTGGGATGAAACTTTTGTACTCAAAAGAATTTTACAAAGAATTTCTATGGCAAAGAGATACAGGCCTTGTGTCTTAGATCTCTGAAAGACAAACCCATTCACACCTGCCTTTTTACAGCACTTTCAGTTATGGCTTGTAGTTCATTCAATTACGGGTCTTTTGCAAAGCATGTGTTGAAAAGATTTTAGAGCTCTAGGCAAATATTCCTAGGATCTTCAATTAGCCAAGATCTAAAGCTTGGAAAGCCAAAGGCCCTAAGTAAGGAAACAGAATGCACTTGTCACCATTCTCTTGCTTGGGTCCAGAGGTCAGTTTCTGAAAACAGGGAACCCAATGATAATGATTCTTTAGTTTTTAAAGACGTGAAGCAGGTCAAATTTAAAGTAGACGTTAGCCAGCAGGGGTCATCCAAGTAACAGAACAAGATACTTCTTTCCTCTGAGACCCTTCAGCATCATACTCTGATTTCCAAAGGTTGATGGGGGTGGAGTTTTGATACATAGCCAAAGCACCTTTCCATGGATACCTGTAACCCGAACAGTTTAAATACTCTGTTCAATTTTCAAGCATCTTTTAGGGGAATAAGAGAAACAGTTATGGAACTAAAAATAGATGTTGGTTTTATATACTTAAGGTAATATTTACATGAGACTCATTTTCTTTTTTGATCTCTACACTCATAAAAGGAAGAGTCATTTCAAACTCAGTCATTTAAAGTGGGCTTTTCTTTTCTTTTTCTTTTTTTTGCTCTTTTTAAAAATAACAGAGATATAAACAGAAAAATTAATACACTGAGATACAAATGAATCATTTCTTGGAAATTAGGAGGTTATTCAAGACATTATGTTAAAAAAAGAGTATTTTGGAACTCAGTAATTTGAAAAAAATCCCTATAATGAAAAATCTATTGATAAATGATACTTAGTGAAGGAAAAACCAACAAATTATCTCTTAAGCTTTAACTCTCATTTGATAGTTCAGAATGTTTTTTATTTAGAAGATTCAGTCACTGGACCATATTATTTGTAAAAGAAGTAAATCCATAACATTAAATCTTATAATAAAGTAGAAAAACTACTCAATTGCTATTAATATTTCTATTTAATCACTATAGGATATTTCAAACAAATTTTTATCTCCTTTTTTAATATAAATGACAGAAGTATATTAAGGTTCAAAATTCAGTTTAGAACATAGATGAGAAACAGACATTAATTTCCCATCTTTTTTTTTATTCCAAAAATTTGCATGCAATTCCATTCAACTAAATGTCTCTTGATTCATTGATTATGGACAGATGATATGAATACATATAAATTCATTTCAGCAAAAATTAATTGAGCACTTATTATGCTGAAAGCCCTGGGCTAGAAGCAGTATATATAGGAAGAGAGATTTAAAATGAATAAATATAATTCTCAGCATAATCTTACAGTGCATATAATAATAGTAGGTAGCATTTATATATAGCCCTTTAAAATTTTCAAAGTGCTTTTTAAATATCTCATTTCATCCTCACAATGGCATTGGGAGGTAGGTGCTATTAGTATGCCCATTTTTCAGATGAGGAAACTGAGGTAGACCGTGGCCTACTAAGAATCTGAATCTGGATTTGAACTTGGTCTTCCTGATTCCAGGTTTAATACTCTATCCAATTTTACCACTGGTTATTAAAAATAATAATACTCTGTACTTTGATCCTCTTTTGATTCTTTAGATAAAACCATAGATCTAGAACTTGAGAGAATTTTAAGTACCATCTGGTCCTAACCCTTTTATAGTGGAGGAAATTGGGATCCAGGGAGGTTCGATGACTTGTCCATTTTGGCACAAGAGAATATTAGAAGTTGCCATTTGATAGAAGAACAGTGGTGCAAAATTAATTATTGAATCTAACTTCTTCCTGGATTATGATACATTGGTGAAGCAATTTAGTTTTCTCCAGTCCATGTTTAAGAATCAATAATAGGATTTAGGGTAAGAAAATACATTTTTTTTATCCTAAGAAACTTGAACATAAATATTAGATCATGTCTAGTTGAATCAATAAGCAATTTTTGGATAGATAGTAGGACCATTTGAATCACAATTCTTTCTGTATGTGAGTGTCATTTCAAAATCCTATATGACACTAAATGGTATCCTTTTGAAGATAAGAGATACAAGCAAGGTATTATCTGAAATAGGTTGTCAAACTTTGGAAGAAAATTTGAAGCTCATGAGTTGTAGTTATCATAAAATTCTAGAATTGTGATATCTTTTTCATGTTTAACCTAAATTTTTCCTAGTACAATTTTCATTTAGGTTTTCCTTCCCCCCTCCCCCATCAGTGGAGATGAAGATTAATAGTCAGTATTCTCCTTATAGCAATTATATGTTCATAGACTTCCAGACAGTGAAATTATCCTCAGTAGTTATAATCAGGTCTAGAACATGAAATGTATTGCCTGGAGAAGGTAACAGTGACAAGATGCACATATCAAACCAACATAGAGAGTAAATGGCAGCTGAATGTCAGACTGGTATGGATTGACTTATTTAAGTGACTTACAAGGAGAAATATTAACAATTGTGTCTGTAAAAAGTTTTGGTTTCTAATCTCATGATGATGTAATTTAATGTCTTACTGCCTCTTGATCCATTTGATACTTATTGAAGGAGAACAATTTCCACTGCAGAAGAGATACTCTAAGCAAAGCATATCCTGGGATCCCAATGTTGGCTATTTCCTGTGATCTGTGGGGTGGATGGCTGATGGCTCCTTAAACACCTCATCTATGGAAAACCCCAATGGGGTAAAAAAAAAGAAATCCTGACCACCCTGCTCCTTTTGAATTATAGCTTCAGAGGTCTTCAGAGTGACCTTATAACTGCATCCTATATTTCCTCTAGTTCTTCTTACACATCTTTCCCCCTTTGTTTTCATTTGATCCTGGTAATGTTTGATTTGTTTGTATAAAAGTAATAACAAATAACTAATTCGTGTGAATGGCTGACAATTTTTGCCAACTGTTATGGAATATCATCATAATATATAATAGCACAGGAATGATGTATAATATAATTAAATGTGTATCAGAATAAATTTGTTGTAAATTTTATATGATTACCCATATTAAATCTTATTTATGTTTGTAATCTTAGTTTGTTTCTCAAATCACCTTGCTCACAACTTAGATGTTGACTTGCCACATCGGGATGTATTGATAAGGAAGTTACATCCTTTTCTTCTTGGATTCTCTCTAAATATGGTTGACTTTTGCTTACAGTAAAAAAAAAAATAAGATGAAATATTGTTTAGGATGGTCCAACAATGGGGTTACCCTTTCCTTGAGGTACTCTCAAAATTTTCATAGAAACATTTTTGAATTGCCTTAACTTTCTTATCTTATTAAAAAAACTGTCACATTTTCAGCCATTTTGGTTTGTTTTCTGATTTTCAGCAGCTGGGACAATGTGTTATTGTGCCATTTGCCAGAATAAGCATTTGAAAATAGAAATGGAATATATATTCCTGTTACTTAGGAGCCCTCATGAATAAATGTTTCAATTCATACTTTAAAAATAATTGTCATGTGTCCTTGGGTTTTAATTCAACAACTTTGAATTGAGAAGAAATTTAAAAAGATGAAACTATCTACAACTATTCTGTGGCCTGCTTACTAAAGGAATCACCCTCTCTTTTTCTTCATGAAAACAGTGACCCTGGCTAACATCTTTAAAAACAAACAAAACTCTGACTGTATTGGATTAGGTGACTACTAATAGAATCAAGCATTCCACTTAAAAATAAAAATATTCAGCCAGAGCAGATAAAATCTCAGTTTCTATATCTGGAAAAGTCAGCTGAAATTTTCTTAAGGCCAATACAAAGTTGCTGTCTCATAGAATTCTAATCTGAGCACTACAACAAACATCTCATCCCTTCCTCAAGATAATTGTATAAATATTTTGGTGATGCCTTAACTTTCTTATCTTTAAAAAAAGGCCATTACATTTTCAGTCAATTTGATAGGTTTTCTGATTTTCAAAGATTATTTTTTTACCCAGAAGATGGGACAATTTTCAATCTTAATATTTGCTGGAACAAGCATTTGGAAGTAGAAATGGAGTTTCTAAAATGGAGAAATTTATTTGGGAAGTATAGGCTTTTCCACTGGAGAAGGAATTGGAGCTCTTGCTCATTTGATTTTATAGTTTCAACTGCCAGATAAGCCCATGCTACTTTCAGCTTTGGAAAGCTAGCTGAGTTTGCTGTGTTCTTTTTCAGGATTTTAAGAATTTTTTATTTCAAGTCTAACAGCATTATTAAATCCAACCATTCTATATTTTAATATGATATTGTAATACACAGAAATGCCAAGAAGTGGCTGCTGCAATTATTTTATAGACCAATATGTCTTTAGTATTTGAGGGCTAATGACTTTTTTTTTTCACTACAGAAATGGGTGGATCCAATATCTTGCCTCTTTTCAGTCCTGGGATAGTATTTGTATGATTATTTTACCAGAATAGCTACACAGTATATTGGGATCATCATAACCTTGATAGTATAACTGCCATCATCTGAAAAGAGGCAACTTGGTGATAATGAGAATAGACTCTGCTGTAAATAGTTTTATTAGGCACTGATTGGGTACAATTCTGACATTTTCTTTGAGCAATGATTCCTTTATCTTTTAGTCTTTTCCTTTCCTCTTCTCTCCTTTTCCTCTCTTCCACTTTTTTTCTCCACTATTGCTAACATTTTCTACATATGGTTTCTTATTCAGTTAAATACTCACAAATCCAATAGTCCTTCCTTGATAAAATGTATTTTGTAGTAAAACTTTAGCTAATTAAAATATTTGGAAAAATGGATGTTCAGGTAAATTCAGGTTAATAGAAATCCTCATTGGTTTCATATAAAAAAGCTTTTGTTGAATTAATTTATAAATCATTCTTTCTTTTGTTCACCAATTTGTGAATTTCTCTGTCTCTATCTCTGTCTTTATCTCTATACCTTTCTGTGCTGAATCTGTCTGTTTTTTTGTCTGTCTCTGTCTGTATCTCTGTGTCTGTCTCTAGGTCTCTGGCTATCTGTCTCTCTGACTGTCTCTCTTGTTTCTCTTTTTCTCACTCCCAAGCTGGAAGCACAGTGGTTACTTACAGCCTCATTGTAATGAGCAAAGGAGCTTTAATCTATTAAATTTATGCTTTGACTAGTTCAAACCTTCTTTAGGCTATTTGAGTCACTATATAAATGCTTAACTTTGTGTGGACAATTGAAGGCCTCAGTTCACTGAAGCTCAAACTCTCAGATTAAGAAATCTACCAACTTCAATAGCAAGGATTACAGGGGTACTCTATAATACCTAACAGCAAACTTAGTTTTTTAAATTTTAATTTATTTATAATATTCCAAATTTAACAAGCACTAGATAAACTGAGCATTTCTACATGTAACCACAGATGTACATTAAGTGTAGATGAATTTTCCTTCTAAGTATTCAACATATTCTGTGTATTACTTTCAAAACCATCCTTTCTGTGCTCCCTACTGAAATTCTGTTCTTTTCTATGCATGTGTAAGTCTACCAGCAAGGCACTGTGAAAAAGTGGATAGGAAGCTGGCTTCAAGTTCCACCTCTGACACAAAATGGTTATGTAATCCTGGGCAAGTCACATACTAGTAACTTGGGCATCTCTAAAAACTTCATTTATTTTTGTGAGGCAATTGGGGTTAAGCCACTTGTCCAGGGATAGACATAGCAAGTAAGTGTTAAGTGTTAAGTTTTTGAGGCCACATTCAAACTCAGGTCCTCCTGATTTGGGGGCTGGTGCTCTATGTATTTCACCATCTAGCTGCCCCATCTCTGAAAACTTTAAAATGCAGAAAAGGTGCCAAAGTAAAGTTCTTCTCTGGGAACTCTTTGCACTGATGAAATCACAGGTCCACCACCACAACAATAACAATAAAAATTTTTTCCTGTAGGAAGCACAATATAGATTTTAAAAAAGTCAAATAGCTTTGATAATGGTTTGATATACAAAGTATATAGGAAACTGAAAGAAACATATAAAACTAAAGGCCATTTTCCAATAAAAACGAGTATAGTTGGATACAGAAGGCCATGGAAGGCATTTAAAAATCAGGTCCTGGAGCAGCACTTTCAGAGTGGAAAGATTATGGATTTTGGAAGAACAGATTTCAAAGGACTCACAGAAAGGATAGATAAGAACTTCTAGTAGAGCCCATGAGTAGGAACTAATGTTTATATTCTGTTCTGAGACTGTGGGAAAATTAACCTCTCACTGCTCCAGGCCACCCTCCAAAATGATGTATTGCAAATCAGTTGCTGATATGCACTGGTAACAATTCTTCTCTGGAAATTCTATATACCCAGGAAATCATGTCCTGTCCCTTTTCCCATTGCATGATACTTATACTTGGATTTTTAATAAATCAGTTTTATAAGTACAGACTGAGGAGATGGGTCTAGTGAAGACAAACTGAGGGTTTTAGTGAAATGTATGCTCATCAACAAGATTTTGATGGTGTCCAAGAAAGCTGATGTTATATCACGCTTCATTGAGAAATGATTTCCGGGACTAGGGAAATGACAACTTCATTATATTCTGTCCTGGTTCAAGGTGGTCATTTGATTAGCTAATGCTTTATGTAATTGCTGTGACTCATCTTATGATTCAAGGGGCTACTAATGTATGAATTCCTAATAGCAGAAGGAAGACTAAATTATGGACCAAGCCTCTGCATGAGATTAAATTCATTTATTGCTTATTATACACAGAAACTTTAGTCTAATAGTCTAATAGTCATTCATGGAGATTGTTTTCCTCAGTGCAAGACATACTTGTTAAATAGTGTATCATAATGTTGAGAAGATCATCACGACCTCTTGTAAATTATGTTTGTTAAAAATTCGACCATTTCCTCCCTTTGTAACTTTTGCAAAAAGACTTACTGTGCATATTTTGCCACTTCCCCCTTCTCTTTAACCTCTTACTCTAAGACAACATATTTCAATTTCTTTGAGGTCAGAATTAGATAACTGGGAGAAACTGATAAGGATAGGTCTCCAAGCCAGCTAGCAACTCATCTGAGTTGAAGTTTTCTGAGGATAACAAATGTTGCATCAAGGTCAAGTTGTTTAAAAGACCAAAAAAGAATTCAGAAAGGCTATTGACAACTTCAGCTACCAGTATCCTGGATATCAGAATCTCACAAAATTTTAATGTCAGATTAAGAACAATACTTAAAAATGTCAGAAACAAGGAATTTTCTCAATATATAATTTTTTTTTCACTGAAGCAATTGGGGTTAAGTGACTTGGCCAAGGTCACACAACTAGGAAGTGTTAAGTGTCTGAGGCAGATTTGAACTCAGGTCCTCCTGACTTCAGGGCTGGTGCTCTACCCACTGCACCACCTAACTGCCCCTCAATATATACTTAAAAAAAAACTTTCTGGAATTTATGTAAAATGTTAATCTGGGTTTATTCTCAATGTTCAGTGTTTGGTAGTAAAGTTTACCATGCAGCCCTTCATTTAGAGTACATTTATTGCCAGCTATTGCAATATAGGCAGGAGAGATCAAACACTTCTTCAATACAACTCTCAAAACTGACATATCTAGTCAGACCTTTTTTTGAGGACTATTTACAATTCCACTCACCACATTTTTAAAAGAACATAGATAACTTTATTGAACACAAGGGTGACAAAATGAAGGAAGAAATTGAAATAATATTTGAATAAAGATACATTTAGCTTGGAGATCAAACCCATTTTTAATAATAGCTGACTTCAGATATTCAAAGGTTTGTTGTGTGAAAGAAAAAAGAATTTTCTTCTGTATGGTACCCCAAAGCATAAGTGTGAAGCAAAGAGTGAAAGCTGCAGAGAAGATAGTTTAGGCTTGGTGCAAGGGAAATTCCTGATAATTATATATAATAACCTATGAAAAAGTAAACATGATTGCTTTAGGAAATTGTCTCTTCCAAAGATTTTAAAGCAAAGGCTAGAAGACTGCAGGTAGATGAGGTTATAAGTTGAATTGATTACTTTTTCATCTCTGGTTTGAACTAGATGGATGTTGGCAACCCTTGCAATTCTGAGATTCTTTGATTTGTGATCAGTCAGTTCACTGGCTATCAGAAAAGGGATATTTTTATTTTGCTGTTCATTTACAACTTAATCCTGACAAAGTAAAAAATTCAGAGGAAGAACAGACAAGAAGCATAGCAGGAGAAAAAAAAAGAAAAAGAAATAGAAAAAGGAGTAATGGTTAGGGGAGACTAGAAGCAGTGACTAGGATGGTGAGCAGACCTATGACAATGATGGGAAGTGACAGACTACAGAAAACTAAAGAGAACAGCCCAGTAGAACTGGGCTATTCAGTCAGAAGGGCTAGTGCAATACACCTAATAATCCCAGTGGGTTATCTGAAGAAACACCAACTGGAACAGGTCTTGGGGCATGCAGTCAAAGGAAAAGTACTGCTCACTTCATAGTTCTAAAGGGAATCACTGTACTCTACTAATTGAACGCCAATAACTGCTTCTGTACAGCAGAGTGAAAAGAATCAGCAAAATCCCACTCTCTTCAAGAGTTTCATAGGACGTAACTGTATCCTGGAGATGTAGAGCTAGAGTTACACTAATGATACAGTAGTTTTCTGGAGGAGTGAGTGTGTGTGGTCATTGTGATAATGGCAAGCTAAGCCATAATACTTTACTCTTCACTGTGTATATACAGTCAAAGGAATTGGGGTGTATTGCAAGAACCCTTTTACAGCAGGGATTGCAAACCTCTTTGAGGGAAAAAGCTTGCTGACCTCATGCTGACCTCAAAAGAAAAAAGAGAGATCTGGATATAAGCTGAAAAGGGCTAAAATAAAACAATTTTGATGGACTTATTTAGCACTAGTTAACATATATTCTGTGGCATCTCTGCTCAGAAAAGGATATATACATAAATTATTTGCAGACTCTGATTCAAATAAAGTCACTGATCACTCTTATGTTGTGTGTGTAGCTAAATTAAAATACTTAGATTTTTTGTTTTATATGAAGGGTTTTTTAGTAAGCATTCTAATTAAACCTCTAAGCAGTAGATCTACAAATACAGTTCTTTTTCTAAAGAATCTTACATTTTTCAGAGAAAACACCTTATAGACATTTAAGTAAATATAAAATATGCTCCAACTAAGTATAGTACTATTTTTGTGGATCAAGGTTATGGGGAGGCTTCATTAGGTAGGGGAAAAAGATCTGAGGGTGCCCTTAGCTTTGACTCAATGCTGATTAAAAATATAAAAGATTTCATATTTGTATTATGTTACTGAAAATATGAAGAATATGGAGAAGTAGGGGAGACTCATATGAACTGATGAAAAGTAAAGCATTAAGAACCAGGAAAATGATATATATGATGATTACAACAATGCAAATAAAAATAACAACAAAACTGAATGCAGAGTAATTATAACCAACAAGCTTGATCCCAAAGAAGAAATGTGAAAATGTTATAGATTCTTTTAACATAAGCACTATGGCTTGTCACTTTTCCCTGCTGAAGTTTTTGGTGTTTGGAAACATGAGATATTCTGGAGCTTTTCGAGGTTCTATACCTGGACCTTCCATTTGGAGTTTGCAAGCTTACATATGGATGAATGGATAGGGAAAGCCTTTGGACTGGCTTTTTGCTGTTTTTGTATCTCTAGTGAAGGAAGATTTTTGGACCACAGACTCACCTGAGGACAGACAGCAAAACTATCCAATTACTGGAAGACAACTCACCCAGAAGAAGCCTAGGGCACAGGTTAAACAGTTATTGAGCTGTAGGCTTTTTCTTTCACTGAGCTCTTCCTGGGATTGCCTCAATTTTCTCACATGGATGATCTTAACACTGACTGACCTCCTGGAAAGTGGTTGTTTATTTGTAAGCCCCAAAGGGGCAAGAAATATTTCTAGTATCTTGGGTATCTAGTCTAGTGGCTGACACCTAGTAGGAGCTCAGGGAATGTTTAGGGCTGCTTCTATTTTGGAGATTTTGTTAAAAAAAAGCCCTCCATGAATGCTGGTACCAGTATTGCTATGTATCATTTAGGTTGATTTTAAAATAATATTCTGCCTCAGAGTTTTTTTTAAGTGATCTCATTTTAGTTGCCACTTTATTCTTTTTCCTTCTAGTGACTGCCATTCTGTTTGTTTCCTCTCTGCTCCAGTGCACGAGGTTGCCAGTTTCCTATCTGTGCCAAGTCAGCTAAAGTAAAAGCATAAACTTCAATGATTTTTTCTAACCATTTCACATCTGTCATTCATAAAAAAACAAACAAAGAAATGAGGAAATTTGAGGAGGAGGAAGATGCTTGAAATAAAGATTCCTGCACTTAACTTGATTTGCTGCATTTCTGATATACAGGGTTGAAGCTGTAAAGTCAAAATATACCATAGAAAGGTGAAAAGAATGAAAGGAAGGGGATCCCTCAGTCTCTGGATTTATGTCATCAGCTCACCTGAGATGAAACCCTACATGAAATCCTGACTCCTTGGAGGCTGACTGGTGGCTATTCTTATCCATAATTTCATGTCATGCTACATGGTCTTTCATTGTGTTGAGCCCCTCAAGGGTAGGAGCTTGATAAAAAACCAACTGAAGGTACAGGCAAAAACAGAAGAGAGCAGAAAAATATACACCTGAGACATAATAGCAGAAACTTTTGCTGTAGGTCTTGGAGAAAAAAAAGATATATATGGGTGGAGGTATATATTTCTATATCAGGGACACTAGCAGCTGAGAACTGAAATTCTATGTTTCAGAAAATAATATTAAAAAAATTCCATCTCACCATAAAACCAGAATTTAGTTATTGACCTTTATTTCTTAGAACAGAATCCTTGTTTTTTGTTACATGTGCAATGATGTATAAAGATCCCCCTGAATCATAAGATGGAGGTTAATAGATGCTTTAATTTCTATTTATTTTCCCTGTCGCTTTCTCTTTGAGTGTGGTCCAATAAGATGCATTTAATGTGCTAGGTAGAACATGAATATTAAGAAATCAGATTTTAGTGAGTGAAGGGGAATCAGTAGGAAGGATCCCATTGAAGAGCTGGTCCAAGGGACAAAAAAGTCCCTTTGAAAGAATGGGGTTGACAGTACCAGCTAGTTAAACTAACTGGCTGCCTGCAATTGTGTGTGATTATAGGATACCATAAAGCCTCCTTCCTGCTCAACCCTACCTAAAAAACTCCACCTTGAAAATCCTATCCTTGGAGATACAGACATTCTTTAAACAACAATTAAATGCTAAATTGTAAGTATTCTTGGGACAAGTAATATACTGATACCAAGGTACAGAGCACTAAAATAGAAGATAATAGCTCCTTTCAAGGGAAGCTGATTTTTAATGGGGAATAGTATGAATGAATAGGAATTGGTATAATACAGTGGAAAGCAAATCCACCTTTGACTATGTGACCTCAGAAAAGTCACTTAACATCCCCAGGCCCATTTGAGAATAGGTGGCCTTTGAGGTCCTATCTAGGATATGCAACAGAAGAGGCATTGGGAATGGGAAAAAGGAGCCCAGGAAGGGCATCTAGTTGCCTGAAGTTAATCTTTGCTGAGTTTATAACTTTCTTGATAAGAATATAATAAAAAAGGGCAGCTAGGTGGTGTAGTGAACAGAGGACTAGCCCTGAAGTCAGGAGGATCTGAGTTCAAATCTGATCTCAGACACTTAATACTTCCTAGCTATGTGACCCTGGGTAAATCACTTAACCCCAATTGCCTCAGCAAAATATATATACATATATACACATATATGTATATATAATAAAAAAGGACACAAAGACACACATGAATCTAATTTTTTAAAAAATGATCATGAAGATAAGATGGATTTTAGTGACTAAATGAATTGTATGAAATATTGAAATAAATAGAAGAGTTACAAAAAACTAAGAGATGATAATAATAGTGCTAAAACATCTATAAGTACTTTTAGGTTTATGAAGGAGGATCCTAACAATGATCTGATATTATGATGTAAATTGGACAAATATTGTTGTGCTATTGATTAGTCATGCCCAACTCTTCATGACCCTATTTGGAATTTTATTGGCAAAGATACTAGAGTAATTTTTCATTTCCTTCTTCAGCTCATTTTACAGCTGAGGAAACCAGGGCAAACAGAGTTAAAGTTATTATTAAAGTTATATATTAAAAATATTATTTTTTATTGATGAGAAGACAGGGTTCAGAGAAGATAACATAACTAGTCACTATTGGAGTTAGGCCTTAAACTCAAATTTCCTTCTTTATAATCCTATGTTCTTTCTACCATAGGTTATAGACTAAATACTTATTCAAGCCTTTTAGAACTAAATCAGAAAAATACGTGAAAGTAGAGGGTCGAGGTAGACCTTGTCCAATTTTGAGTCTCAGTTTCTCTGAAATATTGGGATAATAGAGCATACAAACTAGAGCATACATAACAACCAAGTTGTTAAATCTTTTGCTTAATTCTGATTTGAAAACCATTTTTAGGAATAGAGAATATGGAAGAGAATTTAGAGATCATTATAATCCAGTTGACCACTCATGTTATACAGATAAGGAAATTGAGCCTCAAGAAACTGGAAACTGAGTGGGTGGTATATGAATGTTATGGAATATTATTGTTCTATAAGTAATGATCAGGAGGGTGATTTTAGAGAGACCTGGAGAGAGCTACGTGAACTGATGTGAAGTGAAATGAGCACAACTAGGAGATCATTGTACACAGCAACAACAATATTATACAACAATCAATTCTGATGAATGTGACTCTTTCCAACAATGGTTGATTGATGTCAGTTACAATGATCTTGTGATGAAAAGAGCTGTCTATACCCAGAGAGGGGATTTTGGGAACTGAATGTAGATCACAACATAACATTCTTACTTTTTTTGATGTTTGCTTGCATTTTATTTTCTTACTCGTTTTCTTTCCTTTTTGATCTGATTTTTCTCGTGCAACAAGAGAATTGTATAAATATGTTTACACATATTGGATTTAACATATATTTTAACATGTATAACATATACTGGATTGCTTGCCATTTAGGTAAGGGGGTGGGGGAAGGAATGGAAAATCTGAAACACAAGGCTATGCAAGGGTCAATATTGAAAAATTATCCGTGCATATGTTTTGAAAATAAAAAGCTTAAAAAAGGAAATCAAGCCTCATAGAGCTGAAGTGACTAATCCAAACTCATCTAGATAGTAAGAAACAGATTCAAATGGAGATGAATTGATTCTAAATTCAGGGCCTTTTTTACTGCTCTATGTAACTCTTATTTCAGATCACTGTTTCTGGACTCCAAATTCAGTCAAACCAATGAAAATCTTTACCCTGTACAATTTTCTCCTAAATTCTATTTCCTAAGCATTTCTGGTCATTGAGGTTTTACTGCACTTAAAATAAGCATGTTAATAGCTTATCCTTATTATTCTTGGTAGCCATTAGTTTTTCAAAATATTCAGGTTTTTTTTTTTTTTTTTTTTTTTGGCTGAGGCAGTTGGGGTTAAGTGACTTGCCCAAGGTCACAGAGATTTGAACTCAGATCCTCCTGACTTCAGGGCTGGTGCTCTGTCCACTGAGCCACCTAGCTGCCCCTAAGCAAAAACTTTTTATTTTCGAAATACATACAAAGATAGTTTTCAACATTCATCCTTGCAAAACAGTGTTCCAAAATTTTCTCCCTTCGTTCCCTCACTCCCTCCCCTGGACAGCAAGTAATCCAATATAGGTTAAACATGAAAAATTCTTTTAAACATATTTCCACATTTATCATGCTGCACAAGAAAAATCAGATCAAAAAGGAAAAAAAAATGAGAAAGAAAAAAGTAAGCAAACAACAGCAAAAAAAGTTAAAATACCATGTTGTGACCTACATTTAGTCCTCATAGTCCTCTTTCTGATTGCAGATGGCCCTCTCCATCACAAGTCTATTAGAATTGGCCTGAATCACCTCATTGTTGAAAAGGATCATGTCCATCAGAATTGATCATTGCATAATCTTGTTGTTGCTGTTTACAATGATCTCCTGGTTCTGCTCACTTCACTTAACATCAGTTCATAAAAGTCTCTCCAGGCTTTTCTGATGTCATCCTGCTGATAATTTCTTATAGAACAATAATATTCCATAATATGAATATACCATAACTTATTCAACCATTCCCTAACTGATGGGCAACTAATTAGTTTCCAGTTCCTTGCCACTACAAAAGTGGCTGCTATAAACATTCTTGCACATATGGGTGCTTTTCTCTCCTTTAAGATCTCTTTGGGATACAGACCCAATAGAGACATTGCTGGATCAAAGGGTATATACAGTTTGATAGCCCTTTGGGTATTCCAAATGGTTCTCCAGAATGGTTGGATCAGCTCACAACTCCACCAACAATGTATTAATGTCCCAGTTTTACCACATCCCCTCAACCATTTATCATTATCTTTTTCTGTCATCTTAGCCAATTTGAGAGGTGTGTAGTGGTACATTAGAGTTGTCTTAATTTTCATTTCTCTGGTAATAGTTATTTAGAGTATTTTTTCATATAACTACAAATGGCTTTAACTTCATCTGAAAATTGTCTATTCATAACCTTTGACAATTTATCAATTGGAGAATAGCTTGTGGTCTTATAAATTTGAGTCAATTATTTATTTTAAAAATGAAAAAAAATGAGACCCCTACCAGTGCTGAGATGTAGATTATTCCTTGTTCTGCTAATTCTCTTATAGTATCATTCTTTATGTCTAATCATGAACCCATTTTGACCTTTTCTTTGTATAGGGTATTAGATGTTGGTCAATGCCTAGTTTCTACCATACTATTTTCCAATTTTCTTACTAATTTTTGTCAAATAGGGAGTTGTTTGTAGGCTTAAGTGCTAAAAAGGATCTTAGAAGTCTAGTTCAATCCTTTCATTTCATAGATTGGTACACCAAGGCTCAGAGACACAAAGGTCTTTGTGTGCCCAAGGTCACACAGGTTGTAGAGAATTTGAGTACAAATCCTCTGACTTCAGTCCATATTATTAGATTGCACCTGGATCTCCTTGTTTCACACTTCAGATTGTCATATAGATTATATATGTCTTCCTAAAGAAGACTGGACCAGATTGCCAAAAAGCCTTCCAAGAACATGGAGCTAGACAGAAGATGTTTGTCACTTTGTGCAGTGTTGGCAAGTATCTTTGGACCAGACTGTTGAAAGGTGGCCTGGGGGAAAAAGTTTCTTTGTGTTTGAGAACATGCTGCAATTACCAAATTTTTCAGGATCTTTTTGATTAGGAAGTGGGAAGAAGGGAGCTTACAATTCATTTTGCTATAGTGATATATTGCCATGTTTAAAACAGCAAACTAGACACTAGGTTGGGAAAACAAACTTAAATCGATTCCTGGCAGTGTCCCTTGAAGAAGACTTGAGTGACAACAGAGATAGATAGAAGAGGAGATAACTTTCATAATGACCTTCCCCTTAAACTGGACTTTCTTATGAGGTAAAATTCCTTTTATGATGACATTCTGTAACAGGGATATATCTTACCTAATTCAGAAGAACTTATTGTTTGTAGAAATGCAGTACAATTGAATGTAACCCCATGAATTTTGAAAAAAAAAACAAGGAAAAAATTCCAAAATATTTCATCTTAATAAGAACTAATTTCCAATGGGGAAAACCATGTTTGTTTGCCAGATACTCTCTAATTATCATTAATGTCATTGTTAACTTATCACTCAGGTTACAGTTTGGATTCACCTAAGCTCTACTGAAAAATTGGGTGAATATCAACTTGACATGTTGACAAACCAGCTTCTATTAGGCTGTTGTCATTTGAATTTTTTGCTGCTGGTTTCCAGGTACCTTTATTAGTCTAGGGGATGAGGTTTTTAGGTTTAAACAAACTTCTTATTGCTGTACCATTAGTGGATGAAGTAGGAAAGAAACCCTATGCTATCCAAGTCCATAGCAAACAGAAATCAGAGAAAACATATATAGGTGAATATATATCAGACCATGCAGGATGAAAGAGTCCTTCCATTGGGAGTAAGGTACTACAACTCTCACTAAATCTATTTTACCCCTTATACAGTTTTAGGGAATTGATCTCCACTAATTAGGGAAAAATCCTATTACCAATGGGCTTTGAGATTCAAATTACAGCTACTATTAGTGATATTATTTTACTTCAATTAATAAAAGCATATAATAAAACCAGGAACTGTTGTATATGTCATTTTGTCTATGATTTTCTAGTGCAATCTTGGCACATTTATAACATAGTAGACGAGTTTTACAAGAGTTTCCTGAAGCTCAGATAGATTGCAATTTGTTCATGGTCTTACACTAATATCACTAATATGCCCAGATACACATATATGTGTGTGTGTATGTGTGTGTGTGTTTGTGTGTGTATGTATATATATATATACATATATATACATACATACATACATACATATATATGGACTTCCCATTTTAGAGTGTCTGGGTTGGAGAAGATGAAAGAAGAGAGATAGAGTGGGTCTGCTTAGTGGGATCCACAGTGAGTATATAGGCAGCAAAACACATTTACCCAACAATAATATTGAGTGGGAATGAGCTCAACTTTCATCTAAATGACCTCTGTTTATCAAAGTTCAAAGTTTGTAGGTAGAAAAGATTGGTTGGGTAAGAGAGCAGAAATGGGGTTTATTCATTAGTCAGGCAAAATGTTCCTTCTAAGTCAGAGGAAAATTGAGAAGCATAAGGGACATGAACTATGAATCAGGAGATATATTATAATCATGCATTAACTGAATGCTAGAAGAGATATTAGATTTATTAATGACTCATTAATTGGTTTTAAAATGTATAATTTTTAAAAAATTCAAACCACAGCCTTAGCTGAAGGCAGGAAGATTATTCCATATAGAAAAAGAACCCCCAAAATGTATACATTGCCATGGTAGCTGCTGTGAATGGAATCACAGGAGCTCAGATCTGGAGAGGACTCGAGAGGCAATCTAGACCAGCTTGTAATGGAATAGGAATTCCCTTGGCAACATCCAACATATAGCCATCCAGCTTCTACTTGAAATTTACTGAAGGGGAACTTATTTTCTCCCAGAGGATTCAGAAGTATAGGAAGAGAAGGGGATGCGGAAAGGAGAAAGAGATTAAATACTAGTACTTCCCCCAGAAGAAAAAATACCCCCAATTCCTATTCTCTTATGTTTCTTCAAATTTTTCATTTCATTTTGCCATAATGCCTGAAAATTCTTCTGATTCAAGATTCTGGATGTTCTAGTGGGATAGAATGCTGGACTCAGAGTCAGGAAAATGAGTTTAATTCACAATTCATCTCACACACTTCCTAGTTGGGCGATCTAAAGCAGTCATTTAACCTCTACCTACCTCACTTTCCTACCTCCAGAGATGGTATAAGATTATATATACATACATATATAGAAACACACTCACGTATCCATGTATATATTAAAGTATCTATGTATATACATACATGTGAGTTTATTATTACTTTGTCTTTTTTTTTTTTTTTTGAAGAGGCAATTGGGGTTAAGTGACTTGCCCAGGGTCACACAGCTAGGAAGTGCTAAATGTCTGAGACAAAATTTGAACTCAGGTCCTCCTGACTTCAAGCTGGTACTCTATCCACTGTGCTACCTAGCTGACCCTTATTATTACTTTGTAAACCTTAAAGTACTACATAAATGTTAGTTATTATTAAAAATTATGATCATGCAATTACTTTGATAGCTATGAAGCTTTTAGTAATTGACAGTCTGCGTTGATAAAAATGATTTGTATTCTTAGGTTGCTAAGTGGTGCAGTGGATAGAATTTTGGATGTGTTATTAAGAAGAGCTGATTTAGGGGCAGCTAGGTGGTTCAATGTATAGAACTCCAGTTGTGAGGTCAGGAGAATCTGAATTCAAAATTAGCCTCAGATATTAGCTGTAGACTCTGGATAAATCACTTTATTCTCATCTCAAAAAATTGACTTCAAATCTTGCTTTAGATGCTTATTAGTTATTTTATCAGTATTGATTATTAAGATTAGCTATTACTAGCTAGAACTAGGCAAGTCACAACCTCTATCTGTAGAATGAGAATAATAATAGCATCATACCCAGGGTGATATGAAGATAAAATGAGATAATATTTGTAAAGCATTTTGCATTTTTAATGTTTTGTAAAGCACTATAAATACTAGACATTATTATGTAATGTCATATGTTAATAATAGGGATAGTGATAGTAGGTAGATCTGTGGTGGATCAATCTAGGGAGTTCCATCCATTAATTCAGGTCAGCAGCTTCTTCAGCTTGGAGTCTTTGTGAAATTTGAAGAACAATGAGGGGTCAAGTTATTGGCCCAGAATGATGGAGTTGGCAAGTGTCAGAGGCAGTCTTAATATCCATGTTTTCATGGTAGTATGGATCCAATCGTCCATTTTGGTTATTTCACCAAACTAGAGCTGAAAGAGCCCTTAGTGGTTGTATAGTTTAAGGCTTCCTTTTATGTAGGAGGAACTCAGTCTTCATAAGATTAAATGATATTGGCTAAGATCAAAGAGGTCATAAATGACAGAGGCAGAATTTGAACATGGCTCTGCTCATTCCAAAGCCATTGCTTATCTGTGGGATTCTTTGGTCCCAATTTTTTTTCCATCTTTGCTCTAAATCTTCTAGCATTTTAAATGGTAAAATGCTTTCTCATTTCCTGATTCTGGATCTTCATTTTTCCCCCTGGATCTTTCAGTTTTCTAATTGATCACAGCCTTGTTTGTAGAGTAGTCCCTGGAAAGGCTTGGAAAAACTTATCATGCTGAATGGGGTCCTTTCTGGAATATAGGGAATATTGCCAAATTTGTGAAAACTATCCCGCTCCACCCCCCTCTCTGTCAGGGAACCTGAATGGAGATTTTTTTTTGCCTTTTTGGTTAGAACAGACAAAGCAAAATTTTCTTAAAGAACAGGGCAGAAAAGAATATCTATGAGAAATATTTAAAAATCTTAAAGGGAATTCCTTGAACTATGTTGTTCACTTCTAGCTACAGATGATATTTTCAAACTTGCCATGATTTGGGCTACTTTAATAGCTATCTTTGGTGACATACTCATTCACATCAATAAAAGGAAGTGGTTATTTTGGGAGTTTGGAACTCTTAGGTCTGGGTCAAGAGTTGGGTGAGGGAGGACAGTATATCATAATATTGGCTATCTGCGAATATAGAAGAACACAGAAAGGGAAAAAGGAGCTCATCAAAGAAATCTTACTTTTTTCAATATTCTCCCTAGATCATTTCTGCACCTTGGATTTGGGAAATGCATTATCTCTCACCTTTCTAATATATTACATGACTTCCTTGCTCCCAGAATTCAAGCTATTATTTTTTAACATACTTCAAGTATATTATAGGTTAATTGGTTTTTGGAGGGCTTAGATGGTAACTGAGTCACTCTTTATAACTTATTTATGTGGGAAAATACCTTCTAAATACCAACCACCACCAACGCTGGGAAGACCTGGATCTATCCCTAAAATGGGGACTTCTTATATGACTCATTTTCCTCCCACCATAAGGAGCAACTGCCTGGAAACTATTGAAAGACTTCTATTAGAGCCATCCTACATCCCAGTGCTTTGGTTTGAAGTTCAGTTGCAGCTCTTCCCAGGTATTATTTTTCCTGGAATCTGATGATTTAAAAAAAATCTCTTTTCACAATCCTTATGCCATTCCCCTAAGGTACCTTTTTCTACCATTACTCCACCTTCAGTAAAGCAGCTGACACAGAACTAGTAATTCTATTCCTAAGGGTCAGGTCTCCTTGTGGGAGCCGGCCTTTTCAGGGGACAAAATAAGAAGCTCCAACTACTCCATAGCCCTGAAGAGGACTCAAAAATCATTATTGCACTTTGGTTGTGTTGAAGCATTGAGAGCACATTTACCTCTCCCAGGGTAAAAGAGAGAGACAAAAGAAACTCTTTTCCTACCAATTAAAAGCCAAATCCCATACTTCCTCAATAGGAAGTTAGTCCTGTTCTCCCAGAAGCTTTGTAAAGCCTCCCAGGTGTGATGAGTGCAGCTCTAATGAAGATGAGTCAGCATTTTGATTTCTCAGCTGGGAAACCATAGCTTCTTACCTTGCCTCATTTTCTGCAAAAAACAAAATGAGACCAAAAAAAAAAAAAAAAAAAGGATTATGAACAGAGTTGGAAATTTGTTTGGGTTAGGTCTCTTAGGCTGGGCAAACAACTCCCTATATGTCACTTACCAATTTGTTTGCCACAGAAAGGATCTTGGTAAACACAATCCTTGTGATGATTCTTATTTGCTTAGTATCTCCTGGGCAAAACAATTAACAAACATTTATTAAGTGCCCACTGTATGCCAGACACTGCACTAAGGCTTTCATGCAGTTAGCTGTCAATTTCATCAGACAGTTCAGGAACACTTCCTCCAGAATTAATGAATCATTGCTGAGGCAGGAAGGACCAAAAAAATTGCCATTTATTTGAATATTTTTTATTACCTTTATGTATTCTGGATATAATTCTTAACCACAGAAGATGACCAAATAATCCATAATGACTCTTTGGATTGGACTGGCTGCCTGACTTTTCTCTGAGGAATCCCTAAAGCAAAATCAGAAATATGGACAAGATTTCATCCTATCCATCCCTTGTGGAGCCCAGTTCTATGGAAAGGTACCAGGAGTAATCAAAGGATAATTATCTGAGTGAGGAAGCTGGAGGGTCTCAAGGGTGTCCATACCCAACGTTATCTTGCTATGAAGTTATAAAAATGGAGTTTCTTCATATTCCATTGCTCTGTCAGGGATATGGGTCAGAAAAATGGAGGAGGAAGAATCATTCTGTGGTTAGATAATTCAGGTATTTATTAAAGCTCCACTTATTATAATGTAATTTTTTATGGAGAGGAAAACAGTAAAAATAATTGGCTGCTGATTTATTCTAGTTTTCATAAGGTCAATATTAAAGATGAAAATTGTTAGAAATGAGGTGAATACATAATGAGAATTTACCACATTTATCAAGGTGTGGCTACTTATGCTTTCCATCTTTTTTCAAAACTTATTTACAGGTCATAGAATTATAGCAGAGGAATGACCAGAGTCATTTACTGTGGTTCCTTTGTAAATTAACACCTTAACCATATTAAGTTTTATGAGATTTAATTCTCAGCAAATCCAATTAAGTATGTTTAGGACAGAACAAATATATAAGTAGAGATAATTACTCACATTGTTCGATTTTTAAGGTAACTTAAAGGATAGCTACCTTGCCATAGCAAAACTTTACTGGCCAGCCAATGTGTCCAAAATTTCCCATTTTTGAGTCCCTCCTTACAGGTTCTCTAGAGTTAGGGTAACTTGGTTAAGGCACTATATACATAGGAGATTAAATAGCTGGTACCTTTAGCAGGCATCTGTTTATTGGATTAGCTACGCATCCCCCTGGGATTTAGAACACTGGTGTCATACTCACATAGAAACAGGGCCACTAGATCACACATAAGAATCCCTGCAGATAGCATATTTACTTAAAAATGCATTTAGTAGTCATTCCATTCATTCATTTATCTATTAATATTTATTTTGTTAGAGCATTTATTTGTTAGAGCATATTTATATATGTATGTATATTTGCTTTGCTAAATATTTCCCATTTTAACCCAGTTTGGGGCATTTAGTTGCATTTAATGCCTTGTACCTAGAAGATAGTAGAATATTAAAGTAACAAGGTAAGAGGACACAAAATATCTCTGTTATGATGAGAGGAGATCTAGAATATGGGAAATTTTGTAGGGAGGCCAATTCTAGTTGGAAGTGCCTGAAATTAGGGTTGTGATTAGCCAGGGGAAGGATGAAAAGAGAATATGAAAAGACAAGAATGAATAGGGGTAGGAAAGTTCCATATAAAGAGAAGTTGATTAAACAAGTAGAACTGGAGCAAAATAGACATTGACAGCTTCTATCCTGTTCACCTGAGTCTTCCGTTCTGATACTTTTGTGACTCTCAACTCTGTGGAATTGTATAGTCCTTCTTCTCCTACTTTCTGTAGATTTTAAAATAAAAGATATAATTACAAGAGGATTTTTTTTAGTCAGTAGTGATCAAGTTTAATGTTCAAATTAGAATACACATGAAATATTTGAAAAACTTTGTCCTTGATTATTAGTGTAGAAAATGAATCATAATTACAGAGATTTTACAAATTGCTTTCCTTGTATAGTAAATAATATTAGTAAGGTTTTTTTTTTCTTTTTGATTGTCCCTGAGGCATACAGAGCTCTTGAGGAGGTGACCTTTCAATGCAGGGGTGGCCCCTGTTCTAAAATTTAGAAAGATGTCTAATTGTCATTCAACTATGTCTGACTCTTTGTGACCTTATTTGAGGTTTTCTTGGCAAGAATAGTAGAGAGGTTTGCCATTTTCTTCTCCAGCTTATTTTATAGACGAGGAAACTGAGGCAGACAAGGTTAGGTAGCTTGCTCAGGATCACACAGCTAGTAAATGTCTGAGACCATATTTGAACTCATAAAAATGAGTCTTCTCGATTCCAGGTTCATTGTGCCAACAAAATGCCTTCCTAATTGCCTAAAGTTCAGCTTCTTAAACTGCACTCATGATCCTTATTTATTATCTCAGTAAATGTTTGATCCGTGTCTCTATTTTATATATCTATACCTAAAAATTTCTCAGGTGAAAAGGGGTCATGAGTGGAATAAGTTTAAGAAATCCTGACCTAGAGCATGGACAGCATGACGAACCTTTGTCCAGGACTCCTACAGGTGTCTGTCTGGCAGAGGCAGGTCTTAAACCCAGGTCTTCCAGGTTGGAAAACTGGTATGCCCTTTGATCTCTCAGTATTAGTATTATGGTACCTATTTACTAGGCTGGGATCAAAGGCTGAGGGAGTCACAGAGAGTTATGCAGAGTCCTCTTGTCAAACTGCATCAGGATCACGAGGAAACAGATGTTCTTGTGGGAGGGAACAGAGTATTAAGCAGGAAAATACTGGACAGGCTACCTGAACAGTGGGCACTGTGAAGGATTTAGTCTTTAGGACATCTAGGTTAAGTAGGACCTAGAGCCAGGAAGTTTCAATCCAGCCTCAGATACTTACTAGCTGTGACCCTGGGCAAGTCATACAACTTGGTTTGCCTAAGTTTCCTCAATTATAGAATGGAGACAATAACAGTATCTACCTTGCATGGTTCTATAGCACACAGTAGGTGCTATAGACATACTATTATTAAAGGCAGAAGGGAATGAACATTTATATAGCACCTATTGTGGGCCAGAACACCATGCTAAGTGCTTTACAAATATTATTTTATTTGATCCTCATAGCAACCATTATCAGATTTGCTCAGAGTCATACAGTTGGTAAGAAACTGAGATTCAGGTCTTCTGATACCAGCTCAAGCTAGTACTCTATCTACTGTATCATTCACTTACATCTATCATTATTATTAGTATATCCATTTATTTATCTGCTTATTTATTTATCTGTGTATGTATATATATTATTTTAAATGTATTTCAACATGATTCTGTGATTGGTTTTTTCCTCATTAAATTAGGAAATAAGGATGAGAGAAGGAAGCTAAGATGAGAGGTAAAAGTTTTCAGATAATACAAAGAACTCTGGGAGTAGAACTTAGACCCTTGTTCTGGTTCTGCTACTACTTAGCTATGTGGTCTTGGGAAAAACAATATCATTTTTCTAGGCAATTTTTTTTTTTGCTTTTTTGCTGAGGCAATTGGGGTTAAGTGACTTGCCCAGGGTCACACAGCTAGAAAGTGTCTGAGACCAGATTTGAATTCAGGTCCTCCTGAATTCAGGGCTGGTGCTCTAACCACTGAGAAACCTAGCTGCCCTGGCAAATGTTTTTTTAATTTGGAAAATTGTTATGGTTTCTTCTAAGTCTGAATGGCTCTATGGCTCTAGGTGATCTGACATTTATTTTCCTAATGTCAGATCTACAACCTAGATGATTGTAATTCTGAGGAGGTGGGGGGTGGAGTAGAAAATGGTGTTCTAGGCTTCTTTCTTCCCCATACTATTGGTCCTAAACATCAGAAATACCACAACTAGGTATTTATTGTCAGCAATAATAACATCAATAATAATTGTAATCGCTAGCATTTGTAGAGTGGTTTGAGATTTGCAAAGTCTTTGTGTTTAATTTGCCTTTCTAATTATTGTCATTTGGCAAATTGGATGATTTCTCCTTTGTCTATACTTTTCTTTATGTTGCTATATCTGATTCAAAAGGTAGAATGGAAAGTTTGAAGTCTTCAATGACCACATTAATTCTTGTGTTCTCTCTGTCTTTTTCTCAGAGGTGTCATGAAAGTTGACATAAATCTTCAGAAAGTAGACATTGACCAGTGTTCAGGTGACAGCTGGTTTTCTGGAACTCACAAATGCCATCTGAACAATTCAGAGGTAAGAACCTGCATGAAATAATTCTATCGAAAAGAAATAACTTTGAACAATGAGACACTTTTTTTTGAATGCAATATATTAGTTAAGTACCATACCCCAAAGACCTCCAGGTTCCATTTTCTATTCTGCCCAGGGCTGTTGGAGGAGGTAATGTTATGCAATGAGGCTGATGCTAAATTACAGTCTGAAGGAGAACAGTCCCGCAAGGGAACAAGAGAAGGCTGCAAAGAAAATTGCTTATGAAGTTTGGGTTGAGTCAAAGACTAAGTATGTTCCTTAACAAATACTGGCAATTTAAAATAAACCTAAAGTGAGAAACCAGCCTATAAGATGGGTCAGGGAGGTTGTACACAGCTTTGTATGACACTCTACTTGTTGAGAAAGTACTAGTATTCATTTAGACACATTGCCATCTGTCACAATGCAGCAGAGAAAGCATGATGGTATATTTTGCTAGGAGCTAGGAGAACCTGGAGAAGAGAATGGTTATCATTTTGTGTTGCTAATATTTAGATTCTCAGTGGTCTAGGAAGAGGTCCCTGCATTAACAGGGAAAATGAAGTAAGTCATTAAAATGTACTTTTAAAGATAAGAATGTCCTTTGTTTTTTGCAAATTACAAATAATAACTTTATAATTTCATTTTTTGATAATCGGACCTATCCTTAGAGATTGAGAGTGTCATGGATAATGCATTAAATAACTATTCTACCAGGAAAGAAATTATGGAGATGAGATGGAGGTGGAGGTGGGGGGAGCAGAGTTCAATCTGATTTCCAAAATTTTGACATAAATTAAATCTAGTTCTTTACAGAATTAAAAAGATAGCCCGAGTATTTGAGAGCAGAACAATATTTTTAACCATGAAAGTGTTTGGTTTATTTCAGTCTTTTCGAGTAAGGGAAGCTATGAACGATGTATTCTAGTCTATAGAAATTTGCCTTCAGATATTTTGCAATATCTTTTATCTTACATTATTACACATTATAAATGTGCATAAGGCTGATAGAAACTTTCTGAGACCACATGCTATGGTGAAAACATAATATTTAGAGTTGGAAGACCTGGGTTGAAACACTGGTTCTCTTTATCTTTATCACCTTGAGCAAGTCACTTAACTTATTTGAGATGCAGTCACTAAAAAATGAGGTATTTGGATCAGATGTCATTTAAGGCCTCTTCTAACTTTGAGAAGAAGTAAGAAAATATCTTTGAAGACATCATCATCAGCATCATCAGTAGCAGCATCATAATATGTTTACTCTGTGTCAGGAACTGTGCTCAGAACTTTTCAGTTATTATCCCATTTGATCTTCACAACAACCCTGGGAGGTAAATGTTACTATTACCCCTATTTGGCAGATAATGATCAGGAGAGCTGAGTTCTAATTATGTTTTTGCCACTTTCTGTTTCATTTTAGGTGAGCCCTTCAATCTGAAGCCTGGGCTTTGGCTTGACCACTCATCTATAAAATATGAAACCTAGGGTTGGCTTTATTGGTTTATGAGATCTCCTCAGCTCCAGATCTATAATCCTTTGATGGCCACCCTTTTTATTTTAAAAGTAAAAGGGAAAGGATCCTGGAATTGAAATCAGAAAATAGGCTTTGATCTTCATTAGTGATGTCTGACATTGGGCAAAGTCATATAACTTTTTCGAACCTAATTTCCTTATCTGTAAAATGGGAATAACAATTTTTATACTACCAGCCACATTGGGATATGGAAAGAATCAAATGAGGCAGGTTTGAAGAGCTTTGCAAACCTTAACACATCAAACAGTAGCTATTATTACTATATTCCTTTGTTATATTTTACATGCTGATTCTTTTTACCAGTCCAAAAAATTCCTTAAAATAATTACATTAGTGATCTTTATATTACACTTTCCTAGTTAAATGAAATTTGTATTATTGCCCCAACTCATTGACATGAGTTTGTTAGATTTGGGTGAGTAGGCGTTGGGTATGTGTGTGTGTGTGTTTTAAAATCTTTCTCTCTTATTTATGTAACTCTTTTATTGAACTTCATTGTTCTTGGGCTTTTAAATAATTTTCCTTTCTGTTGAGATCCTTTTCTCTGAAGTAATTGTAAGGTTCTGTTATTTCTAATGGGAAATCTTGGCTTTTTTCCCTTGACTGGTAAACTTGGGGTAGGTTTAATTCCTTGATCAATTTTTAGTACCCTGTCCCTTCGTGGGAATAATTTGTAAGGATGCTGCCATTACTGAGAAGCACTACCCAGGAGGAAGGCTGGATTTGTGCTGATGAAGCAGGGCAGCAGAGGGAATGGAATGCAAAAGCACCTAAGAGCTTACTCTAAATCGAACCCTGCATTCAGTGCCGGGGGTGCAAATGGTATAATGGAAAGCCCCCCGAAATCCAAGGCAGCACCTGTTCAAAGCCCACCTCTGACACGTAGGATAAGATTGGAACTGGACCCGTGATCTCATTAGCACAGGAAAGCCCTGATATGGACCATTCTTTTACTAATACAAATTAGCACCTTCTCTCAAACCCAACAGCCCTGAAAATAGTAATGCTCCTTAGACAAAAAGCCCTGCTTCTAGTGTGGGCTAACAACGAAGGGAGCAAGCCTTCTGATGAATGAGTAGACCTTTCTCTGACCCACCACCAACAACTACTAACCAACCCCACCAGCAGGCAGTTCAACTCACTCTCTCTTTCCCACCTCCATTACAAATTTCAGTCCTGCTTCCAGTCCAACCCTGGAAATCATACATCTATATTTTTATTGATCTATCTATGTACACACATATTTATATTTATATATATGTGAGTGCATAGATTATATATCTATATCTATCTACATTTATGTCTATATCTATCTACATTTATATCTCCATCTATCTATCTACATTTATGTCTATATCTACCTATCTACATTTATGTCTATATCTATATATTGGGTAGAGTAGCGGTTTCTTTGAGATGCAACTTTGTGATTGCTTCTACCTCTGCAATCTTTGTCTCCTCAGAAATGGCATCAGCTAAAACCCAGTTCTCACCTGCAAATCCTAGGTTTGATGTCAGGACTGGGTATAATTTCAACAGTGAAAGAAATATTAAGGAAGATGCATTAATATAAACTTTACCATTGTACCCTAAGAACTATGAGATCTTTCATATCAGACTTTTAATATCTCTGCATGGGTTATATTGGAATGGGTGCTCTTTGAGACAGAGGCTTTCTCCATTTTTACTTGTATTCCACACAGTTCTGTACACATTATGCACAGCCTATCCCCTTAGAAAGTTGCCTGGCACATTAAGTGCTTGCCCAATGTCACATTGCCAGTATGTTAGAAGCAGGACTGGAACCCATGACTTCCTAACTTGAAAGCCAACTTTATACTCATTATGCAATGTTGCCTCTCATTGACTCATGGGAATATTGAAACCATGACAATGAAACAATGAGTAAATGTCATTAAGGGAAAGAGTTCTGGATTTGGAATTAGGGAATATGGTTCAAATCTCAGCTCTGTTACTTATTGCCTATGAAATCATGGGTTTCTGTTTCTTCATCCACAACTTGATGTGATTGGGCCAGAAGACATTTGATGTTCCTTCCGGTTGTAAATCCATAATTCAGTGATCTGATAGCCTACGTCTCATTAGCACTCATTCTCCAACTGGTCATTACCTCAATTGTAACCAACTGAGAATCTGAGCATCACAAACTAAGCCCATACTGAGGAAGATGGAAACAGGGGTCGGCAGATTTTAATCAGTTCATGTCAATTTATGATCTATTACTTGGACATTTAAGACCAGCAGATATGAATTTAGTCTTTTTTTCCTTATTCCATTCGTTTTTAAATTTAAAAAATGTTTTAATATTTTTTATTTTCTCCAGTTGTATGTAAGACAATTTTTACATTTGTTTTTAAAACTTTTGAGTTCCAGATTATCTTCCTCCTTCCCCTTCCCCACCACTGAGAAGGCACATATGAAGTGATGCAAAACATTTCCTTAGAAGTCATGTTATAGGGGCAGCTAGATTGCACATTGGATAGAGCACTGGCCCTGGAGTTAGGAGAACCTGAATTCAAATCTTCAGACACTTAACACTTACTAGCTGTGTGATCCTGGGCAAGCCACTTGTCTCCAATTGCCTCTAAGAAAAAAGAAAACATTTATTTTCCCTCCACCTAAAAAAACCCTTAAGGAGAAAAAGGGAAAAAAGTATGCTTCAGTCTGTATTCATACACAATCAGTTCTTTTACTTGACATGGATAGCATTTTTCACCATAAGTTTCTCAGAGTAGTTTTGGATCATTGTATTGCTGAGAATAGTAAAGTCATTCATAGCTGATCATCTTAAAACTTTTCTATTATTTTGTACACAATACATTTTTCATTTTGAGCTAATGAAAAACTTTACAGGTTTTTCTGAGAGCATCCTGTTCATCATTTCTTTTAGAACAATAATATTTCATCATAATCACATACCACAATTTATTCAATCATGAATTTAATCTTATTCCACATTTAGATTTACACATATGCATTCACATAAATGTATACATATACAACTTATATTTCTTTTTCCTCTTATTTCCTTTTCCCTGATCCTTTTTTTAATTTATTGAACATTCTTAGTGTTTACTTTCCTTGTCATGACTGGCATTTTTACTGGTCTTGAATTCCCATTCTCAACAGTGCCCTGATAACCACTGAGCTTTGTCAATTGACCTAAGTAAAGTTTTCTGCATGTGTGCCATATTATGGGTATTGATCTGTGTATGTTACTTCTTTAGAGCTTTGTTCCAATGTTCCATGGGGTTGTTCAATAGGAGGATGTCTGGAAACAAAGGAAGGATTTGCTTTTCTGATTGCTAAATCATTTTCTACCCAACTCCAGAAAGTTCAGGCTACTTCTGTTTCAGCCTCTCTATTTATTTAAACAAATGGTCATGATGGAAGATTGTTTGAATTCTGCTAGATCAATTTGATTTTACTTCATACTAAGGGATGTCTTTAAAACTTTTAAATGAATTACATTTTAGGAGAAAAAAATAAGACTTCACTTTGATTAACAGAGATTAGGTTGCTATGGTAATGCATGGTTTCTTTTCCAAGTATTTAAGACTGTGAGGTTAAAAGCTACTCTATTTTAAATATCAGAGGAGGTTAAGAATTTAAAAGTCACACAGAGGTAACCTTCCCAGGTTTTCAGGTGTATTTATTCCTTTTCAGTGAGCGAGGTGGTAGAAATAGAAAAAGATGAGTAATAAGAGATTGTGGCAGGAGCCTTGGGAGTATTTAGTATAATGATGGTTCCCAGCATTTCAGGGTTTTTACAAAGTGCTTTCCTCACAACAATTACTTGGTGGCTTTGCTAAGAGGCATCACAACAGGAACTGGGAGGTCACTTAATATTCAACAATCCATCTCTCATTCACTTGAGCTCTTATTCTCTCTCAATCTCTTTCAATCTCTTTATCTCCCCTCTTCACCTCCCTTCATCTCTCTAACCCCTTTTTTCTACCCCCTGCTCCTCACATTTTTTTTCTATATAGAATTAAGTATTATAGTAACGAGAAAGGAAGGGACACTATAAGACATCTAGTCCTGGGGTTCTTAACTTATTTTGAATCATGGACCCCTTCTCAGAATAAGGTTTTTAAATGCAGAAATAAAATATGATTATAAAGGAAACAAATTATGTTGATATACAGTTAGTTATCATAATATTTTTTTTAAAGAAATAAAATACATAGACCTCCAGGTTAAGGACCTCTGATCTAGTTTAATGCTTTAATTTTATAAAAAAAGAAAAAAAAAACCTCAAGCCATCTATATTTCTCCATATCCCTTCAACAGCATTCTGAACCTTGTGCTTAACTAAAAACAAAACCAAAACAGAAAGCCAAAGCCCTCTGTGGAAAACTTCTTCATTCATCCAATTTAGATCACTCCAGCATTATTCACCCCCTTTCTCTTTCTTGGCTCCAGTTGCAGAGGAAGGTCTGAGTAATTCTGCAAATGCCAATCCTTTAACTTTGTTCTGTGATCTCATTGTCTCCAGTAACTTTTTTCCCTTTTGATACTCTCACTTCCCCCAATTAAATTAAATAATACATCTCTATATTTACTGAATCATTTCTTACTGCTTACAAATATTTCCGGATAAGCTTATTCCATCCTTAAAATGTTTCCCTAGACAATTTATAGTTTTCTCAAGTTATCATTCTATCAATTCTTCTCCCTTTCATGGCCCAAAATAAAAAAAATAAAAATATCTGTACTCATAATTTCTTATTTCCTATTCCTTAACCCTTGAATTGAAGTCACTACTCAACAGAAACTGCTTTCTCTAAGGTTCTCAATGATTTTCAAAGTTTCAAATCCAATGGCTTTTTCTCATCTTTCATCCTGCTTGACTTCTGACATTGCTGAGCATCCCTTTCTCCTAGAGACTTTTTTCCTGGATTTTGAAGATAATGCTTTCTCCTGGTTCTCTTCTATCTTATCTTTTTGACAAGCACTCTATCCATTCCACCACACAGTTATCCTATATGTTGTACAAAGGAGTTTTTCAATTGTATCTGATTCTTTATGGGCCCGTTTGAGGTTTTCTTTGCAAAAATACTGGAATGGTTTGCCTTGTCCTTTTGCAGCTCATTTTATAGATAAGAAACTGAGGCAAACAGGATTGAGTGACTTGCCCAGGATTACACAGCTAATAAGTGTCTGAGATCAGATGTGAACTCATGAGAGGAATCTTCTTGATTCTAAGCCTAGTGCTCTATCCACTGAACTACCTTGCTGCCCTATCTACCATCTGTTTAATAAATGTTTATTGAGGAATTACTGACCATAGAGAATAAGGAATCAATAATCCTAACCTGAACACCTCATTTCCTTTTACCTTTTGGGAACTCAATAACTCCTATATACCAAAAACAAACTTTGGAGAAGGTGATGCAGAGAAAAGAGCTCTAATTCTGGAATCAGATGACCCAAATTAAAATTCTAGTTTTAATACTTCCACCTGTGTGAAGTCACTTAAATTCCCTTAGGTTTCATCTTTGAAAGAGATAAATTATATTAGAAAGCCTCTGAAATCCCTTCCAACCCCAGATTTATGATCCTTTCAAAAAAACCCAATTATTCCCACATTTAATATGATTCTGTTAATTCTTATATCTTCCAGGGGTGTTCTCGTTTTAATTTTCATACCTAATTTCAGAGTTTAAGAATTTATCCCTTACTGAGGAACTTCCGGCTTTCTGTAGAGAGATGGGGTAGGTGATAGATTACTCCAATCATGCTACATAGTTAGAACCATTCCTTCATTAATCTGGCCTACCCACGAGTCTCATTTGCTGTCTTTCTTTTTTCTTAAAATAAAAAATAACCAACCAAATAGACTTTCTAAAATTGTTGCAACTTGCATCTGGAAGAGAGGAAAATAAACCTTCTGACCCACTTTCTATAAGCAGCAGATACTAAATTCATTCGCTGAGGACTGATGGCTCATTTATGGAGTGGGTAAAAAGGCTGTTGCCCAGGGAGAGTCCATTTATTAGTGCATTTTAATTGAGGCTTTTGTCACTAGATCAAAATGTAAATGTTGTGGGGTAAGATATATCAATACTGGAAAGGATGGAGAGGGCTAGATTTTGAAAAGCTTTGAATACTAAACAGAACATTGTATTTACTTTTGGAGGCAAAATTAGCCACTGGAATTTATTGAGTAGTAGGTGTATGTAATATGGTTGGACTCAAACTTTAGGAAAAATCACTTTTAATATGAACTAGCATAGGGAGAGACTGAACTAAGCAGATCCACCAGGAGGATGTTACAGTAAATCAAGGCACAAGATGATTAAGGAATGGCAATGTCAGGGGTGAGAAGAAGTCATATCTGATTGGAGGAGATTGGAGGAGTCAGCAGAGAATTTGGGGCAGGATAAGGAAATTCAAGAATCATCAACACAGAGCTGGTAACTAAATTTATGGGAGCTGATGAGATCATAACATTAAATAGTAAAAAGGAAGAAAAGAGAGAGCCCAGGATAAAACTCTGAGGGACACTTATGGTTAGAAGATATCATCTAGAAAAAGATCCAGCAAAGGAGACAGAAGAGGAGTCATCATCATTTAAGGTCTCCTCTAGTTCTACAAATGTAAAATATTACCATCTGTGAACTTCAGGAATCAGTGATTCCTAAATGCTTTTAGAAATCTGAAGTCCTATTGTTTTTGTTTTGATTTTTCTCTTCAAAATTTATTTTTGACATTCTTTTCTTTTTTAGTTTTGAGTTTCAAATTATCTTTCTCCTTCCCATTTCCTCCCACATTCACTGAGAAGGCAAGCAACATGATATCAATTATATATGTGAAATCATGCAAAACATATTTTCATATTTCAAAAAAGCAAGAAAATAAAGCAAGTGAGAAAATCATACTTGTTTGTACTCAGAATAGAAATGGACAACATTTTTTCATTGGGAATCTTTTGGAATTGTCTCATATCACTGTGTTGATAAATAACCAAGTTTTTCACAGATGATCATCATTACATCATTGATGTTACTGTGCACAATGATATCCCAATTCTTCTCCACTTCACTTTGCATCAGTTCATATAGGTCTTGCCATGTTTTTTGAAACCATCCCTCTCATCATTTCCCACAGTATTCCATCACAACCATGTACTACAGCTTGTTCAGCCATTCCCAGTTGATGAGTATTCTTTTGATTTCCAATTGTTTACCACCATAAAAAAAGAGCTGCGATAAATATTGTTGAATGCATAGGTTATTTTCTTTTTTTCTTTGATCTTGTTAGAATACAGACCTAGTAATGGCATCGTTAGGTCAAAGGGTATGCACAGTTTTATAGCCCTTTAGACCCAGTTCCAAATTATTTTCCAGAATTATTGCACCAGTTCATTACTCTACCAGTAGCAATTTATTAGTGTACCTATTACCTGATCTCTTAGATAAATGGATATTTGATCCTTCAACCACCCAATTCATTCACCCCACTCCTTACCTCTTCTTTAGAAAAAGGATTTCGGATCAAAGGAAAGTGGGAAGTGGTACCAGTGGAATATGGTGTCTTGTGATTTTAGAGATAAATGTCATTGATAGGGGATTATCCTTATCTTTTAAAATTAGTTAACTTTGACTTTGAGGATGCACAAGGAAATGAAAAATTCTAGAGAAGGGATCCTCTAATGGGATGATATCTAAATGAAATGAAGATGTTTATAAGGAGTTTGGTCTTTTTTTCTATTTCACTTTGGGGAGTTAATTGCTATTTTTAAAAGTAGTAAACATTAAAATTTTATTCTCTGAACTTCCAAAAATAGGATTATTGATGCCTTGTGTTTTTGCATCACAGTCATTTCTGGAAATAGTCTACTCTCCCTCCTAGTTTGTCCTCCCACCTTTCCCTTGTCATCTCTGCCTCAGAACTGAACTTCACTCTCTTGTGGCAAAAAGAACAAAAGGAATTAAGCAAAGGAAAAACACTGAAATCATGGTCCTATCTGATACCGTATACAACATTCTACCCTCACTGTCAACTACCTATCTTTGAAGAGGATTATCATATATTCTTTGGGGCCATTATTATTTTTGTTTGTTTTTTTCCCTACCTACTCAGAGACTTGGTTTCAAAAACCTTGCTTTTGCCTTTTTCCCAATCAATATTATTGTAGTCATTATGTATGTATATATATATATGTATATGATTTTGATG
>JAJPUD010001924.1:252855-373471 GCA_023553655.1 Myrmecobius fasciatus | reverse complement strand
TTTTTTTTTATCTTTCCCATGGTTTTTCCTTTTTGCTCTGATTTTTCTCCCCCAACATAATTCACAAAACAATGTGTATTAAAAATAAATAAACTAAAAATATAAATATCCTTCTTTGGATTTCTTTACTATGCCCCTGAATGCTATCTTTATCCTCCCCTTCCTATCCCTCAACTTTCTTTTGTGTATTATCCCCTTTCCCTATAGAATATAAACTCCCTGTGGAGAAGGATGATTCTTCTTTTTTGCTTTGTGTTTATATTCCCAGGATTAAGCTGTGTCTGGCTCCCAATAAGGGTCTGATAAATGTTGGTTGACTGACCAATTCCTTATCTCTGGAGATCTTCAAGAAGAGTCTAGATAACCACTAGTTAAGGATGTTATAGATCCTAGCTTCTTAAACCTGTCATAGATAATTCTGCCTGAGTAAGCATTGGACTATTTCTTACAGCTATTGTCCCCTCTATCCCTGAGATTCTGTGGTTCTGAGTCTGTGATAGCTCCAGGCCTCTAATTCCTCAGCCTTAGCACTAATTCCCTCTCCTCTCTGATCCCCTTCAGCCTCTCCTACTTGGCACTCCAAACTTCTCCTATAGCAGAACTGCTTAAACTTTCTATCCCCTCCCTTTTCACCAGAGAAATTTTAACATGACCCTGGGTAATATAGACATATAAAACAGGTATGCAAATCAAACATTTACTGAAAATAAATAATAATTTTGTGACCCCCCCATTCAGTTACAAGACTGCATACAGGGTTGAGAATCACAGTTTAAGAAGCTGGGTCCTAGAACCTTTATTACAAAGTTAGAGGGGAAAGAGGAAAAATTATTGTAGAAGGATTTGTTTTAGGAGAGTTTGTGTTCTTTCTCCCCACTCTGCCATTTACTTTTTGTATAACCATGGCAAATTGTTTCACATGGGCCTTACATTTTCTCTTCTGTAGAATAAAGTTTGGAACAAATGGTCCCTAAAGTATTTTCCAACTTTAAATATATGACCCATTGGGGAACTCTTGAGCACCATACATTTTGGCTATTTTTATTTTCCGCCTTTTGCCCCAACCCTATTACATTCTGAGCTCCAGGAAAACAGGGACTATAACATATTCTTTTTCTCCCCCTAAGTGCTAAGCACAGGGCCTGGGAACACAGTAAATGTTCACTGACTGACTTATTGGTTGTGGATCAGCGTCTGATTACTCCTGGCTTAGTAAGCCAGGATCACTTTTCTTTCTATGAAGCCCTAAAGGATACAGATGAAAGACCCAGAGTCCACATTTTTGCCCCTTCCCACTGTTGCCTAGTCTTTGGATAGTTTCAATAGGACACCAGCATCATTGGTACTAAAGGATTAAAAATTGGAAGAGATTAATTTTAGAGATTATCTAGCACTATTTTTTTCCTTTCCTCTACTTCCCATTTTCAGAGGATTGAAAGGAAGCCTGATGAGGTGAAATGTGTTGTCTGACCTCACACAGTTAGGAAATAGCAGACATCAATTCAATTTAACTTCCACACTCATAATACCACTAGTGCCACAATAAAGAAGGGAGGGAGATAGGTTATCTCTTCCTTGAGGATAAACTTGAAAATCTAGACTTTCAAAAGTCATTTCAACAGCTGATTCCAGTGACTTACCCAGATAAAACTGAGGGCAGAAGTAGATTTTGCTCTCACAACCTTAGACTGACCTTGTGGCCCTCTGGCCATAGCACATCATAGGATAAGATGTTCTGACTACAAATTCAGGACTCTTTCTACCATCTCAAGCACCATGCCCTGTAATAGGATAAAACAAAGGCTGCTTCATGGAGTAGTGTATAAGGAGCTGTCCTTGGTGTCAGGGTGGCTTCCTGGCTGGGTGACTGAGAAAGTCACAAACTTTCAGGACCTTCCATAATTTTCTACACAATTAGGTGCAGAGCAACTATTTACTCCATTGGTAAAAAGATTTTCCTAGGTGTGGAGCTTCTTACACAGATGAAATCATGGATCCAAGAACAAAACGAACAACAATGATAAAAAGAAGACTAGCATTTATTAAATGTCTCCTTGTGTGGTACCCAATACTTGGCATTGAAGGAAATACAGTTGAAATAAGATACCCACCCAGCTGTCATGAAGGAGCACATTTTAGTCCGAGGCTAAGAATGGCATTGATAATTCTAATTATCAATAAAATTCAGGTCCATTAAATATACACTATGCATAAGAGAAAAGCCTACTACATATTACATAAGACATAAACCCACCATATTTAACAATAGAATACACCTATTGTGCTTTAAAATTTGGGAAGAGCTTTCCACATAACAACTCAGTGAGGTAGATGGTAGTATTTTTTCCCTTCTATAGATGAGGAAATTGAATCTGAGAGAACTTGTGACTAAGTCAGGATCACACAGCTACTAAGTGCCCGAGGTGATATTTGAACTCATATCAAATCAGACTCCAGTTTGAGCACTCTAGCTGCCTCCTATTGGATGTAAACTCCTTGAAGTCAGGTAGTTTTGTTTTTTTCCCCTTTGTATCTCTAGTGCTTAGCATAGTGCTTGGTGTATAGTTGGTTTTTAAAAAATTCTTACTGACTGATTAATGTTGTTGTTCATCCATTTCAGTTGACTCCAACTCTTCGTGTCCCCATTTGGGGTTTTCTTGACAAAGATACTGGGATGTTTTGTTTTTTTCCTTCTCCATTTCATTTTACAGATGAGGAAATTGAGATAACCAGGGTTAAGTGACCTGCCCAGGCTAACAAAGATAGTATCTGAAGACAGATTTGATCTCAGGAAGATTAATCTTCCTGGTTCCGGGTCCAGGGCTGTGTTTACTGCATCACCCAGCTGCCTATTCTTATGTTTTTTTTTCCTTTTTTTTATTAATACTTTTTATTTGCAAAACATATGTATGGGTAATTCCTAAACATGAACCCTTACAAAGCTTTCTGTTACAAATTTTCCCCCCTACTCCCCACCCCTCCCCTAGATGGCAGGATATCCACTACATGATAATTATGTTAGAATACTTAAGAAATCGAATATATGTATAGTTATTGCATCATTTTTTGGGCAGGAGAAATAATATCTACAAGAAAGAATAATCTGATAAAGGAAATACAATGCAAGCAAACCTCAATAGAGAACATGAAAATGTTATGTTGTGGTCCACATTTCACATCCCTCTCTCTGGGTGTATATGGCTCTCTTCACCGAACAATTGGAACTGGTTTGAAGCATTTCATTGTTGAAGAAAGTGATGTCCATTAGAACTGATCCTCATATAGTATTGTTGTTGCCGTGAATAATGATCTCCTGGTTCTGCTCATTTCACTCAGCATCAGTTCATGCAAGTCTCTCCAGGCCTCCCTGAAATCGTCCTGCTGGTCATTTCTTACAGAGCAATAATATTCCATAACATTCATATACCATAATTTGTTCAGCCATTCTCCAATTGATGGGCATCCATTCAGTTTCCAGTTTCTAGCCACTACAAAAAGAGCTGCCACAAACATTCTTGCACATGTGGGTCCCTTTCCTTCCTTTATGATTTCTTTGGGATATAAGCCCAATAGAAACACTGCTGGGTCAAAGGGTATGCACAGTTTGATAACTTTTTGAGCATAGTTCCAAATTGCTCTCCAGAATGGCTGGATCCGTTCACAGTTCCACCAACAATGCATCAGTGTCCCAGTCTTCCCACATCCCCTCCAACATTTATCTTTATCTTTTCCTGTCATTTTAGCCAATCTGACAGGTGTGTAGTGGCACCTCAGAGTTGTCTTAATTTGCATTTGCCTATTCTTATGTTAATTATAACATAAGAACTACAAAATGAAAAAAAGGGGAAAAAACAAGTTAGTAAAACTAGCCAACATATCACCCACATCTGGCATTGTATTCTGTGGTCTACACACTTAGTCTTCTCCTTCGAAAAAGGAAAGTTGTATATTTTCCCATCTCTTCTTCAGGGCCAAGCCTGGTCTTAATGACACTCAGTTCAGACTATTTTTTGTTCTTTCCACTTACATTGTTGAAGGCATTGGGTATATTTTTTCCTAGTTCTGCTTGTTTCACTTTGCCTCAGTTCCTATAGAGATATGCATCATACGCATCATTTCCCAGAGTACAGTAATATTCCATTATGTTCATGTACCACAAAAATATAGATCACCACAATTTTGCATGTTATCTTTGCAATAAGGGCCATATCACCCTTTTCTGTATTATTATAATTTTAGTATTCTTGTTGAGAAATCAAACAGAGATATGAACATTGTAGTCACTTTTTTTTTGATAGTAGCCTAGTATATTGTAGACTTTGCAGGAGGCTACCCCAAGTTTAAAAAAAGGGGGGGAAGGATCATAAATATGAAAAATGCATGTCCACATACATTTCTTAGAGTTCTTGTGTTTCTATCTTGTTTGCCCTCAAAGATTTTTCACAGGCTTCATCAAGATTTTTCACAGGCTAAAGACAGAGAAGGCATCTTATCCCTGTGACTACAATTATGGAAAAATCAAGTGTGAAGTGATCTTTTTGTAGAACTATTCATGGAAGTGGGTACCCAAGGGGAAATGCATAAAATATAGATATATTTATGTGTGTTTATATATGTAATGTATATATATATACATTATATAATCTATATACATGCACACACATATATGTGGATATATAAATTTATGGTATATGTATATATATATATATATGTGGGATGGTTGTATATATAGTATGCATATGTAAGTATATATCTGTATAGATGTATATATTTGTTTATAGCTATGAATGATGACCACAGAAAGTGGAAAGGAATTGAGTCCAGAAAGATTGTAGGGTATAGTTTGGGATAAAATTAGAAACTTCCAAAGGTGCAGTGAAACAGAATTTTGTTCTTGTTCTTTCTTCTACTGCTTCCTGAAAGCATTATGAGAAAGCTCCTGTTCATATCCATTCCCCTGGCAAGAAAGATGATTAGGAAGAAAAGAAGAAATCAACTCAAGTTTCAGTATTATTATGGCCTGCTATATGAAGCTTGGTTTTATTGTTGATTTGAATTTCTTAGGCTATTTATGTTAAAATACATGAACATAAATTGCAAATGGTGAATCCTATGAGTTTGGAGTTTCAGGATTAAGCAGGGTATGAACCTAAATGGGGGCTCCAGTTACTGGATGAGAAACTTTGCATTTTGTGTAATTTTCAAGTATATTTGGGATCAGATCTGCTGTGCTGCAATTGAATCTGGGATGAGAGGGAGTGGGGGATAGGTAGTAAATAGGCTGCTCACAGGTAGCTCGAGTACCACCTGGTGGCCAAAGAATGTACTTACCTCAGTAATTGACAGATCACATGATACACCCTTCCCTCTCCCCAAGTCCCATGTCTCTCTCTGCAGAGAGCAAGGAATCCAGCCAGAGGCGATTGATTGCATTTGTCACTAAGTGCATCTTTTAGCAATGCATCCAGCACTTCCCGAACACTATTATAGCATCATTACAAATTGGCTTCCAGAATGACCAATTTGCATCTTCACCAACAGGGTTACTGGCAGTGTGCCTGTCTTCCCAAAGCCCCTCCATCACTGACATGAAAAACTTCTTCAAGAAGTTTAGGAGTATTTTGATTTGATTTTTCTTGACAGCATGATGAACATGGAACTATGTTTAGAAGAACTGCACATGAGTAATCTAATTTGAATTGATTACTGTCTTGTAGAGGGGAAGATAAGGGAGGGAGGGGGGAAAATTTGGAACAAAAGATTTTGCAAAAATGAATGTTGAAATCTGTCATTGCATGTATTTGGAAAAATAAAATACTATTTAAAAAGTTTAGGAGTAATGGGGAGGAAAGGGATGGATTGATATGAGTGATATGGGAGGGGCAAAAATGATTTTTATCGGATTAGGGGCATTTGATCATGTTTTGGGGCAGATGGGAAGGAACCACTGATAAGGGAGGAAATGAAGATGTTAAAGTGATTGCTGTAGCACATAGTTTCTGGAGCCTGTTTAAGTATAAAGTTAGGGACTACTTCTTTGAATCATCAAGTTATAGATACACAGTTTAATTACAAAGTTCAGACTTCATGAATTATTAGACTGACTTACCTGTCCAGGGCAGGTAGCTCTTTCCTAGAAAACCAGGCACAATCCCCTAGCCTCAGAATGAAGTTTCCTAGCACTCAGGGTGGCTGCTTCCTACTTCTCTGGTCCTTGTGCCTGGAATCTCCAGGGGCACCTGTCTCCTCAGCAGAGTTCAGCCTCTACCTGATCCTGCTTGGATTTTGGTTTGCTTTTTCCCTCTCCCTCCACTGTCTTTAGTTTTCTCCCTCACATCTCTCATTTTATTTGCACAGGTGTGGGACTGGGGCAGATGTACACAGACATTTGAGAGGACATCTCCCAAATGCCATACCTATCTCATAGAATTACAAAGGGGAACAACAGAAGCCCAAAAGCGTATCAGGGCTTTCCTTAGACAGTTTTTCATCTTGCCACTTGCCAAAAAGATTATTTTATGGAGATCGCCCACAGGGCAAGCACTTACAAGGTGGTCAGTAAAAGTGATATAAAGACATTCTCAAGGTCTCTATAAAGAACTTCAGAATTGACTGCAAGATACAGGAGATACGGCATGGCGTGTCTATTTCAGAGCTCTATGCTCTATGAGAACAGAATTAGCTCAGAAGAAGCTCAAGATGTGCAAAGTTAGAGAAGTTACCCTAAATGCTCATAGGGACTATTTATTTGTGGCAGAGCATTCTGAGCTTGTTTGGGTCTGATCAGCCACAGTCAGACACACTATAACTTGATTCCAACATAGTGATATCATTTTGACCCTCTTCAAGAACACAGGATGAACAACTAACATTCATTAGATAGGACCTCAGAGTCGGGGATTACCTAATGAGGAAATCTGTCAATTAGGAAAATGTAGGGAGAGACAGATAAATGCTGAAAGCTAGACAGAATGTATCAGGCAGGGCTCAAAGTCAGAACTGACCCAGGGGTGAAGGAGACTTACCCTACCCAGCGTATTGATGCCTTCCAAGCAGACCCTGACCCTGCTGTTTGCTCTCTGAGTTGCATGGATCTGTCTTGTCCCAGAGTCACTATCCATGTAACTGTCCAAATTGATAGGGAAATTCAGTGTGGGAGGACAGAAAGGGGAGAAATACCATCAAAGCCAAGGAAGTTATATGATGAATGGGGAAGAGGTCATGGACCTGCTTGCCAAATCTAGGGATGGTAGGATGAAAGGACCCCCTTGAAGCCTGGAAGGGTATGTTTCCTTACAGATAAAACTTCTACCTTACCCAGAAGGAAGTGAATGGATGTATACAGCTGACCTCCCTTCCCCCTTTCCCTCTCAGGAACTGACTCAGGATGGAAATGGAGTGGGAGGATATATAAATGTATACATGGCCTGCCCATTTAAGGAAGTCAAGGAGGTTTGCAAGATGCCATTAAATTTTTTAACAAAATTTTTATTGATGCCTTTTTTAAAAAATCATAATCACATAGAGAAAGTTACCCTCCCTCACTTCCTGCCACTTCCCTTATGGAAGTCCTCTCTAATAACAACAACAATAAAAATTAACCACAAACACCTGTATGATAATATATAAAATGTTTTATTTCATTTTCTCTTCTCCAGGACCGTTAGTTTTTGTTTTCAGTTCAGTTTTCTTTTAGCCATCTTTTCAATAATGCTGTTGTAATCATTGTACATATTGTTCTTTTGGTTCTCCTTATTTCACTTTGTAGCAATTCAAACAAATTTTCCCCCTGTTTCTCAGAATCAATTAATTCTTCATATTCATTATTAGGGCTTCCTCACCTTGAAGGAATTTTGTTTAGTCTAATACATTTATTATATAATAGTTTACAGAGGGCTGTGGTTGGGGCTTTGTTACCCAAGCAAAAGCCCAGAATCTCTCTTCATTCTCTTTGTTAATTATTTCCCACTCATCCCTCATGGACCTTCCTTTGTCTGCATGTTGTTTCTCCCATTGGATTGTAAACTTCTTGAGGACAGGAAAAATCTTTTGTCTCTATGTTTCCCTAGGATTTAGCCTAGCATCTGGCACATAGTAGATGCTTAATAAATGTTTATTGTTTGATTATCTTGGTGTCTTATCTCTCTGTAAAATCTCTGAGAGCATGGAAAGTGTCTAGACTCAGCTCTACATCTCTCCTTGGCATGGTGTTCTGCATCCAGTGAGGGCAGGAGGAAGGAGGAAATGGACATAATAAATGTTGAAGGAAGGAGGGAAGGTGGACTTCATGGAGAACAATCCTTAACCTCTGTAGCCTCCTTCAGGATCCCCATTATAGCAGAGGGTACAATAAAGTGAGATATTACCAATTACTAAATAGTCATTCATTAATCAATTAGTTCATGGGCTTATATTTCTAGAATTTGGGACTGCAGAGGCCATCCACTAAGTCCAACCTCTTAGTTTTACAGATGATGCCCACGGAGGTGAAGTAATCTGTATGAGGTCACATAGGACATAAATAAGCATCAGAGAACGTCACCTGAGGTCCTCAGACTGCAGTGCCCAGGCAGGATGCTGTACTGGGCACTAGCAGAGATGCCAAGAGAAATAAAAGATCTCCCATTCCACCGGAAGAAATGTGATGGACACAGATAACAACAGCATAGATTAAAATGTGATAGACTGCAAAGTGCCATGAGAGCACTTGAAGAAGAGATTATTTCCAGTTATAGGAAAGTCTACTAAATGTTAGCAAAACAGGCAGGGAGGTGGCACAGTGGACAGAACGCCAGCCCTGGAGTCAGAAGGATCTGAATTCAAATCCGACCCACACACTTTAGAATTGTGTGACTCAGGGCAAGTCACTTAGTCCCAATTGCCTCAAAATAAATACAGAAATGCTAAGAAAGGAGGATCTGGACTCCTGAAAGAAGTGGGGAGATTCAGGTGGAATATGGTGTCTAAGCCTGAACATGAAAATACTGAAACCTGTCAGTTAAACTCATTTAATTCATTTTTTCAGTTTAGTTTTCTTCAGGCTGCCTTTGTGGAAGATCCTATAGTAGATGTTGAGGATAAAATACAAAATAAAAAAAAATTCCCTGTTTCCAAGACAATTACAGGAGGATTTTGCTGCTTCATCCAGGGATTGGTACCTACTTTTATTAGTTTGTTTTTTATTAACCTGTATCCCAATTAAAGATGGTAAGCCCCTTGAGGAAAAGAATTGCCTCACTTTTTACTTCTATTACCAGTATTCAGTGTAGTGCCTGACAACATCATGCTCAATAAATGTTTGTTTATTGATTGAAAGAATGATACAGAATCCAGTTGTTCTTTCAAAGAAGGCAACTGAGAAACCAGAAGGGGGGAGGGGAGTTGAGGGGAGAGGGGAAGAAAGGGACAAGGGAAAGAAGGGATTTCCCTAATTATGCTCAAGCCTCATCTGTACTTTTTTCCAAAGGGAAAATGTCACAGCCAACCCCATTCCATTTACTGGGTACCCCTTAAATGAAGCCTTTCCAGGAACAGCTGGAGCTTATCTGGAAACTTAGCTAAAAAGGATAAAATAGAGCCATGGAATTTCAGAATTCCCTGCATCAAAAGGAATGAACAAATGAATGAATAAAGAATCACTTGTTAAACCTTATGATTGTATCTTATGATATTATGATGAACCTAATGGACTCAAATACAAAAACAAATCTCAATAATCTTACATTCTAATAGGGAAAGATAACACAATAGGGTAGTAGTGATTAGGAAAGGACAATTAGAGGGATGGTGAATGGGGGAGCTACTGAAAAGTAGACTGTCCTATTTCCTGCTTGCAATGTGGCAGAGGAGGGTATTGTGGCTCTAGGACTAGAGAAAAGAGGAGTGGAGAAAGATCTTTGGGCTGTGATATAGAGAGGTGGAGGTTAGGAAGCAAACATTAAGCTCCTAATGTATGGCTGGTTACTATGCCAAGGGCTGGGGAGGGAGTGAAGGGAAGCAGGGTTTTAGGAAAAGCATGGTCTTCAGGAGAGACAGTGACCAGTGAAGATGGAGGAAAGTAAGGGACAGATGAAGAGGAGACTGGGAAGGAAAGTATTTACAGCCGGATCCTTTCATTAAACTATTGTTTTTAAGGATGAAGGAGTTCTATGTCCTCTGTAATGTCTCCAAAGGATTGTCTTTTGTTTTTCATCATTCTATTATAATTTACAAATGAGTCCTGAATTGCTTTCTTGCACTGAGCTCCCTTTTTCTGGCCCCTCATATTTTATTCCTGAGATCCTAGTGATGGTTATTTTCTCATGTTCAAAATTTCATCTTTGAGTCCTTTTTTGTTATTGTTTTTAACATTTATTTTTATAAACATTTACTATCTTTTCTTTCCACTGATACCCCCAACTCTACTTCATTGTACAACAAAAGAAAAAGGCACCTCTATAATAAATATACATACTCCAGCAAAAAAAATCCCACATTAACTCTGTCTCAAAATGGATTTTAAGGTTGTAACTTCTGGCTTCGGGTGGGTAGTGTGTTTCATCTTCAGTCCTTTGGAAGATTTATCATTGAATTGATCAGGAATCTAACATCTTTCAAAGTTATTTTGCTCTAAAATGTTATTTTATAAATGTTCTCCTGGTCACTTTACAGTTCAGAGATCATTCTGGTTTCCTCGGAAACTGTCAATTTTGCCAATTTTTATAATATTCCATTAATTTCTATACCATAATTTATTTAACTATTTTCTAATAGGTGGGTATCCCCTTACTATCTAATTTTGGGGTACTATAAAAAGTTAGATCTATCTATATCCTTTTCCTCTTTTTTGATTTCTTTAGGGATACAAGTCAAGTGCTATAGTTGGATCAAGAGTATGCACAATTTAATAACTTTGAGGGGTCATAATTCCAAAGTGCTTTCCAACATGGCTGTACCAATTTACAGGTCTATCAATAATTCATTAGTAGGCATGTTTTCCAGCCATCTGGATAACATCATTTGTTCTTTCTGTCAAATTTGACAAACTGATGGGTAACAGATGAAACTATAGAACTACTTTAATATATATTTCTCTAATTATTTCTTGAATTTTTTCATATGGTTGGTAGCTTGTATTTCTTCCTTTGAAGATTGTCTATTCTTTGACCATTTATCTATTGGGAATGGCTTTTAGCCATATGTTTTTACATTAGTTCCTTATATATTTTATACATGAGAAAACTTTATCAGAGAAATTTGCTTCAAAGTTCTTCCCACCCCATCCCAGTTATTTGTTTTCATTCTTACTGCATGTTTGTGCAAAAACTTTATATAATCAAAATTGTTTATCCTCTATGATCTTCTCTGATGCTTGTTTGGCCATGGGCTCTTCTCCTAGTCATAGATCTGAAAAGTAATTTCTTTCTTACTTTTGGAATTTGCTTGTAATTTAGCTTTTATGTCTGTGTCACATACCCATTCAGAGTTTATCTTGATATACAATATAAGATGATTTCCAGATAAATGTGTATATATGTATTCGCCTATGCTTAATTCTTTTCAAACTTGTTTCTGATTTTCCCAGCAGTTTTTGTTAAATAATGAGCCTTACTTCAGTATTTGAGTTCTTTGGGTTTATTGAACCCCATGTTACCATGTTTGCTTCTGTATGCTGTATATCTACTGTTCCACTGATCAACCTTTTTTTTTAGGAACGATAATTAAAAAGAAATAAAAACAACACAAATAAATGAAAAGAATTATAATGGCTAGTATTGATATAGCACTTTGAGGTTTGCAAAGCCCTTTATAAATAATCTTTTTATCTTTAGAACAAAGCAGGGAGGAAGATGCTATTATTATCCCTATTACAGATGTTAAAACTCAGCTATATGGGTTAAATGACTTACCCAAAGTCACACAGCAAATATCTGAGGCTAGATTAAAATTCAGGTCTTTTTGATTCTTGGTCCAATGTGCCTCCTTGTTGCCTTGTTAACCAATATCAATTTTTAAAAAAATGATTTCTGCTTTGTAGAACAGTTTGACATCTGGTACTGTTAGTTCCATGAGTCTATCCCCCATCTTCTCTCCAAGCATTTGACCAAATGATAAATAATCTGTATTCTGCCTCAAAAATATCTTGCTTTCATCTCCCTCCTTTATATTCATATAACCATCATTTGGTGGTTCTCATCACTTTTAGACTGAACCATTGAAGAGTAGATTGCTAATTTGGACTCCGTGTTTCTTCAATATTCCCTACTCTGGTCTAACCTATAGAAGTCATCAAGTTAATCTTTGATTACATTGTATCCATGCTTAAAAGCCTTCCCTTACTCACTTCCCAGTGATCATTAAAACTGCCCTCCAAAGTGACTAGTGACCTTTTAATTGCCAAGTTCCAGGGCTTTTTTGGTCTTCATCCCTCTAGGCTTCTCTCCTCTCCTCCTGCCCACTTTCTTCTCTTGATTGTTATGATACCATAGTTGAAATACCTTCCAAATTCTGCTCCCACTATGGATGTTATTCAGCCCTGTTCCCAGATTCTCATCTCTTTTAAAATCTTGCTGATCTTATGAATACCCTTGGGTTTAAATAGTATTTCTAGGCAGATGACTTCCAGCTATATGTGTACACACATATATGCACATATATGTATGTACATGCAGACACATGTGTAAGCTGAGATCTGGTCCCACGTCACTGTCTTGTGCATGAAACAGAACCCACCCTCTTTTGAGAGGCTTTTTCCAAACCTCTCCCTCTTCCTAACTTCCCTGTTTCTCTTCAGGCTCCTGCCTTAGTCTAATTCATCCAGGTGGACAACCTCCATCATCTGACTCCCTCTCTCCCCCACCCCACCCCACTTGCCAAGTCTTGATGATTTTCTCTCTCCCTCTCTTGATCTCTTCTGCCCTCACACGCCCACCTCTCGACTTCAGCATCTCACCACCCTTTACACATAATAAATAGTATAGCTATTTATATAAATAGTAGCCTCCTGATTGGTCTCCTGCATTGCTTCCAGTATTATTCCTCAACTACAGGTCTGAACGTGCAACTCCCCCCGTAAGAAATGCCAATGGCTTCCTGTTGAATCTAGGATCAGAGAGAGATCTCTGGATTTTAAGCCCTTCAGACCATCTGGCTTCAGGCAGCTTTTCCGTGCTGATAACCTCACTCCATTCAGTGGACAGTCCAGCCAGACTTTGGCCTCTTTGCTATTCCTCAAACATCACATCTTTGCCTTTCTATAGGCTCTCCCCCATGTCTGCAGAGCTTTTCTCGCTCCTCACATCGTCTGAGGATCTCTAGCATCCTTTAAAACTCAAGTGTTGATACATTGTTGGTGGAGTTGTGAGCTGATCCAACCATTCTGGAGAACAATTTGGAACTACGCTCAAAGGACTATCAGACTGTGCATACCCTTTGATCTAGCAGTGTTTCTATTGGGCTTATATCCCAAAGAAATCATAAAGGAAGGAAAGGGCCCCACCTGTGCAAGAATGTTTGTGGCAGCCCTTTTTGTAGTGGCAAGAAACTGGAAATTGAAAGGATACCCATCAATTGGAGAATGGCTGAATAAATTATGGTATATGAATGTTATGGAATATTATTGCTCTGTAAGAAATGACCAGCAAGATGATTTCAGAGAGGCCTGGAGAGACTTGCATGAACTGATGCTGAGTGAAATGAGCAGAACCAGGAGATCATTATACATGGCAACAACAATATTATATGATGATCAATTCTGATGGACATGGTTCTCTGCAACAATGAAATGTTTCAAACCAGTTCCATATGGTCAGTGAAAAAAGCCATATACACCCAGAGAGAGGGATGTGAAATGTGGACCACAACATAACATTTTCGTGCTCTCTATCGATGTTTGCTTGCATTGTGTTTCCTTTCTCTGATATTTCTTTCTTGTAGATACGACTTTTCTTGCACAACAATAAGTGTGAAAATATGTATACATATATTCGATTTCTCAAGTATTTTAACACAATTAACATGTAGTGGATATCCTGCCATCTAGGGGAGGGGTGAGGACTAGGGGGAAAAAATTTGTAACAGAAAGCTTTGTAAGCATCAATGTTGAAGAATCACCCATACATGTTTTGCAAATAAAAAGCTTTAATAAAGAAAAAAAAAGACTATATGATGATCAATTCTGAAGGACATGGTTCTCTTCAATAATGAGATGATTCAAAGCAATTCCAGTTGTTCAGTGATGAAGAGACATCTACTCCCAGAGAGAGGAATGTGGAAACAGTGTGGACCACAACATAGCATTTTAACGCTTTCTGATGTTTTTTTCTTTCTCAAGTTTTTTTTTCTTCTTGATGATTTTTCTTGTGCAACAAGGTAATTATGTAAATATGTATATGTTGGATTTAACATATATTTAAATATATTTAATATGTATTGGATTATCTGCCATCTAAGGGAGGAGGTGGAGAAGAGGGGATAATTTGGAACAGAAGGCTTTGCAAGGGTCAATGTTGGAAAATTACCCATGCATGTTTTGTAAATAAAAAGCTTTAATTAAAAAAAAAAAAAAAAACAAACTCGTGTCACCTCTTAGATGAAACCTTTCTTGCTGCACTCTTCTAAGCTGTTTGTGTCTCCCTCCAGTCCTGTCCCCAAATTATCTGTACTTAGATTATGTATTGGAGACAATGTAGACAGCAGAAAGAGCCCTAATTAGGGATTTAGAGAACCCAGGTTCTCTAAATTATTACTGATTATTACTACATATGACTTTGAACAAATCACCACCCTTTGGTCTTAGTTTTATTCTTTGTAATAGTAACAATGATTATAATATTTATATAGTACTTTAAAATTTGAAACATGAATTATAAATATCTCACTTTTACTCTCATAATAAATCGGAAAGGTAGGTGTTATTATCCCACTTGCAGATGAGGAAATGGAGGCTGACAGAGGTTAAATCCCAACTCCACTCACTAGTAAATGTTTGAGGCTGAATTTGAACTCAAGTGTTCCTAATTCCAGGCCCAGTATCTTATTCACTGTGCCAGTGACATAGAATAAAGGGGATGGACAAAGTAGCACCTTTCAGTTGGAACAATTTGTGTACATGTTATTTCTCTCAATAAAGTATCAGCTTCTTGAGATCAGGGGAGGCATACACACACACACACACACAAATATATATCTTTAGTACCTAGCACAGTGCCTGGCACATTAAATAGATACTTAATGTTTATCGATTGAAAATGCTGGCATTCACAATCTATTCTCACTTTCCCATTCCAACTTTCTCTCCCATACTGTTCCTTTCTCCTTTGTAACTTTGTGCCTCTTCCCTGGAAATCCCCCTCTCCTTTCTTTCCTTCATTAATGGTCAAAACTGTGTCTGCTGATTTTCTCAGCAGGATCTAGGCCCTGACTCATTATAAACAACTGGCAAAATCAAGGCTCCTCATTTCTTACCCAGCTCTAACAGCTTTTTTGCTACTTCTGGCAGAGCCAAGTGTCCAGGTATACTCTTATCTAACTTACTGAAAGGATATTGTCCTTAGAAGTGAAAGGAAGGGAAGATTATGGAACATTTGACATTAAGAGGACAAGTGGAAGGCTGCCAACATAGAGTGACAGGAGGGCAATTAGGGAAACTGGAGAGGAAAGAGCCCTTAGGAGAGTAGGAAGGAGGAAAAGAATATTGAAGGGCTTTCCTCACACTACCTTTCCAGAGAGGTAGTGGTAGTGGTATTCTCTCCATTTAATAGAGATGGAATCTCAAACTGGTAACACACCCATAACTCTACAGATGGGCATGGAGGTGGGGGACTGAAAGCCAGACCCTTTAAGTCCAATCTAGCACTTTTTTCCTTCTACCATAAAAAAAATAGAATGCAACTCCAATCCAATTCAGTAAACTTATTTTTTGTTCAGGTTATACATGCACATTCATTTTTTACATATTCATATTTCCATGAATTATGTTGGGAGAGAAAAATCAAAACAAAAGGAAAAACCATGAGAGAAAAAAAAAAGGTGAAAATAATATGTACTGATCCACATTCAATCTCCTTAGTTCTCTCTGGATGCAGATGTCACTTTCCATCCAAAGTTTTCAATAAACACTTATGAAAGAATACAAGTCATTTCCCAATTGATAAATGGTCAAAAGATATTAACAATATTCAGATGAAGAAATTAAAGCTATTTCTAGTCATATGAAAAAATGCTTTAAATCATTATTGATTTGAGAAATGAAAATTAAAACAACCCTCTGGTACTATTTCACATTTCTCAGATTGTCTATGACAGGAAAAAATGACAAATGTTGGAGGGGATGTGGGAAAATTGAACACTAATGCATTATTAGTAGAGTTAGGAAAACTGATTTAACCATTCTGGAGAACAATTTGGAACTATGCCCAAAAGGCTATCAAACTGCACATAGCCTTTGATCCAGCAGTATCTCTACTGGTCTGTGTCCCAATGAAATCACAAAAGAGGGAAAAGGACCTATTTGTGTAAAAATGTTTGTAGTAGCCCTTTCCAATAGAGTTGGAATAGAAAATGCCATCCACATGCAGAAAGACCTAAGTTTGCTGACCATGGATGGAAGGAAGCATAGTATTTTCACTTTTTATAGCTTTGTTTTTTCTTTCTCATGATTTTTCCCCTTTTTGGTCTGATTTTTCTTGCACATGACAAAAATGGAAATACGTTTAAAAGAATTGCACATATCTAACATCTATCAGATTACCTGTTGTCTTAGGAAGTGGTGAGATAAGGGAAGGAAGGAGAAAAATTTGGAACATAAGGTCTTATAAAAATGAATGTTGAAAACTATCTTTACTTGTATTTGGAAAAATAAACTACTACTGAAAACTAAAAAAAAAAAAAAACCACTTATGGAAAACCTAGCAATCAAGTATTTACTGTATGTCAGCCACTAGGGATGCAGAGACAATGAATGAAACTATACAAAATACAGTGCTTCATTATGGATTAGTATTGCTGTGGACAAAAGAGATGGTACAGGGTGGAACTAGGCAGAATTAGCCTCCATCTTCCCCTACACAGGGACCCAGGGTTGTGCATAATATACCCACAACCAGAGATGGAAGCACATTTAAGATGCCTGAGATGAAATCCATAGCCTCATCTAGCAAATCTGTTGGGGTGTGTGTGTGTGTGTGTGTAACTGTTCAGGATGATCCTTAAAAAAGGGAGCAAATCTTAAGCTGAAAAAAATCATACTTTACCCTGCAGGGAAGAAATGGTTGAAGTTATCCAGCCAAGTGAGGTTGTACTGGTGGAAAACATTTAGGGGGCTTTCACAGCTCAGAAATCAAAGCCATTATTTCCAGCGTGACAAAGCCCTGACAGGGGAGGGAAGACTAGGGGACAGCTTGAGCTCTGGGGGGTGATGTCAGAGTGATTCCATGACAACGATCATCTCCGAATGCTTCCACAGCACATGTCCTGTGTGTATCTCCAATCTCAAGGAGCATCCCTGACTTTAGGTGCATGAGGGAGGCAGAGGTCAGGGAAATAAGATCTCCAGCCAGAGGAAAAGTTAACCAAGAATATAAGGCAGTGCATGTACCCTAAGTGAATGAACGGCACAAAGTTCAGAGAAGAGGAGAAAGGGCTCCTTCCTGGAATGGCCAACAAAGGCTTCGTGGAACATGTAGCATTTGGGATGAGCTGTGAAGGACAGCAAAGAGGAGGAAGAAGAGGCATTCTAAGTATCAGGGGCAGCACGGAGAGGCAGCCAAAACCCCCAAGCCAGAGTCAAAGTGAAGTTCGCACTTGGGCTGGGCACAGGTCAGACAGTACGGTCATTGCTGACTGCATCTGCAGTGCTGGCTGGATTGACACAAAAGGGACTCTCGGAGCCAGCCTGGTGGTGAAATCTCTAGAGCCCTGGGTATCCTCCTGCAGCAACGGCCCCTGCATCTTCCTTGCCCAGCCATGAGTTCGGGCAGGGGTGCTCAGCCTTTCCTTAGGGCAGCATCAGTCTGGAGGCCCCCGGAGTCTCTAGTCCAGTTCAAACGTTGTCAGCAAACAGTCCTTCCTAACACACCTCCAGCTCCATTGTGGAGAGCTGTTGGGAAGCTCTTCCTTAGAGCCCGAGGCCTCCCTAGACCTTTCCCCAGTGGCCAGCAGCTCCTCCCTGCTCTGAGAGGCGCTGCCTTGGGGAAGCCCACTGTAGGACCTGCGCTGCTACAAGTTGTCTACATCCTGAACAAGGTCCAGCTCCATCACCCAACGAGGGAAATGATGACAGCAGAGCCCTTAACGTGACAAGGGCCACTGTGGGGGTGTGTACTCTGCCTGATTTTTCTCTCAACTCCACAGCTGTAGATGAAGCCCAACATCCCTCAGGCACCTCAGCGTACAGCTCACGCCAGCCAGAGTGGCTCCCCAAAGTCCTGGGCCACCAGAGTCTCCGTGGGCCCAACTGCCCCAAAGGCGCACCCAGACAAGTGCAGTGACTTATTGTGGAGAGGGCGTGGCCAGGTCGGCTGCAGTCAGGAAGCCCTGCCCCAGGCCCAGCCAGGCCAGGCTGCTGACCAAGGAAGACACAGACACTGAAATTCCGTTAAGTTGTAGGAATTTATTTTAAATAACCTACAGTTGATTAAAAGGGAATTCATGATAAAAATAGAAGATACTTGAGGAAAGATGTGGGAAATGGTCTTTGCACACACTCTAAGCTAACAATGCCTCTAAAACTAATGATTATAGCAAAAAAAAAAAATCTTCACATTAAAATTCTGCTTTTTATGTTTTTTTTTTTTAATTTTTTACACAATTACAAAAGAAAAATAAAAGCCCTAAAATCTTGATTTTTTTTTTTTCCTTTTGGGACCAAATACTCATTTTCTTCGAAATTTATTGACCTGTGGAACTTTTTACACAATAGACTCTTTCAAGTAAAAACACTGGGGTTTAAAAAGAGAAAAAAAAAAAAAAAGAGAGAGGTGGGTATTTCAAAAGTGTACAGAACATGCTCAGAACAAAGAATGATGGGAAAATGGTTTCAGTCACTGATTATTTCATTATTCTCAAACTCACTCATCCCTCCATCCCTCCCAACCCCAATCTACACGATCTTTAAGATCAAGAAAAAGGTTTAAATATTTTAAAATAATTAAAAGAAATAAAAATTCACATTTAAAAAGGAACACTCAAGTCAGGAAGCATCTTCCCATCATGCTTTGCTGTGAACAGATGTCTGAACTGAAACACTGCCGATGTCACAACTGCTTCAAGCTAAATGAAAATTGATTCCCATGACAATAGTGACAGCTCTAACAGGTGCGCTGGGTTTCTGTTTTACTTAATTTTAAATTTCTGAAATGGGAGAGGAGAAGGGGGGGGAAGGGTTAAGAGTTCATTTTCTATTAAAATATAGAAGTTATTGCAAAACCCTAACTGTAAAAACGCACCAATATAATCGGACTTCATATACAGTAGCTAAAGAACCCAAACTCTTCAGTGAAATAGTGAATTTGTCTGGCGGAAGGTTGACAAATTCCCATTCACTCGCCCTCTTAAAAAAAAACAAAACAAAACAAAACAAAATGAAAAAAATCATACAGCTAGAATTTTGATATCTGAAATATTTTTAAATAAGTTGTCCATAGGACAACTGGCTCAGCTCTCTGTTAGAATATTTCCAGGTTTTTCTCTTCTCAAAGATGTTGGCTTGTTAACACTTCCTTGCCCACTTGCTGTCCTTCTTCCCCACCCCCCTCCCCCCAAGTACAAGGGCAAGTAAGGCTCACAGTTTCTTAATATTCCTCAAACCTGTTTCCTTCCCATAAAACCTCACCCTGTAAAAACAGCTAAAATTCATAGTCTTTATCGGCCATGTCAATGGCCCAGGCAAACTTCTCTCGCTGGGTTTTGTTATAAATTTTCTCAATCGGGATTCCCCACTTCTTACACCTAGAAGCAAAAAGGAGAAAAATATTAGTTGTTTATTAATAGATTAAAAAAAAAAAATCTGGAGAGAAAAGACACACGTCTAAACCTGATGTCCATTTCAAAGACTAAAATGCATTTTTTAAAAAAAATGGTGGTTGTTTCAGAGAACAAAACTTAGCACCATCAAGCCAAAATTACAAAAACACAATCCGCTCCAAGGAAAGAGCTTCTTCAGATCATCAGTAATAGTATCTTTGGAATGCCATTCCATGGAAGCTTCTGTGTACATTTGTTTTTGTTCTTTTCATTCTCTCACTAACTTTTCCCTGATATATATTTTTTATGTTTTTCAGATAGCACTGTGATTTTCATTTTCAGGACGGATAAACTGGAGGGGAACTGTGGTCCAGAGGCTAGAGAGGCAATCATGGAGTCAATAAGAGCTGGGGTCAAGGTCTACTTTTATAAAAACACTGCAATTTTACATACTGTTACTTATTACATATGTTGGGATTCTAGCCATGGAAATCAATCTCTCTTTGACCCCAGCAATGTTAGTCACAGAGCAGGAATGGATCTGTATTGGGATAGGAAATTTTGTCACTAGCAATTTTCTATACCTATGAAATCTCAGATCTGGTCTAAAAAAGGAAGTAGCCAAATCAATGTCTTATGTTTTGCTATTTTAAATTTTGCTGTTTTAAATTTTAAAAAATAAAATAAAATAAAACCCTAACACCAATTCATGTGATTTGTTGGAAAATAAAAAAGTTCCTATGATAGAGCTTTGCTCTTAGTCCTATAAGCCTAAAATTTCCAGGAAATTTTAAAATAAAGGATCCTACTTCCTTAATGTAGAGGGCAGATACTTACCAAGCAACTGAAATCCTGGGATCTAAATAGTTGAGTTTGGAGGTTCCCAAGGCAATCTGTTTGTTTTCTTCTCTGTCTGTGGCCTGAACCTCCAGCTTCATCAACTGCTCCTCCAGCCTCTGAACAGCTTTTTTCTTAGTTTCTACCACCCTGTAAAAATGGGGCAGAGACCTTTCTCAGAGGCGCCCACCTCTCATGACATCCGTTGGACAGGCTTTGTTCACAGCTCAGTTAAGAACCCCCTGACAAACACAACCTCCCACTCTTCCCCGTTCCCCAGGCTGTGAACCCTCAATGTCAGGACCTACTTTTTAGATTTTACATCCTTTCGGACCTTGGCCTCAGCTTTGGCACTTTTCAGATCTCTTCGGGCATCAGCAAGCTGGTCCTTCTTGGCATCAATCTAGGTCAGGAAAGAAACCAAAGTAGTAGGGATTTGGGTTAGATGAAGCTCCTGCAAGAGAAAGGGCCCCAGAGGAAAAGGAAAGTAGCCTCACTGAGCTACAGGAACCTCGGGAAACTCCAGGGCCTTTGTTTCTAGCTGTATTTTCTTAAAAGAGTTATTTAGTATTTCATTTTCCCCCCAATTACATGTAAAAAAAATTTTATATTTGTTTTTAAGGCTTTTAAAATCTCTCTTCCTTCCTCCTTACTTCCCTCATTGAGAAGGCAAGCAATTTGATACAGGTTAAACATGTATAGTCATGTAAAACATATTTCTATATTAGTTATATTGTAAAAGAAAATACAAATTAAAAAACCCTCAGAAAAATAAAGACAATTTCAAAAAAAGTATGCTTCAATTTGTATTCAGATACCATCAATTCTTTCTCTGGAAATGGATAGCATTTTCGTCATAAAGTTGTGTTCAGAGTTGTGTTGGATTATTGTCTTGCTAAGAACAGCTAAATCATTCAGAGCTGATCATCTGACAATATTGTTACTATTTTCCTGATTCCACTTATTTCACTTTGCATCAGTTCATGTAAGTCTTTCCAGGTTTTTCTGAGAGCATTCTGTTCATAATTTCTTACAGCACAATAGTATTCCATGACAATCACACCAACAACTTGTTCAGCCATTCCCAAATTGATAGGTATGCCTTCAATTTCCAACTCTTTGCCATCAGAAAAAGAACTGCTATGAGTATTTTTGTATATATAGATCCTTTCCTTAAAAAAAAAAACCCCAAAAAAACCAAAACTTTTTTTGGAGATAGACTAATAGTTGCATTGCTAGATCAAAAGGTATGCATGATTTTATAGTCCTTTGGGCATAATTCCAAATTGCTCTCCAGAATGATTGATTCAGTTTACAACTCCATCAACAGTGCATCAATGTTTCAATTTTCCCATATTTCCTCCAGCATTTATAATTTCTCCTTTCTGTCCTATTAGTCAATCTGATAGGTGTGAGGTAGTACCTCAGAATTATTTTAATTTGCATTTCACCAATCAATAGTGATTTGGAGCATTTTTTATAGAGGTATAGAAAGATTTGATTTATTTCATCTGAAAAACGACTGTTCATATGCTCAAAAAGTTATTGAGCTGTGCATACCCTTTGACCCAGCAGTGTTTCTATTGGGCTTATAACCCAAAGAAATCATAAAGGAAGGAAAGGGCCCCACATGTGCAAGAATGTTTGTGGCAGCCCTTTTTGTAGTGGCTAGAAACTGGAAACTGAATGGATGCCCATCAATTGGAAAGTGGTTGAATAAATTATGGTATATAAATGTTATGGAATATTATTGTTCTGTGAGAAAGGACCAGCAGGATGATTTCAGAGAGGCCTGGAGAGACTTGCATGAACTGATGCTGAGTGAAATGGGCAGAACCAGGAGATCATTATACACAGCAACAACAAGACTATATGATGATCAATTCTGATGGACATGGCTCTCTGTAACAAAGAATTGTCTCAAACCAGTTCCAATCGTTCAGTGAAGAAAGCCATATACACCCAGAGAGAGGGATGTGAAATGTGGGCCACAACATAACATTTTCATGCTCTTTATTGATGTTTCTTTTCTCTGATTTTTCTTTCTTGTAGATACAATTTTTCTTGAATAAAAATGATGTGTGGAAATATGTATACATATATTCGATCTGTCAAGTATTTTAACATAATTAACATGTAGTGGATATCCTACCATCTAGGGGAGGGGTGAGGAGTAGGGGGGAAAATTTGTAACAGAAAGCTATATAAGGGTTAATGTTGAAGAATTACCCATATATATGTTTTGCAAATAAAAAGTTTCAATTAAAAAAAAAAAAAGACTTCATATCTTTTGATCACTTGTCAATTGGGGAATGGCTCTGATTTTTATAATCTAGGCTCTAAATTTTACATGACTGCTGTGATCCTAGACAGATTATTAATGTCTCAATACCTGTTTTCTGAAGGGCCACAGGAAAATGTTGAAAAGAAGAGTTAAAGAAACAAAAACCTGTGGCAAATAATTAGCTGGAAATAATATATCACAGCAAAATTCTCAGAGCTCACCAAAACCAAGCCAACAAGTATATATTAAGTGCCTACTGTGTGCCAGACACAGTGGGTAGATATACAAGACAAAATAAAATAGTTACTTTTTCTCATATAAGAAAAATATACCCCTCCTCATACACCTCTTCCCCCTAATGTTTCACTGGCTTTAAAAGATGCTTAAGTGAGGAATTCTTTCTGTCAATGCTCCTGTTCTCCCTTTTATGTTTTACAGGGCTACCCAGAGATCTAACAAGGATACAAATTTTTATTTGCCAGGGACACGAAGCCTGTGTGTCCAAGGCTTCCAGGCCCTGGGGCCAGGAACAGCAACCATGATATACTGCCTCTTTACACAAGTACAAACAAAATGTAAAATAATAAAGTCAGGACTGTGAATTGATCTAGCCAATCTGGAAGCCATATTAGAAGTATGTTTTGATACAACTTCTAAGCCTACACTCCAATGAACAATGAATTAAAGGATTAGGAAAAGGATCTATATCCCACCTCCCCATATCATAGCAGCTGCTCTTTATGTGGCAGCCAAAAACTGGAAACTACAAAATGCTCTCATATTGGGGAATGGATAAACAAATCATGGCATTAGGAGAGCAATTCATTCAATGATAATGATTATAAAGCAAAATAGCTTTGAAAGACTTCAGAGCTATGATGAATGCAATGATAAACTCCCAGGCCATAGGCCTGAAGTTGAACTAGGTCATCCACCTGCTGCCAGGAGTGATGGACTTAATGAAGAATGAAACATGTTTGTTATGGTGGACTATGTATAATTTACAACAGTGTGTGTGTGTGTGTACAATTAGGGGAGGTAGTGGGAGTGATAATGAATGTTTGTAAAATAAATTAATAAAAAGAAAATTTGGGGGGAGAAGACAATAACAACTATGGGGCTCAAAGAAAGGCCTCATGAAGAAGGGAGCACTTGAATTGAGCCTTGGAAGAAAAAGAGAATTTTAATATCCTTGTCATAAATAGTTTGGAGTCAAGAAGACCTGAGTTTAAATCTGACCTCAGAGACTCACTGGTTATGTGAACCTGGATAAATCATCTCACCACTGTTTGCCTCAGTTTCCTTATCTGTAAAAGGAGGATGATAATAACACTTCCTTCCTGGGAATAATATAATAACTGTAAAGTGCTTTGCATAATGCCTGGCAATAGTAAGTGCAGTATAAACATTAACTATCATTATTTCTTTCATTATTAATCTGGATGAGATTTCTTCAACTTGAGAATGGGAAACACAGAATCTCTCAGGGACAAGGAATAAGAGCTGCTCAGACAAAGGATTCTCATTGGGCCTAAAAGCATGCTAAAGGACGGACCCTCAGAATGCGCCAAGGTCTTTATAGAGGGAGCCCAGACAAGTACAGTTCTCTAAATTTCCAGGTCCCTGGGAAGATGGTAAATAGCTCCTCACAAAGAAGATCCAGAACAAAACACAAGACACAAGCTTTGAGAGTCCCAGCAATACAAGGATTCTTAAAACAGAACAGAAAGGTAACTGCTAATAACCAGAAAAATGGGAAGTTATCGCATTTAAAACACCCAGCATTTGGTTCAGTTGGTGACCACCCCCATCCCTGCACCATCACAGGATGAAGGGAGCAGTCCCAGGGTGGAGATGGAGTGAGACACCCTGCCTCTCCCCTAACAATTCAGACAATCCAGGCTCCTGCTGCTCTACTCCCATCCATCTTTCTCCTAGCCTGGGATGCTTTGTAAAGAGATCCAATGGGGATTTTTTTGGAGATAGACTAATAGTTGCATTGCTAGATCAAAAGGTATGCATGATTTTATAGTCCTTTGGGCATAATTCCAAATTGCTCTCCAGAATGATTGATTCAGTTTACAACTCCATCAACAGTGCATCAATGTCTCAATTTTCATCAAGGTGTGATTATGGCCTCTATCCTACTTGGGGCCAGGGGAAAGAAATGAAGAAAGGGGGCGGGTGCCAGAGGGGAGAGGCAGAAATGGGTCAGGAAAGGGATGGGCAAAGTTGCATAGCCAAGGACAAAACCTTGGCCTCCGTTTTTCTGGCTATAATTAACCAACAGCCCACTAACTTTGACCAGATCTCCCCATCAAAGACTCGCCACTACTTCCAACTCACTCCTGGAATTCCCAGCACTGAAATTCTCAATAGGCTTGCAGGCCCTTTTGCCAAGGCCAGGGCAAATGTAAGATGATCTGAAGGATATGCCAAGTTATTTAAGTGATTCCAAGTTCAAAGAGCTTGTGAAGGAAACTGGCAGGCCAGTTTAAAGCCAAGAACTGGGCGAGCAGCACAAAAATGGTATCAAACATAAACCGCTCTCGCAATGGAATGAAAAATGCACATTTCCTGAGATAGTCTGCTGATCTCTCAACCAGCTGTAACCTCCAGAGAGCAGAGCAAGGCATCGCTCAGGGACCTGGGGAGGCAGCTTGTAAAGCCTCTCATTGTCTCCCTCCAGACACACACAGAATACTAAAGGCTGAAACAGAGCTGAGTATTGTGAAGGACATGTGAAATGGAATCATCAAATATATTTTATTCCCCATAGCTTTTGCCCTAACATATATGTTGGCTGAGGCCAAGCTAGGATAACTGAAGGCTGTACACAAAAGAAACCCTCATTCCACTGGCTGAGATGATCCTGGGGTTTGAAATAAGCCAACCACAGGAATTGTCCCCCACTTTAAGAGAAGGCAAGATGAGGGAAGGGAAACGGGGAGAGAAAGGCAGGAAAAAGAGACTGAGAGCAAGTGCTTGTAAAGCAGGAAAACAGCCACACCTACAATGCAGCACAGGGAATCGTGGGATTTGGAGCTGGCAGGGACCTCAGGGATCCTGTCGGCCCACACCCTCATTTTATAGAGGAGAGAATGGAGGCTAGAGAGCTTTGTGCTGAAGGTACCACCATCTTTTCTAGCTTCCCAAAGGCAGTCATTTTTAACTCTTGCCCAGGTCTGAACAAATCACTCTCTGGCTCAAGAATCTTCATTTGTCTTTATGACAAAGTACATTCTTTGTAGGCTGCATTTAAAAACATGGAGCAATCTAGCTCCAACTTGCCTTTCCAGACTTTATTTTCTATTACTTCTCTCTATAAGAGGCACTCCAGTCAAACTGGCCACTTTCTATTCACTGAATTTGATGTTCCAGCTGTTACTGGCATTACTTTTGGCATTACCTTTACCTAATGTCTGCAATGTTTTCTTTTTCACATTTTTGCTTCTTAAAATTTTTATCTTTTTTTCAAGGCTAATTTAGCTCAGGTCTTATCTCCTCGGTGAAGCATATCCTGATATACCTAATTTTTATTTCTCCCACTATCTAAAAAGATCTGATGTTGTCTGTTTACCTGCTGTATATCTGAGGTGAATGCAAGCTCCTGGAAGACAGGAACTGCTTTGTTTTTTCCTTTGTATCTTCAGGGTTTAACATGTAGTTGGTGCTTAACAAATGCTGATTGGACTGAATTGAATTAAGTGATTTACCCAAGATTACACATTCTTCCTAATGTAACTTCCTAGTATTCTGAGGTGTCCAAAAGTTAAGAGATCTGCTTGGAGGTTTGTAAGTAGAGCCTGGATAGCCATTAGTCAGGTATCTTGGAGTGAGAATTTTTTTGAAGAAAGGTTGGAGTAGGTAGCCATGAGATCCCTTCCAACTCTCAAGATTCTGAGATTCTCTAAGTAATTAAACCAGGACTGTGTATTTAAAGTAGCCTTTACAAAGCCTGTGTCCCAGATTAACATTAATTTTGTTAGTAATAGTAATATTGTCTTGTTTCTGGTGTGGACAAAGAACTGATTGTGGATATCAAACCAGAGACCCTCTTCCTGAGGTTTTTTCCAAAGAAAGGCTAATCTGCCCAAGAAGTTCAGGAAAGGCCAGCCCCCTGCAGAGGGTAGACAGCTATTTCTGGTGCCTAAAGCCACCAGTTTGAGAGCAACTGCCCAAAAGTATAGAAGAGAGCAGTAAGTCATTTCTTTCTTCTGTGTGTCCATTCAGCTCCAAAAGCTATAAGGAATATAACATACCACTTTCTCAACAGGTTACTCATGCTATCTTCTCATAACAGCTATACTGAAAAAGGGAAATCTGTAGTGCCTGACAGAATCTTTGTCCAAGATGTAATTTCCTTTCAACCTATGGCAGCAGTCCTGATCTCTCCTAGTTGTACATTTTGTGTATTTTCAGATAATAGCATTTATCCTGTTCTTCTAGAACAGTTTTCACTTCAGCAAAAATTTCTGATCCTGTATTGGAAGGGTCCTAATTTGTAAGCCTTTTCCACCTGCCCCCTTGAGGTATTGTCAATTATGACAAGATGTTTGAAGCCATTTACCTTAGTCTGCAGGTTCAGCATGGACTTCTCAAAAGTCTTTGGTGGTGCCCTCTGATGGTTACACAGAATTGCAACAGCTCTGTTGGCACGGTTATAAGACAGGATCTTTGCTGGGATATTTTCGTCCGCTATAAAAGAATCAACACTGTCTTAAGTTGAAGAATTTGGTTTTGACATCCCAGCTTGTTTCTACCCTCCTTATTTTATTCCAAAGATTGAGATGCCCTCGGAATCAAGGTCATGAAGATGGATGATAACAAACCAAAAAACTACCAGGAATCCCACATGCCAGCTCATTCTGGGTTGGCCTTTTATTGAGGATTGAGTGGAGCTGAGGGGGAAAGGCTTTAGAGGATGATAGACTCTAGATGGCAGAGAACTTGCTATTTATACCTTCACCTTTATTAAAGCCCAATAAAAACCTATCAATCTGACACCAGCATCACTCTTCCCATTCCTTAAAGGATCAATGGAAAATCTGCAGCTGGGCCAGAAAAAGACCAGGAAAAACATGACAAGAACCTCAGTTACAATGAGGGGTCCACAGATGTTTTTTAAAATCAAGCCTACAACTGTCTTACTTTGAAAAGAAAAAGTTACATGAAATGGAAAAGAGGCCGTGTCCAGTGAACCTTTTTTTGAAGGCAATAATATCATTTCTCTATAGGCCTCAACACTTGAAAAGCTGTTGAAACTCTGATCACAAAACCATGCTGTCTCTTCTCCAAATGATAAAGCATCCCTTTATAATGCAAAGCTACTCTACATATTATGAAGAGTAATTAAAACTTTGCAGTGATTTGCTTTGGTTGGGGTACTGGCAAATACCCTTTGGAGCTGTTTTTTGGGAAGTACAACTAACTATGAGGGGAAAATAGCATATACCTCAGGGAAAGGTTTGCTGCCACCCCCTCCATCTAGTAACCATGACAACCCCACTTGCTCTCCAGTTTCAAAAGGACATCATATCACAATGTCTTCACCAGAATGAGCTTTGTAATAATGTATATAAAAAATAAAAGCCTTTTCAGAGCTGTGCTTCAACACACTTGCCAGCCCTTTAGGGAATAATGATGCCAGCAGCCAGTGAAGGGCTTATCAGTCTCTGAACTTCTCCGAACATGGAGACCCCCCCCTTCCCCTTCCCTGCCCCCCAGCACATGTGTGCCTGCACGCCTGAGATTCAATGAGCTGAGTATGCAGGATGGCCAACACTGTGCTCATTCTCTTCAGAAGGGGACCACTTACGGGCAGTGAGCTCCTTTAGCTGTTGCTGTAACGTGATAGAGGCGTTGTACGTACGGAAAACCTTGGCTGTCAAGCCCTCCATGAGATCTTGAAGGTGCTTGTTGAGGATACTGGTCTAGGAGAGGAATTGAGAATTTCAGTTGAAACCCTGGCCCTGGAGTGCCATTTGATTACTTTCAAGCCACTAGATCTCACCACACACCAATACAACTTACTCCTATTAGGGACCAATGAGACCCAACACTAGCAGAGGAGAACAATTAGTGCCCCCTGCTGGATGGAAAATTAGGGGCTAGCAGTCTGAAAGCTAAAAAAGCAAAGTCATCCTTTCTCCACAAAAACCTAGAACCTCAAGCATCTCAGGTTTAGACAAACTTAAAGGCGGGGTCTAGAATTTCAAGCTCAGGTCTGTAAAAGGATTAGGAGAGGCTGTCAAAGCCTGCACTGACAAAGAGAGTTGGGGATGCTCTGAACAAAGGACAGATCAGTGCCAAAGCTGCCTATGGAGTAACAAGCTGCTACTCAGACCATTTCTGAGTCTTCCTAACTTCAGCTGGGCTGAGGAGCCAAGTGGGTTGACCCGAGTCACCCACAGGTGCTGCTCCCTAGCAAAGGTTTCACAATGCAGTTTAATCTTGAATATACTTACATTTAGTCTATCAAAAAGATCATCCTCAGGCTGCTTGTTCTCCATAAATAGCTGAAGATTCTTAAAAACCTAAAAGAAAACAAGAGTATAAGAATATACTAAAAATCTCAACATATCCATCATGCCCTGACCTGGAACCTTGCACTGTAAGAGGGTTGTTCACTGAGGCACCTCAGAAAACCACCTTAGAGATGTACAATGAGATAGTGGGGCCCTAAAATAGCTTTCCAGATAAGGGACAACAGGTGGGGCTCTGAAGGGGAAACTGGGAAAAGCTTCTTGAAGGGCAAATATATAAGAATGGATGGGGTCATAAGAGTCTGAACTTCATGTGTGAAAGCTTTGCACTGAACTAAAATCACTGCAATACCAAAGTCTCTGCTGCATATTAATGAAGCTAAATGTTGCCTTATCCTTGGGGACAAAAATGAGGAAACAGGCTCAAAAAACAAACAAACAAACAAACAAAAAAAACACAACCAGTTTAAAAGACATAGAATAAGGATACTCTATGGCCACCCCTTTCTGAAGTCACAGGACACCAACCATAATTGCTTACCCTCTTCTCAACAGGGACCTTATTGTAGTATCGGATGGAATCCTTTCCTAGGAAATCGAACTCGACCACATACTCCTGGCCATCCATCTCCGGATGTAAGTTGATGTGCTCTACTCGGAGGGAACAGCAGCCCACAGTATCAGCTGTCTCTCCTTCTTCTTTCTCATTGCCAGCTCTCAGAGCAAGCTGTAGATTTGGCAGTGAGAATTGGAGGGGACAGAAGAGGAAGAAGAGTTGGCAAAAAGAGAATACAGGTGAAAAATGTGAATTAAAGTGGAGGCTATGCTAAGATGTCATGAGATTTTAAAAGGGAAGCCTTCTCCTCTCCTTTGGGTAGTTTTGGGAATTCCCATATACCACCATTGTGTGCACTGATTCCCTCCACTGAGAATCCTCCAATATTCCTACAGGGTATTGCTACTGTCTCAGTCTTAACTTTTTTGTGTGTATGTATCACAGACACCCCTCACAATCTCCCAGCAGCCTGTTGAGGCCTATAGTCCTCTGTTCAGAATTGTGTTTATAAAAACATAAAATACAGACGAGACTACAAAGGAAAACAATTATAATGAAAGACAGTTATCAATGTTAAAAAAAAAAAAATTTACAGATCCCCTGAAAAGTAGTTAGTTAACAGGTTAAAAACTTGCCCTACTGTGAGTTGAAGTGGAGATTGAAGAGATTTATAACTTTTCTTAATTCAGACAACTTGGCTACTGCTTTTTGTCACTAATACATGTAATTTTTAAAAAGGGACAGAATGAATCTGACTTTTAAAAATAGGGCTGCAAATAAGATTTTGCACCATGCTGGATTTTAAGATTTGAGAAGGCTGGGATTCTGAGCAAACAACCATACTCATTTGAAATGGTTTGCCATAGGCAAACCCTCTCTACATAAGACATTAAGCAAAATGATGTTATTGGACCCATTAGTTCAAAAGAAAAAATGCTCTAAGACAGTATTAAGCAGGGTTTCACAACTTTATGATGAGGCTTGATTATAAGGCAGCAGTAACATTATAATAAAACAATTTTGATTTGGGTTTTTTAATAGTGTGTGTCTATACCCAGTATGGGAATACAAATAGCAGAGTAATTAAGCAACTACAAACATGACTTTGCCTTTCATCAGAAGATGCTACAGAAAGAACTGGCTTCTCTGAGACAGTAATTAAATAATTTCCCATTCATCCTCATTATTTCATATGGATTATATCTTTTAATGTTGGCTGGAAAGACTTGGGATGGGGCTGACAACTGCCCTTTACCCTAGGTAAGTTAAAAAACAAAACAAAACAAAAAAAAAAACCCTAAAGGAAAAGTGGAAAATTCCCTCCCTAATGTCCTTGTCAGCATGCCTTTTACCTTGTCAATGAAGTATAATGCTACAGCCCTCTGTCGGACTTTCATTTCCTTGGACTTCCAGTCTTCTCGGTATTGGTTCCGGATCTTGTCTACGCACTTCTTCAATCTACGGGCAGTCTCATACTTCTGCCAATCCTTCTCCCCCTGCAAAGACCCAATCTCATGAGTTTACTGCCAAGAGTCAGAGAAGTAAAAAATGTTTCTGAATAAAGCTCAGGCCAAGCACCTGAGGAGTTAAGGCTCTAATCAAAAGGATCCTTTCAGTTGGTAAATGAATGGAACTGAACTAAAAATTAACTGGCATATGAGATGGATGAGAATTTAGACTATCATAAAGGGATTATCAAACCTAGCCCTTCATTTATCAATAAAGTCTCTGGCTTTATCTCTGTAAAATGCCTCATATTTTGGGAAAAGTGCCCAACTGTACCAAGTGGAATACTGTCATAATTATCACAGAAGGCATCAAGTACCTCAACATTCCCATTTCAGTCACACAAAAACATTATATAAATGTGCCATAGGGCCAGAGTCCCTGAAGTAGCTTCATTCTAGGAATTAGATTCCATGAAACTCAGTATAATGAGGAAGACAAAGAAGCTGGTTAGGGTACAAAAACAATTCCCGGGAACTCTTTAAAATCAATCATTTTAGGACCTCCTTATTTGTTTTGTTTTTTTCTTTTTGCTGAGGCAATTGGGTTAAGTGACTTGCCCAGAGACACACAGCCAGGACGAGTTAAGTGTCTGAAACCAGATTTGAACTCAGGTCCTTCTGACTTCAGGACTGGTGCTCTATCCACTGAGCCACCTAGCAGCCCCAGGACCTCCTTATTTGGAGGAATTCTGTAGTATAATTTTGAGATTATTAAATTCATGCCTTCATTTGTTTCTTAACTCTTTTTTTGCTACCTTCATTTTTTAATATATCCCTCATTCTTTTCCTCCCCAGAGGAAACTATCCCTTGTAACAAACATTATTTGGAAAAGGAAGGAAGGAAGGAAGGAAGGAAGGAAGGAAGGAAGGAAGGAAGGAAGGAATTTTTGTGGTACAGAAATATTCCCTTCCTTTCCCCCTTCTCAGAGAGCCATCCTTTGTACCAAAGCATAAAAAGAGAATTAAAAAAAAAAAAAAAAAAAAAAGGACTTTGTAAAATTAGCCAATATAACTGCCAAAGTTGACATAACATGCAATGTAATACATCTGGTGTCCCCTCACCTTTATAAAAGAAGGATAAAGGAGTATTTTCTCCTCTCTTCTTTGGGATTAAGCTTGATTATTCTATATGTTCAACTTATATTAGGAATATTGTTTTCCTTCTCCAATCCATTAATTGTCACCCTGACTCTTCTCTGGACCTGTCCCAGCTTTCCAGGTCTTAAATCAGGTACCCGAAACAAAAAAGGGTTTAATTAGTATAAGTGTGGATGACCAGATGCTTCTTAGTTCTTCCTCCTTACACATGACTGAGTGATTACAATGTGGAAGGCTTGGGGCCAGGACTTGGAGGCAAGGAAACAAACACATTTTTCTTGCTCTCAAGGAACTCAGTCTAGTCAGGAAGATAGCTGATATAAATGTTTTGTCAAAAGGCCCTAAGTGCCAAATAAATGTTAAGAGTTAAATGCAGGAATTCTGCATCTTTTTTGTATCATGGACTCCTTTGGTAAGTCTGGGGAAACCTATTAACTTGAAATATGAAGGAAAATCAACTGTCCTGAAATTCAGTAATAAAAATATTTTTAAGAAGTTAATGAGAAGGCTGAACATTATGAATACAGAGAAGCATGGAAAGGCATACATGAACTGATGCAAAGTGAAGTGAGTAGAACAAAAAAAAAAATACATAAAGACTACAATAATGTAAATAGACACAATAATCACAAAACAATTCCAAGTGAACACTGCATAGAACAAGCATGGCTCCAAAAAAGATATGAAGAGACACACCACATCCAATTCTTCTGCAAAGTTAGGAGGTCCATTGATGTGGAACACTGCATTTATTTTCAGGTTGGGTTTTTTTTTTTCCCCAATGTGTAGATCAGTTTTACTGTTTTCCCTTTTCTTTTAAAATATTCCTTCATAAGGTGCTCCAAATCACTATTGATCAGAGAAATGCAAATCAAGACAACCCTGAGGTACCACTTCACACCTGTCAGATTGGCTAAAATGACAGGAAAAGTTAATGATGAATGTTGGAGGGGATGTGGGAGGGCTGGGACACTGATGCATTGTTGGTGGAGCTGTGAACGGATACAGCCATTCTGGAGAACAATTTGGAGCTATGCTCAAAAAGTTATCAAACTGTGCATACCCTTTGATCCAGCAGAATTTCTATTGGGCTTATATCCCAAAGAAATCATAAAGGAAGGAAAAGGCCCTACATGTGCAAGAATGTTTGTGGCAGCCCTTTTTGTAGTGGCTAGAAACTGGAAATTGAATAGATGCCCTTCAATTGGAGAATGGCTGAATAAATTATGGTATATGAATATTATAGAATACTATTGTTCTGTAAGAAATGACCAGCAAGATGATTTCAGAGAGGCCTGGAGAGACTTACATGAACTGATGCTGAGTGAAATGAGCAGAACCAGGAGATCATTATACATGGCAACAACAGTACTATATGAGGATCAGTTCTGATGGACATGGCTCTCTTCAACAATGAAATGTTTCAAACCACCTCCAATTGTTCACTGAAGAAAGCCATATACACCCAGAGAGAGGGATGTGAAATGTGGACCACAACATAACATTCTCATACTCCTTGATTGATGTTTGCTTACATTGTGTTTCCTTTATCTGATGAATCATTTATGTAGATAAGGTTTTTCTTGCACAACAATGATAAGTTTGGAAATATGTATACATATATTCGATTTGCCAATATTTTAACATAATTAACATGTAGTGGATATCCTGCCATCTAGGGGAGGGGTGGGGAGTTGGGGGGAAAAATTTGTAATGGAAAGCTATGTAAGGGTTATTGTTGAAGAATTACCCACACATATGTTATGCAAATAAAATAAAAAAATTAAAAAAAAAATATTCCTTCATTTAGCACAGCACTTTCCAAATAAATGTTTTTTCATTCATTAAAGAAAATTGAGGATATGATTATATATTTTAAAAATAAATTATATCACTCCATACAACAATAAATAAAAATGAAAAATTATTCTTTGTCAAATGAGATGACTATCTGGGAAGAGTTGGGGGAAAAATATAGGGGAAAATTTTGACAATGTAAAAAACAAAACAGCAACAGCAAAGTTCACAGACTTTAGGTTAGAACTCCTGGTGTAGAGGAAGTTTAATTCAATAGAATTCTCAACACAGGCTTCCAATGGACCCAAATCCTAATTCTGCAATGACTATTTAGTTTATAGTTCCTGATCCAGTCTCCTCTGTATAGAAATCCACCAGAAGCACTTGGAGGGATTGTCATTTATTATTTGTCTTCTATCTAAATTAGAGATTTTTGTTTGTTACATTTACATTACAGTCATTGTGTGTATTGTTTTCTAGTTCCGTTTACTTCTTTCTACATCAGTTCATGAAAGTGTTTCCTTAATCCTTCCCTAAATCATTCATATTTATCATTCCCTACAATGAAGGGAACTTTTTTAGCCAATCCTTAATTGATGATATCTACTTTGTTTCTAGTACTTTATATGTACAAAAAGTGCTGCTAAGAATATACTGGCACATGAGAGGTTTTTCTTGTTGGGTTAATATAACTATCAGTAGGCAATTGATTGGATAATGGAGCAAGGATGAGTTAGGAGTTGAGGGTAATGTCAGGGTTACAAACCTGAGAGAAAAGAGGAATGGCGGTACAATGACCAAAATAGGGAATTTGAAAAAAGGGGTAGATTTTAGAGGGAAAGTAATGAGATTAATTTTTAAAATTAATACAGAATATTTTATTCAGTTTCTAAAAGCATTAATTCTCAACAGCTTTCCAGAAGGTTTGGACCAATTCACAGTTCTACTAGAAGTAGAACTAACCTTGACTATTACCATCTTTTGTAATTTTGACAAATTTCAAGTTGAGATGAAACCCTAAAAACAGGAATGATCTGATTCAAATTTTCTTATTATTAGTAGCAATTTGGTGCTATCTTTCATATGTTTATTATCACTGTGGTACAATGGATAGAGTGCTGAGACTGAAGTTGGGAAGACCTGAGGCCAAATCCGATCTTAAGACACTTAACTGTGTTATCCTGCTCAAATCACTTCACCCTGTTTGCCTCATTTCCTCATCTGTAAAATAAGCTGAAGAGGGAAATGGCAAACCAATCCAGTATCTCTGCTAAGAAAATCCCAAATGGGGCCATAAAGAGTTGAACATGAAAAAATGACTAAACAATAACAAATTCTTTGTTCATATCCTTTGACCACTTATCCACCGGGGAATAACTTAAGCTTATGCATTTGTATTAATTCTCTGCAAATCTTAGACCATCAGATCAGTATTAGATAGCTGATACAAAGAATTTCTCAAGAGTTTCCTTTTAATCCTTGCCATATAGATTTTGCACATGCAGAATCTTTCAAGGTTCATGTAATAAGATTATCTCATTTATCTTTTGTGATCATTTCTGTTCTATGGTTAAGAATTTTCCCTCAACATTTAAAAAACTAATCTCATTACTCTCCCCTTAAAATCTGCCCCTTTTCCAAATTCCCTATTTTGGTCATTGTACCTCTTAGGCTCTCAGGTTTGTAACTCTGACATTACCCTCAACTCCTAACTCATTCTCCTTGCTTCATTTATCCAATCAATTGCCAAACCTTGCTACTTTTACCTCTGTAACACATCTCACATTTGACTCCTTTCCTCTACTTACAAAGCCAACATAGCCTCTTGGGTTAGATAACTTTATTCTTCACACAGCTGCCAAAATGAATTTTGTTAAGCACAGATCTGACCATGTTCATCCCTTACTCAATCAACTCCAGTGGTTCCCTATTGCCTCTAGGATAAAACAAACTCTGTTAAGATCACAAAATTCTTTATAACTCTATGCCAATCTATCCTTTCAGCCTCACTGGACATTACTCCATGATTCAGCCAAAGTAAAATTTTATTTGTTCCTCACACATAACATCGTAACATTTCATCTCTAGACTCTCATGACGGGAATGTAATTTCTCTTTGTGTATATATATCTCAGAAAACCCATCTTCCTCCAAAATGTATATAAAGTCTTATCTTCTACATGAAGATTTTCCTGATCTCCTTCGACTGAGAATCCCTTCCTTTCCTAACTATCTGTTAAACTACTCCCTTAACAATTTATATGGTAAGTTTAAAAGGACAGCACATATTTAACCTATATCAGATTGCCTGCTGTCTTGGGAAGGAGGGGAGGGAAAGAGAAAAATATGGAAGACAAACTCTTACAAAAATGAATGCCGAAAACAATTTTTACATGCATTTGGAAAATAAAATACCAGTAACATTGGGGGAAAAAATTTTTATTGTATGTACTCCTTATTCATAGTAAGCTCTTTGAGCAGGGATTGTTTTACTCTTTGTATTTCCAGTGCCAGGAGGTACTGCTCAATAAGAATTTAAGATTATACTACCATCAAATGCCTACATGCCATGGGGTGTTTCTACACAATGGAATCCATCCTCTAGTTGTTGCTAAAGTAAACCTGTGAGATGTTCTTGGCTGTTAGATTTTTTTTTTTTTTAAAATACATGAAGTCTTTCTTCAAAAACTAAGGGAAGATTCCCATGTGCTCAGGCTCCCTCCCAACACACAGACACATTGCTTAAGATGATTATTTTCAAGTGCTCTGTTACCTTGATTCGTGAACTGGGGTTCAGCATAATGTACTTGATAGATCCTTGGATATTCTCAGTCCAGGACACCAGCCAGGTAACCTTGTTATCATGTCGAACTTCTTTCCATTTATGTCCAGGGGGAGGAGGAGGAACCTTGGCATCTCTACAGAGGACAATAAGAAAGCATTTAAGTAAAGAGAAGCAATCAATAGTAACTTCCTTTCTAAATCTATGAAGCTGGTTACTGTGTCCTAAAAAGTGAAGGGGGAAAAATATATATATAAAGCAAAAACACACATGTTTAACATGTTACATGAGTATATCTTATTTGCATAAATTACCGTTTACCCCTTAGTAAAAAAAATTCATCAAATAGTTGAACCATTTAGCCATATGTAATTAACATATTTCCAATTAGACTCTTGTTACATTGAACAATTTCAAAGAGCTATATGCTACCCCAATAAATCAAACCTTCCCATTTCCTCTCCTGCCCTATCCTCTCTATCACTTTAGGCACTTAAGGAGAAAGTTAAAGATGACCATAGCTCACTTGCTACAGTTGATAATTATATCTTCAGGCAAAATCCGCCTTTTTAACATTCCCATCTTGGGATGGTTGCCTCGGCCCCGGAAAAGACCAGGAGGTTCAATCTTGAAGTTGGCAATTCTCTCTCTGTGATTATCCATCACACAGAAACCATACTCTTTCAATAGCCTTTCGTTTTCCTCTTTGATTTTCTATGAAAAAATAACAACAAAACATTAAAAACAGATTCAGACTTCAGTTATATTTTAGGATATTTTGTCAATTGGCCTACAAGTCAAAAGCACATATAGATTTATGTTATTATAATAAATATAATAAAAACTGTAATAAAATTATTAACCTCATTTTTCAGATAAGAAACTTTGCCCCAGTTACAGAGGTAAGCACTGCCTGGGACTTCCTGGCTCTAAATCTAACATTTTGCCACAACACAGATGTCTCCCTTTTCATTGATCAGACTACATTTTTTTTCAATGATTCCTATTTACATTGTAGTCAGTGATACATGCTGATGTCCACGTATCACTAGAGGTAGAGAGCCATTACAACTGTGACAAGTCCCACAAAGAATCCTCAGAGCAAACTATATAAAAGGGCATCTGAGTTGGGCAGATGGAGTGAAACCTACTCCAAGGGAGGGGCAGAGACCCTGGGATACCAACCACTTATTCAAGAAAAGTCTAACCTGTCCTCCCAACAGAAGACAGCCATTGGGAGCTTCCTATTTTAACTAATTAGGCTATCTAGATGCTAAAATGACGCTATCCTTGGCATTCTGTAAGCCTGATTATTAAGAAATGGAGGTTGGGATAAAATGGTAACAGATCCTTTGGTAAGGGGGCTAAGGTCACTGAAATCCTATAAATGCATAACATGTCAGAGGGAATATTTAGTGTAATTCCTGGATTTTATAGAGGAAGAAAATGATATTCCCAATCAGGGAAGTTACTTTTTCCAAAGTCAAGGAAGGAGAGTTGAGAGAGAATCAAGAGTTTAAATTTCATAGACTCACTGTCCAATTTTTGTAGAAAAGAGGGACCCCAAATTACAGATTAGAACAGATTTCTGCCACTTCACTTCACAGAGCAAAGGAAACCAATCAGTTGCCTTGAAATAAAGTCAAAATACAAAAATAGAAGTTCACAGACTCAGAGAAAACGTAAGTCACTTGAAAGGACAAATCTCTGAAGGAAAGAAAAAAAAAATCTCTGAAAAAAGAGGCAACAATGCTCTAAGGAAAATGTGAGTCTCTACAAGGGGTCAAAGAATAGTTTTCCTTTTCCCACTTTAAATTCTATCTTTCTGGACATGGCTCTTTTCAACAATGAGGTGATTCAGGCCAGAGGTGATGCAGAGCTATCTGTACCCAGAGAGAGGACTGTGAGAACTGAGTATAGTTCACAACATGGCATTTTCATTCCTTCTGTTGTTGTCTGTTTGCATTTTATTTTCTTTCTCATTTTTTTCTTTTTTGATCTGATTTTTCTTGTGCAGCAAAATAACTGTGTAAATATATATATATATATATATGTATGATTTAACATATATTTTAACATGTTTAACATATACTGGACTATTTGCCATCTAGGGGAGGGGGTAGGGCAAGGGGGAAAAATTTGGAACACAAGGTTTTGCAAGAGTCAATGTTAAAAAATTATCCATGCATATCTTTTGAAAATAAAAAGCTTTAATTATTGAAAAAAGAAAGAAAGAAAGAAAAGAAAGAAAGAAAATCCATCTTTCTTTGGTTCAACTGTACTCTCCTGCTGTCCTCTGGCCTACTCCTGCCTCTTGGGCAGTGAGATACGTTGTATGATGGCTCTTAATGCACTACTGTTTTTAGAACAGGACCTGACTTCCCTTTCTATTCCTTAGGCTGGGCCAGAGCTCAGAACCTATCACTCATGTTCTCTCTGTCCTCTTTTCTCTTGCCCAGTGAATCCCAGGACACAGTCTTGGGTTCCATTAGCAGAAACCCCTCCTCTTACCAAACTTCAATCAACTCTTCTTTCTTAAACTCCTGTCCCTCCCCCACTACCCAGATTTTATTTGCCATGCCTCTCCCCTCAGAACAGGAGTACAAATATGGTTATCAGCCCACTCTATTTCCCATCCTGAAACAAATCTTGGGTTGCTCTGTCCTTCTTAAGAGCCTGACTATAGGGAGGAAGCCAAATATAATTCCAACTCTCCAATGTCATATTTATCCTGCTGGCCAAATTAGTAAAGTCTTACTATATATTGTTAAACTCAGGAATGATCAAGTACCTCCTTTCTCATGTTAAATTGCCAAACTTGTGTGCCTGCACTGTCAAGTCCTTTCCCTTTCTAAGGATAGATTAATATATTTATATTTTGTGGTGTCTGGGCTTCTACAAGAGAAGTTATGGGCTGCTTTGTGGCCCACTGACACTTCTCTTGAAGGACCTATGGAATTATCAGAAAAAAATTATAGGATGAGGAATGAATGAAGGTAAAAGAGTAAAAAAAAATCAATCTCACTTTGAATAATTCTAAAACCTAGGTTGGCAATAGGCTAATCTGCTTTGTTTAACTTTACAGTTCATTGTAAGGAAAGGCTCTACAGACCAATTAGGTTTGGGAGGAAGAAAATCATTAGGAAGCCAGGTTTTTGTTTTTGTTTTTTTAAAGACCAATTTTCATTTTTAAAATAAGCCAAAAAATCTCTACTAAGCTGCCCCCAGAGACTATCAGAATTGTTTCAACAATGAACAATAATGAACACAAAGAAACATGAAAACACTTATATGAACTGATACAAAATGAAATAAGCAGAATTAGGAGAACAAATTGTACGATTACTACTATATTGGAAAGGAAAATAATTCAGAAAGAACTCTAAATAAATTTAATGATTAATCAATCATAACTCCAGAAGACTAATGATGAATCATGGTTCTCATCTTTCCCAGAGAAGTGTTAGTCTAGAAGTGGAGAATGAGTCATACATTTTCAGACACAACCAATATATGGGTTAGCTTCATTTGATTATACTTACTTGTTACAAAACAGGTCTTTTTTATGGGGAGATAGAAGAGGGTTTTAATGAGAGGGAAGTAGGAAGTATGGTGACAGTGATGTCAGAAAGAAAAGAACATCAATGAAACATTTTAAAAATACATAGATGAGGAAAAGAAAGGAAGATCATTAGGAGACAAGTAAGGACAGTGTTAGCACTACCACGCTGCTTATAGTTTATATATACTTTTAGAAACCAAGTTGTATGATATAATAAAGATTCATAGTTTTACATATAAACCTTTTTCTATTCTTTGTTTATAGAAATATTTGTGTGTATGTATGTGTGTATATATATACATATATATACACACACACAGACACACACACACACATTTATATATTTATTTTTAAAAAAGACCTTACCTCCCTAATTTCCTTGCAGAAATAGAGGGCTGTAAATATAGAATGATGCATATAATCTCAGACTTGAGTGAGGTGCTTGTAAGTCTTATTAGATTGCTTTCCCCCTTTTAAAATAAAATTCTCTGTTTTAAGGGACAGCTCTTTGAAACAGGGATATGTTAGGTAATAAAGATGATGTAAAAACAAAAGAGGAATTTTTTTTTTTTTAAAAGAAAAAGTGATGTCTTTTCCAAAGGCAAGGAAGATTAGTGCATGTGTATATATATAAAAGTTTTAATAGATTACAACTGCACGAAAACTTTATACAACTATTCTAATCAGCTGACTCCAGGAAGATCAGTCTTGAAGAAAAATCAACAACACAAATTGAAAAAAATGTATCAGCTGAAAATCAAAGTAGGATTGGATGGCTTTGGCTTTTACCCCCAACTAAATGTTATTATAAGTCAATTGTAAAAGTAGGTAGATGGCAGAGTGGATAGAGCAACAGCCCTGGAGTCAGAAGGATGAGTTCAAATTCACCCCAGACACTTAATACTAGCTTGTGAGACTCCTGAACAAGTCACAATTTTATCCCTGTCTCAAGAAAAGGAAGGAAGGAATCATAAAATATAGATGAGTATTGTGATTATTAGTGGCATTGATGAAAAATTTTAAAAATATAGACAAAGTACCAGTTTCTCTTCCTTGCTCATTTGCTTTCTTGCTTCCGACTGGGCTTTGAAATACTGGCTTATCTGGTTGAAGTCACACTTGCTAAGACTGGTGATATTATTTTTCTCTTCATTTGTCATCTCCTGATGGGAAGATAATATGGGTAAAGTTAAAAAGGATCAAAAAAAGAAAGAATATTATACTTTCATTTTTTCCCATTTTACTTAGAAAAAAATTTGCTAATTTAGACTGAAGGGCTCTGGGAGATAGCCAGTCTGAATTAATGAAAAGTTTAGTTTAACATACAGTTTAATAACATTCAAGTTCACATAGTAATTAAGATTTTTCTGGTATAGGTATGATTTCTAAGAAGACTGATATGAGATTAGCACACCAAGCACCAAAAGCAGAGCAGAGCAGAACTGTTTTCTGCTCACATGCTGGTTAAACAAAGGTACTTTCAGAAATTTCAGAATTAGTGAATTCAGTTGTTAATTATCTAACCACTTGGCCACCATCACCTAAAAGCCCCAGTTCGACAGAAGGTTGAGCTGCAGAAGTAGCAAAATCAAATAAGGGACAATAAAAAGGAAATGAAATATGCATATTCTTCAGAAATCCATTTCTTCTCTACAGTCAATAAGAGAAATGGAAGTTTCCTCCCTGGTTACTTGCCAGCAACCAAAACTGCTTTAGCTGTTGTTAAAGAGCCTTACTTTGGCCATATGGTATAAATACTTGTATATCCTCTCTCAGATAATGAGGCATGACAACATTACAGTTCTCCTATGAACTCCTAGAATCTCTCCCCTACAACCCCCACTTCAAACATAGCTATTAACCAAAGATTAGTCCTCCATTCTTCCTTGACAATGGCATCTACTCTCAGAATTTCAACTATCAAACTTTATATAAAAAACTCCCAAATCTTGACCTCGGTTTCTAAGCTCATATCACACCTTCCTCTGGATGTCCTGTCAGAAGCATTTCAAACTGAATATGCCCCCAGATGAACTAATCCAACTTCTCCCTTCAAATCCCACTCATTCTTTTTTCTAACTTTCCTATTTTTGTTACTATAACCCATTATCTACCAATTACTTTCACAGAACCCTCCTAAGACAAGATATTCCTTCTTGCATTAGAGTTACTTTTGTTCATGAGTAATTATCCATTCGATTGTTAGCTATATAGCAGTACTCTGGTAAGCTAAAATGCTGGATCTTACCAGAGTATTAGAAGCTCATTCAAAAACTAGTAAACTGAATCAAAAGATTACATGATCTACAGCTGGAAGAAATTTCACAGGTCATCTGATCCAACCTCCTCATTTACAGATGAGGAAACTGAGGCTCAGTAAGGTAAAGGAACTTGCCCCAAAGTCAGTCAGAAGTTTGAGCCCAGATCTTCTCATTCCAGAGGCAGGGCTCTTTCCACTGGCCAATCAAATTTCACTCTAATTTTAGGGAAGTGTTTTGTCAGTTATCAGTACCCTTCAACAGACCTGTGATTTCACTGGCTAGGGCATGTTCTCTCTCTGATACAAAAATCAATTCTTCCAAACCTTACATTTTCATGAGTCACTGTGACCATATAGTACAAGTTATAAAGACTTTAAGTTACTGTAGCTCTAATGAAGAATCATTTTTTTCCAATTTCATCTCACCTCTCAGTACCATTCTATATTCAAGATTTTGAAAGTTTCATTTTACTGAAATCTATGGGACACATACCTTTCTCCAGTCTTTGAAGAAATTTTTCCTAAAAATATCCTTAGTAGTGTATTCATGGTCAAGCATTTTTGCAAAGAATGTAGCCACTTCTTCTGCTTTGGGACTCAGCTTCATGACTTTACCTAGAGAAAAGATGTTCCCAACAAAGATTAGCCAATAATTTAAAGCCACAATTTGTATAAGCCCCTTTTCCCAAGGCCTGTGGGACAAAGATATCTTTTCTAGAGACCAAGTCACTATAATCAAACACATTTCTTTGGTAGTTCTTTAAAAGCCCTGAAACAGGCTTTTGATGCTGCTGATTCAGGCAATACAACTCCTTGGGAAAGACTAAAAACTTAGCAGATTCACATGAGAAAAGCAGTTCTGGGAAATGACAGAACTATCTTTTCCAATATGCATATTATGAAGTCAGATCTTTTTTCCCATTTACAATATAGTTTCCTCATTCTGCAACTGAATATTCAGACTGAGAGCTTCCTGAGAATAGGAACTATGTCTTCCCCAGGATTCTGGACCAAAAAGGTGCTTCATAAATATCGGCAGTAAACAAATAGTATACAGTTTAGAACTAAAAAGAACCTTAGGTTATCTAGTCTAATCGTTTTGCTTTCTATACAAGGGCAGAAAGACCCACAAGACTTGCCAAAAGCCATGTAAGTAATTACAGAGCCAGGTCTAGTTTCTCAGATTTCTTGCTTCATTCCATGTTTGTTTTAAAGAATACCAATTTTACTAAATGACTGACGGGCAAAGTTTGATAAATATTATATTGTCCATCTTTGAAACATTATTTTTCTCTTGAAAATTCTTAAGGTAAATTTTAATTTTCTTGGCAAGTGTATTTTATAGAATTCGCTTAGATTCATGGATGATCTGCTTCAACCCCCTTATTGTGGTCTACACCCTTTTGATGAAAATAGCATTCAGCTATAACTGAGTCAAAGTTCAGTCCAGGAGAAAGAAATTTCAGTCAGAAAACAAGGATGACATTTCAGGATATAGTAGACTGGCTACCCCTTTGTCTGAAATAACAAATTTTCAGGCTTAGAGGGAACCTTAGAGATCACCTAGCTCATCCATTTACAGAGAACAAAACAAGCCCAGAGAGTGGGCCCGTCAAGGTCACAGTGAAGAAACATGAGCCTATTTAAAGGTCATCATTAGTCATCCTTCCAGAACTGGCCAAAAGGTGGCGCTCTTTTCCATACAAAGACAAATCCACTTTTAGATCCTATAAGCCATATGTAGCAATCCAAAGGCCTACAACCCCACAGAACCCTTGACATGGTTGTGGGGGACACATATCTAGACATAAGGAACTGCAACAATGCAAGAATTCACAAGCAAACAATAAAAATAATAATGTAATACTCAGGTTTTATATATAAATGATTGCTTGGCAATGTAAACATTGGTCAGGATGCTGATATTCTGGTGAGGGGTGGGGTGGGGGGAGAATCCTTGTGGCTTTTTGTCTCTGACAAAGTGCGTGGACTGAAGCTTGTGCTCTCAGTTAGGATGACCAGTCCTGACCCAAAAGCCTCACTAGAAGGATCAAAGGGCCAAGTGGCCACAGGAGTATATTCCAACTCTTCCTGCCTCTGGAATGTTAGTGAGTTTAAAATGAGCTTCCCAGAGTTAATGGCAGTTCCTTGTAGCACAGTGGTGAGAATTTGATATGACTGTTCCTGGCAATGATATCATTTTATGGAACAGGAGAAGCACTGAGATCCAGGAAGAAACCGCTTAGTCAGAGCTGAAAACTTGATGTCCCTTCAGGAAGGGGAGCTCATGCTCTTAGTCATGGCAAGGCCCTAGCTCCCCTGTAAGTTTCTCTGGGAAGGGAAATCTGACAGGTGACTCAGAATTCTCTTCCCAAGAGTACTTGTAGGACCAGTTTTGACTTATTCCTTAGGTGAAGCTTGCACAAACATGTAAACTCAAACCAGAGGGAGAAGAACAAAGTACTTGTTAGTCAAAAGGGTTGAGAATATCGGATGCCTCCAAAGGAAATGGAGCCAAAGCAGGGGTAGCATGTTGAAAAGGGTATCAGTGATGGTTATTACACCAGAAAGACCAATACCAATGATCAAATGCCAAAAGAAAATAGCTTCAAATTGACTAACAGAATCAACACAGACAAAAGTCAAGCCTGTAAATTTAGTGTATAATGGAAGAAAAGAAAAGCCCTGAGTTGGGAACCTTATTATCTCTTTTTAAAAAGGAGAACATTCAAAGGCAACATCCAGCCCACAGCCACAGTTCAGTACATCTAGAATTCTCTATCTTTTCAAAGTCACTTCTTTGGCCAATCCTCTTTACCAAAACAATGGAAAGTTGTGCTTTGAAAAGCTACCTCTTTGAGAGTTTCTAGGAAATGCTATATTGACCTTGCGTCCTAAGGAGCAGAGATGAAAAAATAATTATATGCCAACTGTTTACACTGAGACACAACTGTCTTTATACAATGCTAATTCATTAAATTTGATACTCCTCCCAATTACGTAGGTAGACCTAACCCTTTTGTCCAAACTATGACTTCATCACATTGAAAACACAGAAGAGTGCTTATAAGCATTAAGACAGGCAATTGTTATATGAGGCAACTCTGGGGGATCTAATTGGAATGCTCCATCATTACTTCCTTCTCTTAGTTCTCACATGTGGGAAAGTCATCACTTTATGGTAAAAATCGACAGGTGTAGGGGTAGGGAGGGGTGTGTGTGTGTGCGCATGCGCACACATGCGCACACACACACACGCGCACGTGCGTATTTGAAGGTTTGCCATTTGCCAAGTGCTTGACTCACAGTATCCCTGTGAGGTAGGTATTGCAGGTATTATTCCAACTATACCTTGCTACCTATCACATAACTAAGAATTGAGATCCATCCCAATGTTCCAGTTATTAATTACAAGTTTACTTTGAGATTTAAACAATGTGAATGTAGTTTATAGAAAAAGGGAAACCTTGAGATCATCATCCTGCATATGAGATGCCAGCAATGCCTTTTATCACATACCCAACTCCATGGGTTTGCAATCATTCCTGCAGCCATTGGATCAACCAGCTATTACCAAAAGATAATAGCAACCTTGCAGATGCAATGCCCCAGAAGTGAGGCTGCCTGCTACAAACAAACAATTATTAAGCACCCATTCAATACAGAGCACTATGCTCACCTACAGGTCAAAGTTTAGATAAGATATAGTAACTGCCCACTGGGAGCTCACAGGCTAATGGGAAATAAAACACAAGCACCAAGTAAATATAATACACTCTATTACAGTGATCGGTTTAGATAAGAAACTAAATGTGTTATTAAAAGATGTGAGGAAAAGGGTGGGCAAAGCCAAGGTCTGAAAGTGCAGGGTGTGTCTAAGAAAAGTACTAGTTTGGCTGGCCGTTAGAAAGAGTGAAGGGGAGGAACATGAGACAAGGGTGAAAGGCAGACTATCCAAGCTTTTAATATTGGACAGAGAGGAGTGCGAACTTTCTTCCATAGACAAAAGAGAGACACTGAAGTTTTTTTGAGCAGAGTACATAATTAGGTCTATGCCTAAGAAATCCAGCACTGATCTGGAAGGACTAGACCAAAAAGAGAAGGAAGGCAGGATGTGTAATGAAAGAAACTATTACTATAGTTCAGGTGGGTGGTGGTGGGAGGAAGGAGAGAGAAGAAGAGACTGATCCAAGATATGTTGAAGAGGTAAAACGGTCGATATTTGGTAGCTGACTGAATAGAAGAGAGAAGAGTAAAGATAACATCAGTGATATAAACATGGAAGATTGGGTGAATGACTGTTCAGTCAAAAGAAGGAGCAAGTTTAGGAATAAAGATGATGAGCTCAAAGAATAGTACATGCCTCTTCAAGCCAAGGAAGAGGCTAGAAGAACCACAGAATGGATCTCATCCATTGCTGATTATTGTCTCAGATTACAAACCTCTGTTTATTGAAATTAAATAGTATGTTGGCACTGAACCTTGAATAAGACTGTTGTGTGCTTTTGTTAGGACCATTAGCCCCAAGGGACACTGATAAACTACAGATACCATGAGTATACCTGTAGTTACCTACCTCCCAGAATGGCTGAAAGGATCAAATGAGGTCGTGTGTATGAAACATTTTATAACCTGAAAGCACAATACAAATGCCAACAGTTCTTACTTCTTCCCCTGATATAAAAACTCCACACAGGAGCAGCTAGGTGGCGCAATGGATAGAGCACCAGTCCTGAAGTCAGGAGGACCTGAGTTCAAATCTGGTCTCAGACACTTAACACTTTCTAGCTGTGTGACCCTGGGTAAGTCACTTAACCCCAATTGGCTCAGCAAAAAACAAAAAAACCCTCCATGTGTTTGGGTACCACAAGTGGGGGGTGGATGGGCACAGGGGCAAGGTCAAGGTCTTTAGGACCAGGGTATCTTCTGATCTGTGTTCTCCCAAGTAATCGGGAGGAGGGTAACATTGGGGGACTATTCATCTAGGTATTTTGTTACAGGAACCAGTGGCCTGAGATGTGGCTTGAATCACAGCCTCTTGACATAACCAATTATCTACAATCCTCCCTTCCCTTAAAAAGAGATGTGAAGAGAGCAGAGGAACCAGATGGAAGGACCAACACTCATGGGATCATAGAAATCTGGAGCTGGAGTGGCCTTCAGTGGCTAATCTAACTCCTTCATTTCACAAATAAGCTCACTAAAGCCTAGGGAACCTAAAGATTTGCCCAAAGTCATAGAGGCAGTGAAGTCAAAATCTAAACCCAAGTGAAATGTCTACTAAGGTAGTATTCTTTCTACTGCAACATAGGGAGTCTACCTTTGCAAATGAGGAGAACATGTTAATAGTCCCCCTCTCCCCTTTGGGGCCTCAAATACTATGGCCTGAGAGCAAACAGTTATTTTAACTACTGCTAAAAGGCAATTCAGATTGTTTCCAGGGCATCCAGGTTATGGAAGTCTATGACAAAGATGGTCAAAAATTCTATACTTTAGACCTTAAAAGCCATCTATAAGATGTATGAACTCAGAAGCAGATGCACACATGTGCTTTGCTCAATCTGGTATTCCGTCATGGACTCAAAGGACAATACAATTCTAGGTTCATTTCTTGTGACATGTATTTTTTCACTTTCCTTGTATGTTTTCTAAACATATGTCTGCATTTATGTTTACTAAAAATGTGCTGCCATGAGTTTGGCTTTCCCAACTAATTCATTCACAGAGAGATCACAATGGAGCAGAACAGAATAGAACATTATCACAAGGGTCCCTTGAAATACTATTCCCATCAAAATAATCTTTAGATCAACTTCTGTGCTTGAAAATGTAAACAAAATAAACTAGATTTTTCTTCACAACTGTTTTAATACTAAATGTATTTTATTAGATCCTACCTCCAACTCTGTTCCCCCTGTGGAGGGGTGGTCACCATACCATCCTTCTTCATGACCACAACCCAGACAAATCCTGAACAACTCACCATCATAGTAGAACTTGACATTTTCTGGCAGAGGCTCGTAAGGTGGAGCAAACACAGGGCCTTTATGTTCCAGGAATTTCCACTTGATGCCTTCAGGATAGCGCTCTTCTTCCCACCTTTATAAGAGAGGGGGGCAACCTATATTAGCAATCACCTTGCGTAACATCACCCATCAAATGTCAAGGAACCTACAGTCTACTTGGTTGACTAGGACAGTTCTGAAATTCCAATTGTGTATCCAAAGTTTGTCCCTCAATCTGAAAAATCAGATGTTCATGACAATAAGTATAAGAAGCTCAATACAAAAGCATGATTTATTTGGGGAATGAAGATGTATCAATCTGTAACTTAAATTCCAAAATGTGGGTTTCATCTAGTGAAGTCAGCAAATTAGATGCCGTTATCATCATCAATTCACTTGAACTTTTAAAGCACTATTAAAATAGGCAAAGTTTTGTCTCACCAATAAACAACCATTAAGATTTGGCAACTTCTCTCCCCACTTAAAACTGTAAAATCTCATAAGGAATATTCAGGCTTCTCCAATGCTATTTTCACTTTTACCTTTTTTCAAAGGAAAAAAAGTTAATATGCCATTTTCATCTTACTACTCTGAAATTTTAATCCATTTGGACACAAAATAATACATATTACATAATAACAGCAACATTAACATCAACTCAAAGAAATATAATTAATATTCAAATCATACAACTATTAGTACTATTAGGGTCAGAGCATTGCAGGGCTTAAGAGTTAAAAAGGAACCTTATACTCATTTTACTCCAAGTCCCAGTGTTTTATAGATAGGAAAACTATGGCCTAGAATAGCTGGGGAAGAAGAGCAAATTAATAGAAGGACTGAGACTAGAAGCGAGGTCTTCTGACTCCTAAATCCAGTGTTCTACCCATTAAAAAACATGAGAATGCCAATCATCAATTGTTTTCTTCCCATAGGCAAATATATCCTGCCCGACATATTCACAACCATCAACACAGAGAAAAATTGTGTTGATAGTGAATAGATATGACAAAAGAAAAAAAATGCTTCATCCCAAAAACCCCACAGAATTTCCCCAATATCTAAAAATCTAGTTTTCTACTTTACATCAGCTTTTATGTGGCCCAGCTATCTCAGGACCTACCATTTTGTTCAAATACATTATCCCTATTTCATCTTGCCTACCTGAGGCCCTTTCTATGGGCCATCAGACACTACCAGTTGTCTTACAGGAAAATTTGAGAACAGAATTTAGCCCCATTACAAGTTACTGCCATAGGATCAATATCTCTTGCTCTGAAAATAAAATCATTATTCAGGGGTGGTATGCTAGACCAATGTCTGCTTTTAAGTTTTCTGACAAAACAGTTCCAAAGTAAGAGATGGGAATAGGGGAGGGAGGGAGGAGAATGCTTGGTTAAAGAAAACAAAAATACTCAACAGGAAGTTAGTTCTTACAATTTTATGTGAACATCAAAGCTAAATGGATCTTTGAGCATAATTTCATTTCTACAGCATTCATGAAATCCTGGCCATTTCAATAATTAAGACTCTTTCCTTCCTATATTATGATCATCTTTTATTTACTATGAAAAGCTCAAAACTCTCAATAGGGCTCTAAACTAGTAACATTTCAGATGAGAATAATTTCAAATAACACTAAGTTTTCCTTTGCCTTAACCAAAAAAAAAAAAAAAAAAAAAAGCTGTCTGCTGCTCTCTCTAGAAGGGTTATGTATAAAGGCTATCAGAAGTAAAATATAGGAAGCTCCCAAATTATAGAATATCATTTTTGGATTTTAGGTTGTTAATAATGTTATCATAAATAGTGGTTATATTTCCAGTTAGCCCAAATAGTTATTTAATGTATATTAGAAAATTATTTATTTACAATGTAAAATTACTAAACAATCCTGATTCAGATATCCACATTTCCACATTACAAATAAAGCTCTACCATGAGGCCTTCTCATGGCATGGAGGTGACCCAGGTCTCTTAATTAAAAGTTTTTTGTGTGCACAGTACAAGGTAGCCTAGCAAGTCCTACCAAGCTGGAAAATGCAGGTACAGAGTTAAGAGTATAAGGTTTTTGTTTAAGGACCAGTACAGCTAAGTTCAAAGAAGCTCATTATCAGATTGGCAACATGATTAATGAAGTTTTTGGCCACAGAGATTCTTAGAGACCAGCCGATAAGTTTTTGGGAGGACTGTGATATGCCAGTGGAGGGGATACCCATAATAACTAAATTACAAATCCTTGGTAGTACTGAAGAATAGGTTAAACACATTTTTGCACACATGCTTGGGAGCTTAGTCAATTAAAATTTCTTTTTTTAAATAAGATTTTAAAAACTCTTCAATTAAGAAAAAAAATCTATTTTTCTCTCCTTTCTACCTCCTCCCTCCCCCACTCCCTTACTGTAGAAAATAATAATCATAAAATAAAAAGAAAACTAAATACATGTGCAACATTTCTTTAGGAAAACATGTTCTTTATTATTATTCTGTAAGAAATGACAAGTAGGCTGATTTCAGAAAAGCCTGGAAAGATCTACATGAACTAATGCTGAGTAAAGTGAGCAGACCCAGGAGAACACTGTGCACAGTAACAATAAGATTATCTGATGATCAACTGTGAGGGACTTGGCTTTTCTCAACAATGTGATAATTCAAGGAAATTCTAATAGACTTGGAATGGAAAATGCCTATCATATCCAGAGAGAGATATGGAGACTGAATGTGGATTACAGTATAGTATTTTCACCTTTTTATTTGTTTTTTCCTTTTGGTATGGTTTATTGTTTGTAGACAACAATATGTTTAAAAGAATAGTATATATTTAACCTATATCACATTGCTTGTCTTGGGGAAGGGGGAGGTGAGGGAGCAAGGAAGAAAAATTTGGAGTGCAAAGTTTTACAAAAATGAATATTGAGAAATATCTTTACATGCCTTTGGAAAAATAAAATACTATTAAAGGGAAAAAAGGGAAAATATGTTCTTCAGAAATATGCAACGATGCTACTTCTTCATTTCCTGATGAGCCAGTAAAAGTAGATACATGTGTGGAGAGTAAGGAAACAACAGAGGGGCTGGAGTCTTGTGATAACCTCTTTTCCCACTTGTAACTACATTCTATGTAAACTTGGGACTGCTCCTACAGGTTAAATGGTAGAAGCATCTTACTTGTTCTTCCTTCTCACACCAGCAATAGAGTATTCATTTCCTGGCTCTTACCTATGACCAACAATAAAAAGAAAATACAGAATGGTGTCCTGCTCTCTGTGGTTCCAGTATTTTTGTCCCATCTATAGTATAAACCGACTATTCTCAATAAATAGGAATATTTAGAATAGGGTTTGTACAGGCAAAGCAGGGATGAATAAATGAGGAGAAAAAACACTACAGTACTTTAAGCTAAAAAGCCTGATTTGTGTTGAGAGAATTCAAAGTAAAACTGATGAAAGAAAAATTTGCTTTATTAATACTAAATTTTATTTGTTTTTATGAGTCTTAATCACCAGAAATGGTGAACTATTTTTTTTCAACTACCTCAAATCTCCCCCTTCACCTCCCCAAATGCCATGAGTTATAAAGCTATTGGTTTTTAAATAAAGATTAAAGAAAGTAATATGGGGCCCATTTGCAGCATCTCATTTCAGAAGAGGTCTGAAGGAATGTCAAATACAACACCAACTTTGCCAGTGGCTGCCCAGTGCTTTTAGTCTGTGTCTGGTCAGGAAAGAACAGAATGCAGAGCCTTCTCTTTTATGCAGAGTTTCACTTGGGAGGAAGTGGATAAAGTCTTCCCCAACCTCCTACCTACCCACACCTCAAAAATCCCACCTGAACCAAAATACCTGCTCCAAGACAAAGCCGTATTCTCTACAACCCCACCCCCATCTCCAAACCACCAATGTAAAGGTCAGTTCTCTTGGATGACTGGATTTTTGCCATCCTTGGATCTCCTTCCTTCCTAACAAAAGACCCTGCCCCAGCAAAGGCCCACTTGCTCCCACATCATCTCCCGGCAGCTGCGGCAGTGACAGCTGCCCTCTGCCATCCCGAACAGGAACAGCTCATACAAGAACACAGCAAGTTTCCTACCTTATTTCACTCTGCCAGTCCAGTGTTCCAGCTGAACTGAGAAATATCTAGAACGCCATGTTTACTGAGGTCCAACAGACTGGGACAAATACCCCATAAAGAGATAGTATGCATATGAAGGGAACATAACAAGTTCATCCAAATGTTCCGGATAGTTCAAAGAGAGTGGGAAGTTTGGTCTTGGAAGTCATGGCTTGCCAGTTAAGTTCAAGGAAAAGTCAGAAAACAGCTGGAGTTTTTTCAAGGATGTGAGTTTAACAAAGAATCATATGAACTAGACTAAAAAAAAATAAATCTTAAACATTTTAATTATTCAGAAGTGAATAACCATATTCCTCTACTGTCACCTTATGTAGTTTGAACAATTAGAGGTGCTTCGGAATGGAACTGTGGGAAATCAGTCAGTACAAAAAATGCACTGAAATGGGAAGAGTAACATTCATGCATAACAAACAAAGCCTCTCAGTGACAAGTATTTGAAGAAACAATAAAAATTGACTGGGGACATTCTAAGAGGCATACAAAATGCCCTGAAAACTTTTAAGTTCTGCCCTCTAAAGAAATTAAGAGAGGTAAAATATAAATCAACTTAGAAGAGGAACCAGACCCAATTTGAACATAGCAAGCACCCTCAGCCTGAGAAATTGCCATTGCCAGAAAAGTATAAAGAGTAAGGGAGGAAAAAAGAACATCTGACAAGTCAGATTTTCAAAATATAGCAAATCTCCTTCATTATTTGGGAAAGCCAAATTTAAGGGGCCCTGGAGGCCAGTGGCCCATACTGAAGAGAAAGAAAGATTAAAGACAGTCTGGCTCATCTCGGTTAGACAGAGCCTCTTCAAAGACACAAGTTAGAATGAGACTTAAGATCAATCCATCAAGCCACTTAGTTTTGCTTTTAGTTAGGACTATTAGAAGAACTGAGTTTTTTGAAGCTGAAGAGAGATGATTTTAGGTAGCAAGTAAGGGGAAGCAGTGGGAAAAAAGGAAGGACTTGACCATTTAAGCTCCATGATCAGAAGATACCAGTAAGTGAAACTATGGCCAAGGGAACCGAAAATAAGACAGAAAAATAATATAAAAATAAAATATATTAATAAATATTTTTCAAAAAGCTGAAATGAATTTTGGAATACAGAGCACAATACGTCTACAATGAGAAGAAAATGAAAACTCTTATCTCTGAGTGAATTCATCATATCTTCAAAAAATGCAAGGGCTTCAATCCACTTCCAAGGAAGTTAAGAAATTAAGGTTCAGAAGGAAACATGCATTTAACAACATAGTAAGAATTATTCATCTCTTGATTCATGATTACTCACACAATCAATTTTTGGTTAAAAAACATTCTATGACTAGAGTTAACTTGATTATCTTATTAAAAAAAGAAAAAGAAAAATCTTCAAAGGCCATGGCTATTATTTGTCATATGAATTCAAAGTACAAATGATTAGTTAAAAGTAACACTACAGTATCCAAAAAAAGGTAACACATCTTTTAAAATATTCCCCAAGTTAGAAGGCCTCTCTTTGGGAACTAATATGCACAGATATCAATGGGAAGAGAAGAAAGGAATCATGCATCAGAATCATAACAGCAGTCAATTTCCAGAAACTGGAAATATGCTCAAGTAAGAATATACCTTGAATTTAATCAAATGGAGGAGATGGGTACTGACAAGATACAAGATCAAAACTAATCAAAACCATAGGGAAATTGACAGAAGAGCTTTTTTGTTTTGTGCTTTCTAACATGAGGCAGGAGAGACCCCAAATCCCTTTGCTTTCTGAGCTCATTTGAAAAACTCCTTTCCCTGTGATTGAATAGCTTTTCCCCTTAGCTATGCCAGACAAGTGCTAGTGCTTACTCACCTGACTAGAGCCTCTTCTAGACAGAACTAGGCCCTGTGGCTGCCACCTAAACCTGGTTATCAATGATTCCCTCCCTGATGTCATCCAGGCTCTACACCATTCCCCAGAGTTCTTCCTTTCTGTCTGGGCAGTGAGAGTGCTAAGTACTGCCAAGCTATATACTCCAACCTGGAGCTCTTCCCCTCCTACCCACATCTAATCTAAAGCTGCTAAAGGAAATCTAAGAAATCTGTTCAGGAAAAAAAGATAGAAGAGAATCTATAACCTTATTTCAAAAAATATTGTTTTAGAGGAGCACACACTTTCTACATTATTACCACAAAAGTGAACTCCCAAACTTGTAAACTAAATTAGGTAATAGAGAAAACTGCTAAAATTTTAACCCAGTGATGACATGTTACCATTTCCATTTTTGCTCCTCCTCTTTCTTCGGCTTCTTCCGCTTGTTATCTGGTTCAGGAAGCTTCTTATCTTTGTTCTTGATTTTTTTTGCTTTGTTGTCCTAAGAGAACAGTCAAGAGAAAAGTGCTAAGTCATGGAAGGAAACAACTCAGACACAGCTTAAACTGAATTGTACTCACATACATAATTTCTTGAAGGATTGGGGACCTGAATGTTAAAGATTGGCTTCACAGCATGTCTGAGTAAAAGGAATTTTAGTGATCACCTATTCCTCCTCATGGTACAAGGAGAAAACCAAGGTGAAGAATGAAGATATTAGTAATTCCTTACAAGAGGAAGATAGCTTAGAGAAATATCTACTTTTTTCCTTCACTATACCTTGTTCTCAAGCACTTCTACCACTAGCAATCTAAATACTCATGTGGTCCAATGTACTCACAACTGACCTAGGGAAAGTGATATTACCACTATCAAAAGGCAATTATTTGAAATTATATTTAAAATAAGAGAGCAAAATCAACATAAATGTAGCCAGAGAGACCCAAAAAGCTTATTCATTTCTATATTGGGCTTTATTCCAAGGTTAAGTTAGCTCCACTTTGCCCCATTTTTCATGAATACACCAATCTCAGGCAATAGTACTAGAATGGTAGTGATCCAGCAGCAAACATAAGAAACAGAAGCTCACTGAAACTTTTGGTGAAAAATAACATAACCAGACAGAAAATGTATGCTCAATGTAAAAATGTCATTTTCTTTAAAAGACCTCTTGAATATAAAGAAACAAAATATTTTATATAGCATATTATATATTATATATCATATTTTACATGTTAATATATTTAGGATCTTTCCTTATTCTCAGGAAAATTAAGTTTTTGCATATATTTCATATACCTCACAGACAGCAATATTTCAGCATTTATTAATGTGCATTTAAACCCTACTGGATGAGTTGTATGAAATGTTTAGAAAGAAAGATGTGGTTCATGGGAACGGATGAGAATCCTGAGTTTATTTAGATGACCAGAATTACCATTCAAACAAAAAAAGAAAAAAGAAAAGGAAATACAGTTCAGTCAAATCATTCCCTTAATAGCTTCTGAAAACCTATGCAGATGTTCACATCAGTAAACTACTGGCTACAGTATCACTTTCAAATCTCAAAATGGAAAAAACAATAGTAAGGGACTTCTGGGTAATTTTCAGATTAGAAAAAGTATAAACTTAAGTTTATATGGTATTTGAGTAGCCTGTCCTAATAAGCCTGGTCCTTGTCTGATACAGTCCCTCTATCTTATGCATTTATTTGTTTGGAAGAACAGAGGGCAGCAAGGAAAGGGTAAGTAAAGGCTGAAAAGAGATAGGATGGGACAATAAAAAAGACAACTTTTTGTTTCAGAAAAGTTTGTTTCAGAAAGATATCTTTCTGAAAGAGTTTAACCAAGGTATCTATTTTTCCAAAACCATACCTCTTCAATCTCAAAGATGGTTTATTTTGCTTTAAAGGGCTCAAGTATATAACCCTCTTGGTGGAACAGTTAGTACTGTAAAGTCAGTGTACAGAACACTAAAGCAAGAGCAAAGTCTTGGACGTAAGCTGCATATTCCTTTCTAGATTGGTTTATACCAATTACCTATATATAAAAGCACAATGATTGGCCACCATGAATCACCACTCAACACTATACTGAATTCCTTGGACTTGGCTGCCGTAATTTGTACCATTGCCAGGAACAGTAAAGTAGTCAACAAAAAGAAGGCTTTGAAAACCAGGGAACTGAGAAATGTATTCTCATAACTTTTCTGGGCCCATCTACTCACTATTGTTCCTAGAATGGTTTATTAAAATTTCAGTTTCAGGGGATTGGCCCCTAAAATTTCTTCTAACTTCCAATCTATTATCCTATGATCTCATTCTTTCTTTTTGATGGTTCTATAAAACTTAAGTTATTTAATGTCTTCACTTCTAAGATTTTTAATCATTGGTTGACTCTCATGACTTTTCAAAATCAAAGGCTAACCTCCCTGTTATTGTATACTCTAACATTCCCTTCCAAAAAGAAAGGCTCAACAACATTCACAGCTAATACTTTCCTTTCCTCTATGTAGTAGGATATCTAGTAGATAAACTAGTGAGGTATAAGAAAGTCTATTACCCCCTTTTCTTTCCTTTCTATTACTGGCTACTTCCACAGAGCTGAATAAAGATTAAGAAAACATCCTGTCTGATAAAAAATGATTAGTAGGACTAATGGAATAAATGGACTAAATGATTAGTAGGACTAATGGAATAAAAAAGAAGCAAAGGCAGTCTCTTTAATACTGTAGAAATGGACTATTCACATTATTAGAACTGAGATTGAGCTGGAAGGAATCAGCCAGCAAGGCTGATCCTCAGATGCCTAAAACATTAAGTGGAGACCAATTCCATCTACCTGCTTTGCTCTAAAAGGTCTTAACTGGTATAAGAATTACCACTTAATTTTCTTGAATCCTCAAGAGTGGGGGGAACCAGTAGTCTGAAGAGGGAAGGTCAAGTACAACAACAGTTTTAGCTACCCCTTTATCCTTCACAGAATAAACCTCATTATACCTGAGTAGCTCAACAAACAGGGGGATAATAGGGGAAAATGGCAAAAGCATCCCAGCAATTTCCTAGAAAAGTAATGATTTCAAAAGGTAGGAATTCCAAGATTCCCAGGAAAAAAAAAAACAAAAAACAGGAATCATTTAGCCAGGATTTGATTGAGTATATCTGAACTAACTAGCATTCTTTTTTGGGGAAAGTGGTCAATTTTATTATAATCGCTTTATGATGGGGAATGTCTTAGACTTTGTAATTCCACTGTCAAAAAAAAATTTTTTCCCCCCTAAGGTTGCTTCTAAATCATAGGATGACATACTTAAGAGCTGGAAGAAATCTTTAAAGATCATCAACAACAATTTACATCTGAGGTACCTGAGGCCCACAGAGATAAAATGGATTTGCCAAAGAGGCTGAAGGCAGTAAATGGCAGAGCCAGGATTCCAAGCTAGGGCCCCTTATACCAGACCCTGAGCCCATTCCATTGCATTGAGCAGATTAAAAGCTCTCTGACAATCATGAGCTACAGAAGTCAATCCCAACCAGAAGTCCCATTCCATTTTCTTACGAACCTCCTCTTCCTCTGGTTTCCGCTTCTTCACCTTCTTGATATCTTCTGTTTTTATTTTCTTAGGTTTATAATCAGCCCTAGAGAATGGCAGGGGAGAAAAAGTACTTATGTATAAATCAATTGCTCTTTTGTTCTTAACCAAGAATGAAAGGCCCAAGATGGAAATGCAATGAAGATGAAGATGTAAACCAAGTTACAGATGGATAGATACAAAAGATATAGAAAAGTTACAGACAGAAAGAAGACTTGCAGGCATGGTATAAAATTAACTCCTTTAGACAAAGAGAAAGGAAATAAGCATTTATATACTGCTTCCGATGTACCCGGTACTGTGCTGAGTGCTTTTTACAAATATCATCCCATTTCATCCTCTTAACAGTTCTGTGAAGAAAGTACTCTAATCACCCCATTTCATAATTAAGGAAACTGAGGAAAGTAGGGGTTAAGTAACTTGCTCAGAGTCCGAGATATTAAGTGTCTGAAGCAGGATTTGAACTCCCAACTCTAGGCCCAGTGCTCTCTCCATTGCACCACCTAGCTACCTCTAGTCCCAGAAGAGTGAGTGTATAATGACAGTTTAGAAATGAAAATTATGACAACACTGTGAAAAGCTATTGTGAAAAGGAAAGTATCTCGCTCTCTTATTGAATAAACATTGAATTTAAATCTATGTACTACCTTTCTTACTAAAACACTCCACCAGCCATTCTTTTAAAGCCCAAATTTTGTGAATTTTCTTCAACAGATATTTAGCTATCTACATGACAGTGCTGAAGACTGATTTTTAAAACTTTGTCTCATATGCCTAGGATGCTCTCCATTCCCCTTTCCTTTCCAAATCCTCATTTCCTCTAAATTGCAATTAAAATCCTATCTTCTACAAGGTTTTCTTGTTCCCTCTCAATGTTAGTGCTTTCCCTCTGTTATTTAAAATTCAATTTATCATGTCTATATTTTGTTTGTACGTAACTGTTTACTTTTGTTTTTTCTACCTCACTATGGGTTCCTTGAGAGCAGAGACTTGTGTATGGAGGGAAGAGCCTGATAGGTGAGAAGGCAACAATGGCAGAAAGAGAGGGTACAAGGAAAAAGTGTTCTTAATATCCCTAGTGCCTGATACAGTGTCTGTCACACAATAGACACTTAAATGCTTCCTGACTCAAAAAAAAATGCTTTCTGACTGACCCCAGATCTTCTGTATTATAGCTAGCTCCTGTACCTCTTTCCTCCTGTCTGTGTCCTGTGAATCCTTGCTCTATTTTTGGAAGCACAGTAAGTAATTGATACATAAATTAAATAAAGGAGCAATTAATGTTCAACAATTTAGGAAAAGAAGAATGAGCAAGTTCGAAGTACAGAATATCTGAAAAAAAGCGTAATTTTGATAACTTCTGTATGTACCAAATATTTATGCTAAATAAAACCTGACTTACAAAGGATTGACTCAAAGTAATTATTTCTTGGGGAACTGCTTTAAGGAATAGTTTGGAAGACCATATATAATTAGTATATCAACTAGTTTTAAGTTATAAGTATTTCAAAAGTACTCAAAGTTTCTTTTGACCAGCAGTCTTAAATATCATGGTTTATTTATTTTTTTTGTACTGTTCTTTTATGCTCAGTCAATCTCCTCCAAAGAAGGAAAACCATCTAATTTTATCTAATGAATCCAAATTTTGAATTGGTTAATGAATGAAGTTTCGAACTGTATATTATGCAAGTATGTATTGACTCTTCTGGACAACTATTCTCCAAACAAAGAAATAATCCTCTTCTCTGCTCAATGAATCAAAATGAGCATTACTCACTCATCATCCTCTCGAGGTCTTTTTAACGGCTTGATATCTTCTTTAGGTGAGGCAAAATAACCATCATCATCTGGTTCATCTTTAATACGAGGAGGGCTAAGGAGAGAAAGTTGGTAAGTCTTATTAGGAATACCGGAATTCTCTGAACTAAAGGCAGAAATCATCTTACAAAGAGATAACTGTCAGAGCATATTTAAATCTTCATATTCTCTGGTTCTACATCAGAAATAGATTAAATCTCCCATTGCTTTATGTGTCCCATTAGTTATCTGAATTTATCTACATTTCCTAGAACAAAGGGCTGAATCATCCCACTTGAGATCTAAACCAGTTATACCCTTATGCACAAGAGATGACTTACAGTCAACCGGAGCCTCTCCCTTATTGACTACTCATTACAGAGTAGGATAGATGGATTTAGTGTAGTCTTTTTATCACAAGCTATAGGCGGTCAGCTAGTCACTGCCAGAGACACACTCCAAGAAGTCTTTACATCTCTGAAGTAACTTTCCCAATGTTGCACATATGATAAAGCATTAAAACTAGCATTTGAGGTGATCTAAGACAATACCAATAAAATGGGGATGGAAAATGGCATCTGCATCCTGAGAGAGAGAACTATGGAAACTAAATGTGGATCAAAGTATAGTATTTTTTCCCCCCTCATGATTTTTTTTTCTCCCTTTTGGTTTGATTTTTCTTATATAATAGGACAATATGCTTAAAAAGATTGTACATGTATACTCTACAATAGATTGCTTGCTATGTATTTGGTAGGGGATAGGAAGAAAAAAATTGGAATGAAAAATCTTGCAAAAATGAATGTTGAAAACTATCTTTATATGTGTTTGGAGAAATAAAATATTATTGAGGGGGAAAAAAAGCCCAAAGTAGATAAACTGTTCCAAAACTATTACTTCTCCTTGTAAAAAATTATAATTCTAAGCTTAAATGACATTAGTTTTCAAAAGCAAAATCTCCATTTACACAAAGTAAACTTACATAGAATAGTTCCCTTTCTAATAAAAATTCTTTTTGTCAACTTGTTGAAAAGTTCCAATTGTTCTTTGCCAGAAGAAAACACCTCAATGTTTAGAAACCAATTGAATGCAAGCTGGATTCTAGGACAGTCACAGGTAATAATAAAAACATGCAAGCATGTACAAGACTACCCTGAAGGAAGTATTTCACCAGAAACAGACAGGATTGTTCTTTTTCACAGAAGTACAGAAGACTATAGCTTTTTAAAAATTAACTCTGGGTTTTCTAATTTATCAGAGACAAGAAAGGACCATGTTTTAGAACTGAATAATTTTGTTACTACTATTTAGAAAAGGTTAAATCTACACTGGATCCAGAGAAGCCCAGTTATGCTCTAAGATAAAAGTGTGACAGCACTAATTAGTTCAAGGAGCAGTTAGCTTTTAACTTAAGCTATTATTCTATATTTTTCACAAAATACTTTAAAATTATGCCTAAAGGGGACACCTGTCATTTCTACTTGGAGGGACTCAGAACTGACTGTAAGTTGTCCTAAACAAGATTTATATTCAGAAATGAAACTAAATGTTTAAGAATCAAACCCAAAGCACTTGGCTGGAAGCAGCAAAGGAATATCTATAGCTCTTTTCAGCAAAATGAAATACTATAGGATTATTCACGGAATAAACTGCCATCTTGGAAAAGCAGAGTTTAAGTACTCATCCACAAAACCCACAAAATTCCTGTACCTACAGGGCATATTTCCCCTAAAATATAACGTAAAATAGAAGTAGATTAAGACTAGTTCCATACAATAGTGGAAAATGACAAAGACTTAAAAAAAAATTGGAGGCAAAGCAAATCAATAGGGAAAATCTTTGCATCAAGTTTTTTAAATAAATGTCTCATTTCTAAAATAACATGTAAAAAGTTAATATTTATATCATAATTTATAAGATACATAATAAAATTTGTATGGAAAATGCAAAAAAAAAAAAGAAAAGAAAAGAAAGAAAAAAAAATGACAAAGACTTGAGCATGATCTTTGTCAATGAAATTCTGTGAAAGAAAATACAACATCTCAATGGTGTTTCTTGTCAACGCCAAGAGAGAAGAAATCTTAGCTAGATAGTAATAGTGAATGGCTAGCACTAATAAAAGCAAAATGGAAGGTGATAATTGGCGTTTGTTCAATATATCCTTGCTGTCCTATTCAAATTAGGCCACACATCCTCCTGTTCACTTCTGGGGGGAGGAGGGGAGGGAGAAGCCATGGCTTCAATCACTCCCTATTAGCCATTGCCCTTCAAAACAACTTATTGGCATATTCATATTGTTACTCTCTTCCAATGTTTGATAGAACGAGAGTCAATGATGGCTCAGATTAAATTCATCCACTACAATTGTCAAAAAAGACCAAGTTAGGTCTGCTCTGTCTAATGTTGCTAACATGGCAGTTAACTTGTAGACACCAATATTGAAAGCTAAAGTGATGAAGCAGATTCCTTACCTAGAAAAACCATTTTCTTTCTCCTTCTTTATTTTTGCATCTCCAGATGGTCTTCCCTGTAAGGAAAACAATACAAATTGATCAGCAGCTCAAATGATTTCAGTTTGAGTGAATCTCACTATAACCATCAACATAAACTTTTAAGTCTTTAGATGTCCTTTTGAGCACAAGGTAGGCTTCAGCTTTTCTTTTCATAAGAAAATTTCCAGTTTTCTTGAAATGACAAAATTTTAAAGTTAGACAAGTTCAGGTAATTCCAGTCCCCTCATTTTATTTTTTTTTTATTAAAACTTTTTATTTGCAAAACATATGTATGGGTAATTCTTCAACATTAACCCTTACAAAGCTTTCTGTTACAAATGTTTCCCCCCTACTCCCCAACTCTCCCCTAGATGGCAGGATATCCACTACATGTTAATTATGTTAAAATACTTGACAAATCGAATATATGTATACATATTTCCACACATCATTTTTGTGCAAGAAAAATCGTATCTACAAGAAAGAAAAATCAGAGAAAGGAAACCCAATGCAAGCAAACATCAATAGAGAGCATGAAAATGTTATGTTGTGGTCCACGTTTCACATCCCTCTCTCTGGATGTATATGGCTTTCTTCACTGAACAATTGGAACTGGTTTGAAACATTTCATTGTTGAAGAGAATTATGTCCATCAGAATTGATCATCAAATAATATTGTTGTTGCCGTGTATAATGATCTCCTGATTCTGCTCATTTCACTCAGCATCAGTCCATGCAAGTCTTTCCAGGCCTCTCTGAAATCGTCCTGCTAGTCATTTCTCACAGAACAATAATATTCCATAACATTCATATACCATAATTTATTCAGCCACTCTCCAACTGATGGGCATCCATTCAGTTTCCAGTTTCTAGCCACTACAAAAAGGGCTGCCACAAACATTCCTGCACATGTGGGGCCCTTTCCTTTCTTTATGATTTCTTTGGGATATAAGCCCAATAGAAACACTTGTGGGTCCAAAGGGGATGCACAGTTTGATAACTTTTTGAGCATAGTTCCAAATTGCTCTCCAGAATGGCTGGATCCGTTCACAGCTCCACCAACAATGCATTAGTGTCCCAGCCTCCCCACATGCCCTCCAACATTTGTCATTATCTTTTCCTGTCATTTTAGCCAATCTGACAGGTATGTGTAGTGGTACCTCAGGGTTGTCTTAATTTGCATTTCTCTGATCAATAGTGATTTGGAGCACCTTTTCATATGACTACAAATAGTTTTAATTTCATCCTCTGAAAATTGTCTGTTCATATCCTTTGACCATTTATCGATTGGAGAATGGCTTGAATTCTTATAAATATGAGACAATTCTCTATATATTTTAGAGATGAGACCTTTATCAGAACCTTTAAGTGTAAAGATGATTTCTCAATTTATTGCTTCCCTCCTAATCTTGACTGCATTGGTTTTGTTTGTACAAAAACTTTTTAACTTAATATAGTCAAAATTATCTATCTGGTGTTAAGAGGTCCAGTTCTTTGGACATAAATTTATTCCATCTCCACAGGTCTGAGAGGGAAACTATACTATGTTCCTCTAATTGATTTATAATATCACTCTTTATATCCAGATTATGAACCCATTTAGATCTTATCTTGGTATGTGGGGTTAGATGTGGGTCAAGCCCTAATTTCTTCCACACTAGTTTCCAATTTTCCCAGCAGTTTTTGCCAAATAGTGAGTACTTATCCCAGAAGCTGGGGTCTTTGGGTTTATCAAAGACTAAATTGCTATAGTTATTGCTTAGTTTGTCCTGTGATTCTATCCTATTCCACTGATCAACTACTCTATTTCTTAGCCAGTACCAAATGGTTTTGATGACCGCTGCTTTATAATAGCTTTAGATCTGGTACAGCAAGGCCACCATCATCAGCCTTTTTTTTCATTAATTCCCTTGAAACTCTTGATCTTTTGTTCTTCCAAATGAATTTGGCTACTAGTTTTTCTAGATTTGTAAGATAATTTCTTGGGAGTTTGATTGGTATGTTACTAAATAAGTAAATTAGTTTGGGTAGTATTGTCATTTTTATATTTGCTCGGCCTAACCCATGAGCATTTTATGTTTTTCCAATTGACTAGGTCTGATTTTATTTGTGTGGAAAGTGTTTTGTAGTTTAGTTCATATAGTTTCTGACTTTTCCTTGGCAGATAGATTCCCAAATATTTTATACTATCAACAGTTATTTTGAATGGAATTTCTTTTTGTATCTCTTTCTGTTGAACTTTGTTGGTAATATATAAAAATGCTGATGATTGGGGGCAGCTAGGTGGCGCAGCGGATAGAGCACCAGCCCTGAAGTCAGGAGGACCTGAGTTCAAATCTGATCTCAGACATGTAACAGCTGTGTGACCCTGGGCAAGTCACTTAACCCCAATTGCCTCAGGGAAAAAAAAATGCTGATGATTTATGTGGATTTACTTTGTATCCTGCAACTTTGCTAAAGTTGTGAATTGTTCCTAGTAGTTTTTTAGTTGAGTCTCTAGGGTTCTCTAAGTATACCATCGTGTCATCTGCAAAGAATGATAATTTGGTTTCCTCATTACCTACTCTAATTCCTTTAATCTCTTTTTCTTCTCTTATTGCCAAAGCTAACATTTCTAACACAATATTAAATAATAATGGTGACAGTGGGCAGCCTTGTTTCACTCCTGATCTTATTGGGAATGGTTCTAGTTTGACTCCATTTACATAGGATGCTTGCTGATGGTTTTAAGTAGATACTACTAATCATTTTTAAAGAAAAGCCCATTTATTCCTATACTCTCTAGGGTTTTTAATAGGAATGAGAGTTGGATTTTATCAAAGGCTTTTTCTGCATTTATTGAAATAATCATATGGTTTTTGTTAATTTGGGTATTAATGTAATTGATTATGCTGATAGCTTTCCTAATATTCAACCAGCCCTGCATTCCTGGTATAAATCCTACTTGGTCATAGTGTATTATCCTGGGGATAACTTTCTATAATCTCAATGGCTATAATCTTATTTAAAATTTTTGCATCAATATTCATTAGGAAAATTGATCTATAGTTTTCTTTCTCAGTTTTCTCCCTATCTGGTTTAGCTATCAGCACCATATCTGTGTCAGTCCCCTCATTTTATAGAGGAATAAACTAAGGCTCACTGAGTTGGAGTCAGAAAATGAAAGAGCTGAGACTGTAATATGGTGACTTATGGTCTTCCCACTATTACCCCCTGTTTGTTGACCCCCAATTTTTGAGAGTGATAAAATATATAAATTCTTTATCAAAGAATACAGCCTCATTACACTTTCAGAGGTTCAAGGTAGGAAGGAATGGGAGTCATGAAGAAACATGATTAGGGGGTAGCAAGAATAAGATGGTTTAAAAAAAGTTTTTTTTTTGTTTTTTGTTTTTAATTTTTTATTTTTTTTGGGGGGGGAGAGGGGCTAAGACATAAGAACCTTTGGTAGTCAAGGGCTGTATATAATAAAATTTCCCACGAACCAGTATTGGTATTTGGAAAAAACAAAGTTGTATCATACTAACTCCCTTTGGAAGGGAGTTTTGTTTTAGGCTAAAATGAAGATATTAAACCCCTGAGTATATGCCATTTCTCCCATTTCACAGACGCCACTGTGTCTGCCACTGATGTGCTATGCATAGCAGGACAAAATGCGGAGTGAGCCACTATTTCATGTATTTTTAAACTTAGCCAAACCAAATAGCCCACACATCCCTTTCTCTCGGTCTTCTGAGACTTGTCAGACACATTGAGTCTTTCAAAAAATTTTCACTGTGTGTTCTAACCCCAGCCAGATGGGGAGAACCTCACTGAAAAAGTTTTAATTGACCAGACTGGGTCTGTGAGTCTCAGACTGATCATTTAAAAAAAAAAAAAAAAAAAAAAAGGCAAAAAGCAAAAAAGCCTACAAGAACTTTCAACATAAAAATAACAGCAATGCTAGCAACAATCACTACTAGTATTTGTATATTGTTTTGAATTTTGCAAAGCATTTTAATAAATATTATTTCATTTGATCTTTTCTATAATTTTGTGAGCTAAGTACTATTAGTATCAATTAAGCCAAAGACTTGTCCAGAACCACAAAGCCAATAGGTATCTCATGAAGGATTTGCTTCTTGGTTCAAACACCCAGCACTCTACCCACTCTACCATCTAGGCCATAATTTTGATCATATTCCTCTCATGAGCAGACTACCATCTCCTTGGCCCCAAAGTGTCCCTCACATGACAGAGTTTTATATCATGTAAAAAGAACTTATTTCAAGGGATCCAATATTTTCAGTTTATCTACTGGTTAGCTGAAGGGTTTCCAGGAAAGAAGCAAAAACAATATAATTATCTGCTTACCTGGAATATTACACAAGAGTGATGGGAAGAAAAGAATTTGCTTTTTGTGGTTTAAGACTAATTTGCTTCTAAGACTCAGGCAAAACTGCCTGGTTCAAGGATCAACACCTTCTTTATTAATACAGAAAATTGCTATATTGTTTGGCAACTTAAAGTGCAACTTCCATTTCTTTTCCCACTGAAAAATAACGTACCTTTTCTTCCTTTCGTTTCTCCTTGTCTCTATCTTTGTGTTTGTCTTTGTGTTTCTCTGAGCTGCCATCTTTGTGTTTGGTTTTCTCCTTTTCTCTGTGTTTCTTCTCTGAGGAATCTTTGTGCTCACTGAAAAAGATACACCAAGTTAGCCTAAAGCAGAGACTTAAGCAGTTCATTTCACAGGATCATCTCACAAAGCACACTGAGATAACATAAACCATGGAAACTCACAATTACTTCATACTAACAGTCAGTGCAAAGATCAAGCACAGGCTTTTAGCCTTGTCCGAATTGATTAGCTTTTTATTTATTTATTTATTTAATTTTTGAGCAAAGTGACAGAAAAAGAGAGCCACGAATGATGTCAGAATTAAAAACTTAAAAGTAACCTGGAATTTATAAAGACACTATGTTACTAGTGCATTTCAATTATCCCATAAACAATAAAATAATGTGAACTTGAATTGTTCATTAAAAAAAAATTTCTACATGGAAAGCACCTTTGGGGATTTTATTCCAGACTTAGACTGACATATAACATGTTTAAAAAGCAGTGAGTTCTTTAAGTGACCAGCAAGAAACAGGGTTTATTTCCAGTGGGCTCCAAGGAAAGAAATGCCGGAAAACATTTGGATGGATTTCAGAAATCTTGTTCAATTTCCTCTCAAAAAGTTACAAATGTTCACTACAAGTCAAACTTCCCTAGCCCTATCTCAGAAATGAGTGGGCTTTTTTGTAGTGGCTAGAAACTGGAAACTGAAGGGATGCCCATCAATTGGAGAGTGGTTGAATAAATTATGATATATGAATGTTATGGAATATTATTGCTCTGTAAGAAACGACCAGCAGGACTATTTCAGAGAGGCCTGGAGAGACTTGCATGAACTGATGCTGAGTGAAACGAGCAGAACCAGGAAATCATTAAACACAGCAACAACAATATTACATGATGATCAATTCTGATGGACATGGCTCTCTGCAACAAAGAATTGTCTCAAACCAGTTCCAATTGTTCACTGAAGAAAACCATATACACCCAGAGAGAGGGATATGAAATATGGACCACAATGTAACATTTTCATGATCTCTATTGACATTTGCTTGCATTGTGTTGCCTTTCTCTGATTCTTTTTTTTTTTCTTGTAGATAGCATCTGTAAAATGAAGGGGCTGACCTAAATAATTTCTAAGGTTCCCTTCAATTTAGAAAATCTATTATTTTGAGCACTGATAAAGGAGGAAAAAAACAACACTCTTCCCATACGGGACCCTTCTCCACCTCAGTCTAAAGTTGTGAATAGTGATAACTGAAGAGCTAATTTGAATTTTACAACCAAGGAACAGAGCCTGCAGTAAGATGAATAACTCACATTTATGTAAAATAGTTAAATCAATTTACAAAATACTTTTCTCACAACTCTGGGAGGTAGGTAGAAGAAAAGTTGTACTGCAAAGTGTAAGTATCACTGTTTCCCTTTCAGACAAGTACAGAGGCGATTAAGTGACTTGCCTAGACTATACCATTAGTAAGCAGAAAGGCTTGAGATTCAAACCCTAAATCCAAGACTAGTGCTCTTTCTATTTTGCCATATGATCTCTAAAATATTAAGCAAAGCAAGTCTCAGGAAAAAAGTTAAGTAGGCACAGAGGGAGGAAAATGTCTAGTCAACATTTGTTGATACCTTAGGATTTTTAAATACTTTCATTTATCTTTAGATTCTTCCAAAGCATGTGCTGGAGCCAGCTTGAACCAGCTCCAAACATTTGTTAAATTTTCACAACTCAGAAACAACAAATGCTAAAAATCAGTGCTTGGTTTATTATTTTGTTGATTGTCTAAGTTTAAGAAAGTGATGGAAAAAAATGTTAACAATGAACCTTAGGCTTAATGTGTCTTGCACACATGGTCAAGAATTATTTCCTGTGGAGTGAAGAAACTGGAAGACCCAGTAACAAACTAAAATTTGTTAGCTAACTTAAAATGTGGATTCTGTTGCTGAAAATAAAATTTCTAGATCTCTGAGACAGTTTTTATCCTGCTCATTCTACAAGAACTACAAATGATTGCTAAGAGGCACCACATCCCAAAAGGCTCTCTTGTTCTTAAGTTCCACTCCACTTATTCTCTCTGACTTAATGAAGCTAATTCTCCCAGTGCTTTTGTGCTTTATTAGAACATAGGCAACAGTCTTTAACATTCAACTGCAATTAAAGTGTGTATAAGCACATGAGTGCAAACAGGCTACTGAAAAAGACACAAAGCTTTATTTTATTTTTTCCAGTTTTCATTGTTCACCAGACAGTGGTCAAGAAGAGAAAGAAATAAAGAAATCATGCAATACCCAATCTAGGCTAACTTGTAGTCTGGCATGAGGTGTCCCTTCAGCTCATCCCTCTCTTTCTTACCCTCCTCAACACTGGTAACGACTGGCTAGCCATAGACTTGGCCCTGAGGCCAGAGCTAGGAACCAAGAGTAGAGGCTGTAGGCTGGACAAATTTTGTTGCAATATAAAAGAAAAACTTCCTGACAAGGATGGCAGCCACAAAATGGAATAGACTTACCTACATGAATTGTAAGGTTCTAGATTTCAAGCCTTTTCACTGTCTTCCTCATCTCTAGAATGCTCTTGTGGCTTCTTTGGCCTCCTTCAAGACAGCTCCAAACTCATCTCTTTTAAAAGGATTGTCAGTTCTTTTCCTGCCATTGCCTTCCCTCTAAAAAGCTCTCTCCTTACACTATATATTTTGCATGTACATCTGTTTGCATGTCATCTCCCCATTAGAATGTGAACTCCTTGAGAGTGGGCACCATGTCTTTGCCTTTCTTGCTTCACTGATTTACTAGTAGTGTTAAATGAGTACTTGCCAAGAATATTGTATAAGGGATTCCACTTGAACTACGACTGGATTCAATGACTTCTTTCCAAAGTTGACTCTGACAAAAGGTGGTGCTGACAGTCATAGTGAATCTCAATGCCTCTTCCTTTCCCAGCATTTTATGTGATAGGAAACTATCATCAGAAACATGCTTGTGTAGTTTTGGTAATGGGTCTCCTGTTTTTCAGGCTTTGCCCAAATGAGATAAAACCAGGAACTGGCCCTTAGTGTGGAAATTGTCAAAGCAGACAGGGAATTAACTCCAAGCCAGGGAAGGTTTCTGCAGCTATCTATTTCCTTTCCCAAAAAGCTTTAAAATTAATCTAATTTTCATGAAGATTGAACAAACAAACCCCCTTCTCAACTTTTAAAATATCAAGGGATTTATGAATAATACTGAGCAAAATCAGAATATAAATTCATGACATCTAGGGAATCATGAATATTTGGGGGGATGTCACCCTTTTCTTCAAATTCTATCACTTGAGCTCACTAGATGAACTCACTTAAAACAGATTCAAAAGGAACTTATGGTTACCTGCAGCTATTCTAAAATGCAGGCTCATTATAGGCTTAAGAGGACAAATAGTAGAAAATATTAGGAAACTTAGAACCTTGCTTCCTTCCTTCCAAAAAACCTCCCCCTAAAAAACAAACAAAAAAAAAGTTTAAAAATATAAAAGGTAACCTATTGATTTGGAAGGTAAGCGCATCTTTAGAATGCCAATCAGGTCCTGGCACAATTAAAAGGTCTAAATACAGATAATTCCCAAAATTTTCCTATTAGTCTCACTTTTGCTGGGATCCAAAATTACCCCCACCTACTTAGTATTATGAACCCAAAAGGAAAAAAAAAAAACCCTCAAAACATTGGACGACCAGCTGTGCCCATTTGCAGGATGCTTGGCTTAGATTTCATTTCTGCCTGGAGGGTAAGATAGACTGCACTAGCAGAGAATGAGAAATCAACATTCTAAGTGAAATAGAAGGAAATAAAGCTACCTTCCTAAAATGTTTGTGTTACATATTGTTATAAGGATCCAGGCACCAGGAAACAAATACAACCCAAACCCATTCTACAAAACATAATATAGCTTCATAACTGTGATGGTCAAATTTGTCAAGTATTTTATTCAAGAATTGAAAAATGACCCTAACTTCTTCCTTAGTTAGTTGGGGATAGATAAGAAAGTGGGAATGAAGGAAAAATAAGGAAAAAAGGAAGGAGAGAGAAATGTTCCCTTGTATCCATAAGAAGGAATGTTATATCCATGGGTTCATTTCAACAAACATTTATTAAGCACCTACTGTGTACAAGGTACTGAGAATATTATAAAAACAAAAATGAAGACATTTTACTTCCTCCATTTTCACACTTTTCCAGTCCTCCGATATCTTACACTTATAGCCAGGCATCCTTGCTTTTCCCAGGACAAGACACTATCTCCCAAATCTGCATATATCCACTGGCTCTCTCCTATCCTTGAAATTTTCTCCCATATTTCCACTTTCTAGTTTACCTGGTTCCCCTGGCCTTCTTGTATTGAAAATCCCACCTTCTACAGGAAGCCTTCTAGTCCTCCTTTATTTTAATATTTTTCCTCTATTAATTGTCCCCAACTGCTGGTACACAGCTGTTTGCATATTGTCTCCCATTAGATTGTGTGCTCCTTAGGAGCAGGAACTATCTTTTGCCTTCATTTGCATCCCCAGAGATTACAGTGCCTGGTAGACAGTAAGAGCTTAATAAGTGTTTACAGACTGACGATTCCTACAGACTCTGATTTTTTGACTAGACCAACCCTAAGGAGATTTAGTACACAAAACAATAGCAGTTGTTCTTTGTTATTCTATCCAACTCATTTTACTTACAGAGTTTTTGTAAACTGAACTTTTACATAAATGTGAGATGTTTATAATCCCTCAATTTAACAATATGAAGAAGCCTTTGGTCTCTTTTTAAGTTGTTACAGGAACATCATAGAACTCTGAGAAGATAAGTACTAAACTCCAGATATTGTTTTCTACTAACCCTATTTGAAAGCATTATACATTAATTGAGCACCTATTATACAAATGTCATTGGCAGGCAGAGATGGATTAGAACAGAAATGCTAAGAACATAAGCCTGGAGATAGGCACATTTTTCAAAACAAATTAGCTTAAAGGGGAAAGAAATAGATTCCCTGGATTTAAAGTGGCTCACCAGTAAAAGTACACACCATATTACTTAAGGATTATTTCTGAGCATTTCAAAAAGGAAAATAGTAGAAATCATCGATTAAGAGGTCTTTAGAAGTCACCTAATTGAACCCCAGAAATTGAGGCAGACAGAGCTTTAGTGATTTGCCTAGGGTCACACTGTTAATGTTCTTTCTACTGTACTCTAAGGCCAAAAGAACCTGGAAACTGTGCCAAGATGAGAAAGAAGGCTCTATTATCCAAAATTACTCAGGAATCACCAAATTCTGGCAGAAATCTTGGTGTAGTGGCTAGTATGTTGAACTCGAAGTCAGGAAGGAAGTCTTCAAATTCTGTTTCTGATACTGTGACCTTGGACATGTCCTTAAACATTTTTCAGTTTCAATTTTCTCATTTGGAAAATGGGGATAAATGCTAATTATATACATATATATATATATATATATATACACATACACACATGACATAAAAAATAAAATGTGTATACAAATATTCATATATAATGGAATATATGCATGTCTTAAAACAATTAAAATTCTGAATAATATGGGCTATTACTACTAATAGTCACAACCTAAGTTCTTTCAAAACATTTGGCCAGGAGAATGGAGTTCATTTACAACTACTATTTACTCTGTTTTTTTGCCTATCTTGAGCTATTTACTTCAATCACCTTTGCCCCATGCTTTTCAGTCTAAAGTTAATTCTTGTGAAGAGAAAAGATGAATGTAAAACTAAAGTTAAATAGTTCCACTTGTCATGGAATCTCAAGTTGGAAGGGAGCTCAGAATCCAATTTATATTTGAGCAGAAATATCCTTTATTGTATCCCTGCCACTTGCAGACCTCCAGGGATGGAGAACTACCTCCTAAGCATTCATTTCAGTTTTTTCTTATATTAAACCCCAATCTGCTTTGGAGGAAAGTAAAAGAAAATGTAATCCCTCTTTCACATGACAGTCTTTCAGATATTTTTTTTAAAAAGGCTTTAAAACTATAACAACCACCAACAAATTAAAAATAGTGAATGTATATAAACTATAAAACCTAACATTCATAGCTAATTAAAAGGAAGCTATATAAATATAAATTTAACAAAATAACAATCTTTTTTGTTTTCATTCCCTTCCAATATCTTTTTTTATCTGATTTTGCTATTACTTTAATCCAATTATAGTCAGTGTATATGATGTTCTCATTTTTTCTTCACTTTTCATTTTGCAGTAATCTTTTCACATTTCTTTGTATTTTTGTATTTGTCTTTTTATGGAATAACAGTATTCCATTCCACTACAATTCATCTGGTTGTTCCACAATCATTAAGTGTATTAGTTTCTATTGGACATAATCTATAGTTTTTCAATATTATAAACAGAATTTCTAAGAACACTTTTGTAAAACTGGGACTTTTAGATAGCAATTAATGTTGGGAGGGAATGTGGGAAAACTGGGACACTAATACATTGTTGATGGCGTTGTAAATTGATCCAAACATTCGGAAGAGCAATTTTGAACTATGCCCAAAGGTTCATAAAACTGTGCATAGTCTTTGATCCAGCAATCTCTACTGGGTCTGTATCCCAAAGAGATCATAAAAAAGAGAAAAGGATTCACAGTTGCAAAAGTGTTTGTGGCAGTCCTTTTTTGTAGTGGCAAGGAACTGAAAACTAAGTGTATGACCATCAATTAGGGAATGGTTGAATAAGTTACGGTATATGAATGTCATGGAATATTATTGTTCTATAAGAAACGACCAGCAGGATGATTTCAGAGAGGCCTGGAGAGACTTACATGAACTGATGCTAAGTGAAATGAGCAGAACCAGATCGTACATGGCAACAAGACTATCGGATGATCAATTCTGATGGATGTGGCTCTTTTCAACAATGAAGTGATCCAGGACAATTCCAACTGACTTGTGATGGAGAGAGCCGTCTGCATCCAAAAAAAAGGACTATGGGGACTAAATGTAAATTAAAATATAATATTTTCATCTTTTTTGTTGTTATTTGCTTGCTTTTTTTGGTTCTTGGTTTTTTCCCCTTTTTGGTCTGATTTTTCTTGTGTAGCATGATAAATGTGGAAATATGTTTAGAAGAATAATACATATTTAGCCCTATATGGACTACTTGCTGCCTAGGAAAGGGGGTGAGGGGAAGGGAGAGGAGGGAAAAAAAATAATTTTTTTTTGCAAGGTTTTGCAAGAGTGAATGTTGAAAACTATCTTTGCATGCATTTTGAAAATAAAAAGGTATTATTATGAAAAAATCCTCTTTAACTTTTATCCTCTTTAAATACATTATTATAATTCTCCTTTCCTCTTTTTGCCAAGTCTTTTATCCAAAGCTAAATGTCTCTTCCTTTCCAACAAATTTTCATTTGATATGGTTTCAAGGGCCCTTTCTTTTCTGGACCTAGTTCAGCTTGTCCATGTCTTTTCTAAATACCACCCTCAGAATTGAAGATATTGAACAATCAACCAATCAGTAAGCATGTATTAAGCCCCTACTATATACCAGGCAGTGTACAAGTGCTGAGGGCATAAATATGAATATAACAATAATATAAGTAGAAAACAATTCATATTTGCAAGGACTTTACTTTTAGCAGAGCATTCAAAGAGATATTTCAGTAACTGAAGTGCCCCAATGCTACTACATCTACCCTCTATATCAGCTTTGTGATTTGCTTTTCATCTCACTATCCCTTCTATCCAGGCATACTGCACTATACTGCCCCTGTCATATCTCTTATTTGTTTCTCCCCTGTTTCCCACCTAAATGTTTTCTACTGTTTCTCTTCCAGTTTATTAATTTCCTCATGGGGGACACTGTCTTAATGTATAACACTACCCCAGAGCCTTGTTTAGCAAATTTGTTCCTTTTCAAAAGATTATACTTATCTGACACTGCCATATTCACATATCAACAAGTCTCAGTTATATCTATGAAGCCTGAACCTGCTTCTTGTCATTTAACATTACTTCTCCACCCCAAGCTGTGAGCCTCTCTTTTCCTTGTTCTTCTTCATGCTTCAAATATTCTCCCCCAAAGGCTTTCTTGCTGTCAGTAGCATTTTTCACAAGCTTCAGATCCTTCTATGTTTGAGTCTTCTACATGCTATCTTACAAGTTTTTGGATTCCTCTTTTGTTACTTACTTCTTTCATCTTTTATCAAATTCCTTTTTGAATTTAAACAAAAAAGAGAAGACAAGACACACCAATTCGCAACCCATTTTGCCCTCACGGAACTTGTATGCTGTGAGTCCTTAGAATTTGAGAAGCTCTAATCCCTCTTGATTTGCAACTGATCATGAACACATTTTAGAAGTCAATTCCCCAATTAAATGTACACATGTTTGATCATGTCTAGTGTTTCCCTTCTTAGCCTTTCACACTTGGCTGACAAGGTTATTGTGTAAAATGATGATAATAATAATAATAACGGATTTTGCAACAACAAAACACAAACCCAATCACAAAAACACATTCCCTAAGAATGGCTGAACAAATTGTGGAGTACTAAGTTAATGGATGTATATTGTTAAAGAAATGACAAAGATGAAGAATTGAGAGAAATGTGGGAAAGATACTAGGAATTGTGATGGAACAAAACAAACAAGATCAGCACAACTCTTACATGATGACCATAAAAATGAAAAGAACTACAACTTTGAAAGACTACAGAACAACTGATATAGTGGCCAATAATGACTTCAGAAAATTCATCATGAACCACTGTTCCTGTTTCTTGGTAGAGACAGGAATAAAAAGATTTGAAACGAGACATATTTCTAGACATGGCCAATGTACTGATTTGTTTTGCTTGACTATACTTATAAGGAAACAGTGAAAAGTAATAAATGTTAAAGGAAAAAAAAAGCTTATCAATAAAATATTACACATGCAAAAGGAAAAATTCAGACAGGATCAAGACAATTACCTTTTAAAGTTAAATATGCACTTTTAAAACAAACTATGTAACAGAAGTTCACATTTTCATATGTGATACTTTTGGGGTATTGTTTTATAGCTAAATGGTTGTTGATTAAGTTCAAAATTTTAAAAATATTAATTAAATCAAAGTTAGTTTGCTGATCATTAACTGACAGGTAAAACATGTCCTTTAATTTTAATAGTGTGCTATTAACATTGTGATATTGTCCATTCTTCCCCCACCACCCACCCCTTCTCAGCTTCCTATCAATTCTACAATACAACTGCTTAGTTTCATCTTCTAAGTCCCGAGTAGCAGCAATCGCAATTCCTTGTTGTTTCTTCTGCAGTCTTGCAATTTCAAACTTAATCGTCACATTTTTATTAGCTCACAGTCTCAGAAAGTCACAGATCTAAAGCTGGAAGGAATCATACAAATCCAATCTCATTTTATAAATTAATAGATTGAGGCTCAGAAAGATGAAGGGTCTTATTCAATATCATACAAGCACTAAGGAGCAAGCAAGATGTGAACTCGGTTCCTACACTCCAAGTTCTTTGCAATGCCTTCCTTCCATGCTCTGCTTTTAAGTGCACCCAAAAAGCCCTATTTCTCTTCCAACACTATTTTATCAGGGGTAGCTAGGTGGGCAGTGGACAAAGCACCAGCCTTGAAGTCAGGAGGATCTGAGTTCAAATCTGGCTTCAGACACTTAACACTTCCTAGCTGTGTGACCCTGGGCAAGTCACTTAACCCCAAATGTCTCAGCAACAAACAAAAACACTATTTTATCTTTTTTTTGTGACTTGTGGAGGTGGGGGTGTTAATTAGAAACAATCCTTTTCTTCTATATGGCCAGACACTCTGCAGTGTATTCACAAAATACTTCTGATGCACGGTCACTGCCTTTTCACAAAGAGATAGTCTTTAAGAGTTATTATGGATAAGAAATTTATCACCTTGTGGCCAAATAGTTGCTGGTTCTGTCATTTTTTTTGACCTGACTCTTCATGTTCCCATTTAGGGTTTTCTTGGCAAAGACACTGGAGTGGTTTACCATTTCCTTTTCTAATTCATTTTATAGATTAAGGAACTGAAACAAACTGGGTTAAGTGACTTGCCCAGGATCATGCAAATAGTTAAGTGTCTGAGGCCAAATTTAAACTCATGAGGTGTCTTCATGACTAAAGACCCAGCACTGTGTCACCTAGCTGCCCTAGATTTCTCCAGTTTAGCTAGTGATCTTCAGATAATAGACAATGTCTTTAGCTTATACTCATTACTTTTTACAATCTTCTAGAATAGCTTTCAGAAACCCAGATTTATCACCAAGTTACAAAGTTACAAGTTACACTTTCGGTGTAAGATAAGAGAACTTCTCCCTCTCTTTGTTATATGATAACCAAAATACTCAATTGGTTTTTCTTGCTTAGCAGTTATGAGTTTTCACACAAATGAAAATAGTTTCTTGACAAACAAGTCAATTTATAAATGCCTTATTCAGAAGAATACCTCATATAAATCAGATATTCTTCTGAATAAAGCATTTATCTCATCAAATCTAAGTAATTCCTATCTGCATTTATTTTATGTTGACCTCACACTCACTGTTTATTACCTGTGTTCTATATGTTAGTTGTATACAAACATCTGAAGTATTATCCCTACTCATTTTGCCATACCAATTGGAAAAAGTGATGAAAACACCACTAATCCTATTTTATTTCCTTCATATTCCCCTGAGACCTTTTCTAGGGTCTCACATGTCATTAGAAATGGGAAATAACTAAGGTTTAATGAGTCTCAGTAATTTTCATATCCCCAATACACCTCCTACTTCCACTGGTTGGGCCAAATACTTAAAGGATCACAACAGAGAAGATAGATGAAATTAGGGACTTCCTTCAAAAGTGCCTAGAGTTAAGTACAGAAGGAAATGGCATGGTTGCTATAGTGGGAAGAGTGTTGGATTTAAAGGCAGAGGATTCTAGATTCAAACTTCAGCATTGCTCCTTAGTACCTGTAACTGACTTTGTGAACATAATCACATCTCTGAATCAGTTTGCTCGTCTACTGAATAAGGGAATAAGATTAGTTGACTCCTAAGGTCTCTTCCAGCTCTAATCTATTCTCTGATGGTCTTAAACATAGTATCAGAATGAAATTATACTTACATCCTCTTGTATGCCATTACTTTTAGAAAAGTTTCCCAAATCCAAGGAACAGATATTTAATCCCAGCTCATAAAATATTCCTCCCCTCATCCTTACAAAGGAGACTTCAAAAGAGGTTCTTGTCTCCCAACATGCCCACATTTCTTACTCTCAAAGTACAGACAGGTACTGCCAAAATAACCAAAAAGCTCAATCCTCACTACCTCAAAAAATTTCTTTTCTTAGCTTCCCACAGACTTGTCATCTGTGACAAGTTCAAGACTTGGTGCTTGGGAGTTGGTGCAGAAGCAGGGTAAGCAACACAAATCAAAACCAGGCAAAAAACAAAATCTCCTCACTCCTGAGGTAGTCTTTTCTGATCATCACATCCTCTCCCCTTTCAAAAAGAAGGGGAAAGAATAGAGAACAAACTATTTCTCTTACACTTAAATCCCCTACCCCCAAATAAAAGAATTTTTGATTTGGCATATGAAAAATGTAGCTCTTTAAGGCAGTTATTCTATCAAATACTATTTTCCTTGTAGATTTTTGGTTTGGTACCAAAAGCTATATACATACAATGACCCTTCTCAAGGAGGGAAGGAGAATAATATAGTGAAGCTATTCTGAAAACTCATGCAAACTATTTGAAGTTCATTTGTCACAATTACTGCCAACTTCTCCAAATCACTTTGGCTTGTAATGATCTGGGCCAATCTATATTTTGTTTCTTAGAATTTTACTGGTCAAATCACAAGGGAAATGAATGTTTCTGAAGTGTTCAAAATAAATAAAATAAAATAAATGTAATGGTAATGAGAAAGTAGAAGTTTTTTAGAATAAATATCATTTCAAGTTTCTTTTCTTTCTTTCTAATTGTCCTTAGGGTTCATTCATCTAGCTGACATCCTGCCTTCCTAACTGCTATACTTAAGATAGGAAAATGAGCTATAACTCTGGGAACCATCTTGATGGTGGGCAGAATGATGGCAAAATGGAAGCAGTTTAGGATTGTTGAACTCCCCCCCCAAGTGAGGTACTAGCACACTCAACTGTGTACAGCTAGGAGAGGGAACATGAAGTTTTGAAGTATTTGTTATCTGGAGGCATCTCTGATATAGCACAAAAAATATTAATTCTGGCACAAGAATATACAAGTTTAAATCCTCTATTTGTTACTTACTACCTATACAACTTTGGGAAATATTTGAGTTTCTTCAGGCTCTTCTGTAAATGAGGACCAGATAGATGACCTCTAAGTCTCTTCCAGATATGTCTACCTTAAGAAGACTGGAAGCACATGTTGAAGAATAATAACTTTTTTGTCCCAGAAGGAGCATTTTGGGGGAAACACCTCAAATGTTCAAATTTGTCCACATCTTAAGAATTTAAAAATATAGGAATCCATTGGAAATGTTTTGAGAAAGTGAAGGAGATATTTTAAGTAAATTTTAGATCTCTAAGATGTGGGATCTGGGAGTGTCAACAGTGCAAATACAACTAAGGACATCCAGGCTCTGCAGAATAGCATAAAAATCTCAAGGAAAAAGTCTAGAGAAACAAATAGAGAGAGACAAAACAATAAAAGGTCACAAAAGGTGAGGGTCAATGACAAAGTGAATGGGACAGGCAAAGCCAAACAGGACCTAGGAACAGCTCTAACATACACTGGACAAGGGTAAAGAGTAGGAGGTCAAACTTTCTTAGGGTTACTACTAGGGATGGTAATCATGAAGCCAAAGGGATCGATGCAAGAAGCTAGTCACAGACTTGGAGCCCAAATAATCAAGAACTTCAGTTAAGGAAAAGCGATGGAAGGTGGTTGCTGGAAAATTGTTTGGTACTTCTATCAGTAGTGAAGTTCAGCAGCAGAAAGGGAGATAGATAAGAGCCTTCTGAACTGGGGCACCATAAGACTGTTCTGTCATAGAATGGATATGCCAAAGAGCCTTTTTTGTTGTTTATTTTGGCTATCTTACTGTTCTGGGTATTATAACATGTTGCTGCTCCCTAGTGGAAAGAAAGGTATCTCCTCCTTGTGTGGGGCTCCTAAGTGAAAGGTGAAAGAGACAGAAAACCTAGGGCTGCAAAAGGAATATAGCTATAGAAATAAGCGGCAATATGGCCAACAATCCCATGAAAAACCCTTCTTGTTAGCCACGTAATTGTACACCAGCCAAAGCAACCAAATAAGGAAGTGAAAAATATTGGATTTCGTTTTCACATTCCAGATGTGAACATGCTAAATCTTAGAAGGAAATTAAGTGATAGCACACGCTAAAAAGTTATTATTTCCCTCATCCAAAACAAAAATGAGGCTTAGGAAACCCAAAAGTTTTATAAGAACCAACCTGGCCAATTACTTCCATAAGAGAAACAGAATTAATTTCATTGGTTCATGAAAAAGCATATTTGCTTTGTGGCAAAGAGATGCTTTTGTCATAGAAAGTCAAAATGCAAAGAATTTTGGGGAAAAAACTTTTTTCTTCAACCCACATCATTTTATTCAGCAAACTCAGGCTTTCTCATGTGAAGAGAGAGACTGGGCCAAAATTATTCACAAGTGAAAAGACAAGGGGGTAAATTTTCTCAGTGCTTCCAGGTAAACAAGTAAAATGCTCTAATTCCAGCAACACTTTACCTTTTACTTGATGGAGCCCCCTGGTTATAACTCCAGCAATTTAAAGGCACTAAAACTTTGAGTAGGTCATAGCCTTAAATCTGCCTAGAAACAAAATTGGATACAAACAAGGAATGGTATAAAGAAAATTAATGTTGAAATCTGTAACCCTTGCTATTTGGAAGGGTGCTAATTCTGTTAGCACCAGAATTTTGCTAACAGAGCAGGGATAATTAGAGTGCAATTAAACTTCTAACTTTAAAGTCACTTCTACTTCTCCCCTCATTCCAATATATCTTGGAATAAGTTCTAAGGGGAGACAGCACACTGCAGTTAAAAATTTAACAACATTATACTTCTTTTGTTTTCTCTTTACATTTTATATTTGTTGTAGAACTAGAAAAATCAGCATTTTATCATAAATGGTTTTTTAAAAATTCATTGTTTCATGAACATACTTGTCCACTCCTCACTTCACCTGCAGACAGACCAAATGTTTTAAACTTTAATATGCAATAAATATGGATATCAAATATTTCTCAAACAAACTTTGCTGATTACTGGGGACATTAGGCAACACCAATATAGTAGAAAATATACAGGATTGGGTTTTAAGCAACTTGGGTCTAGTTTTAGTACAGCTAATAATTAGCAAGATATCCAACACTGGGCAAGTCACACCACTTTGTGATTGAATTTCCTTATCTATTAAATGAAGGCACTGAATTATATTCCCTTTTCAGTTCCGAAATTGTTATCCAAGTGAAGATGCAAGTATAGTGAGGCATATGAGACCAAAGAAGGAATGATGTCAGGACTAGACATAGATTTGGAAGTCAATCACATAGAGTATCTGAGTATTTGTTACTCTGAGGTAACAAAGCAAGAGGAGAATAAAGGGTCAGTGGCTGCTAGTTAGAAGATGAAGATAGTCATAGAAGCCAAAGGAAGATAGAATTGAGGAGGATGGCCAAAGACAGCAGAAGCTAAAGTCAAGGAGGATGAGAGAGAAAAGAACGAATTTTGCCTAAAGGGCAATGACTGGTAACCTTAATAAAAGTAGTTTCAGTAGAACAGTCAGGATGAAAGCCAGATTGTGCCAGATAAGGAGGGAGTGGCTGATGAAGTGAAGGTAGCAGAAGCAACCAATTTTTGGAGAAATTTATGTGCAAAAGGTAGGAGAGAGTGGAGTCAAAGATGACTCCAGTTTCAGGCCAGGGGCACTTTGGACAAGGTTTCTGACAGGAATGGGAGTTGTTTTTGAAAGTAGCTTGCCAACCATGATGTAACTACGACACACTGACACAATGCATGTAGAGACTACAGTCCCTCTCTGTAGAATGAAACTGAAAGCACTTAATCCCAAAGCACAACACACACTGTTAAGGTGAAAGGGTTTCTTGGCATGAAAAATAGAAATAAATCTCAATTCGGCCACTAACTAGCTCATCGTATGATCCTAGGCAAATCATTTAATCTCGCTTGGGCCAAAGGTTGAGAAGATGCAGTATGTACTGTTAAACTATGAAGAAAATATTTAAATAAATTTAAGAATCTCTAAGACATACAATCTGGGAACTGTTAATAGTGCAGGTACAAACCAGGAATGTCTAGGCAGCAGAATAACTTAAGAATCTCAAGGGGAAAAGGTCTCAAGAAATAGACATGAGGGAAACAAGACAATTAAAGGCCACAAAATGTGACATGGGATAGAACAAAGGTCAGTGGCAGAATGGAGTATGCAGAGGTCAAAAAAGGCCTGGGAGAGCAGGGCCTTGAGGGCCACTAGACAAGAGGTAAGAGTAGGAGGCCAAGATTTCTTAGAGATACATACCACTGAGGACTTTGAACATATCAAAGGAACCTGAACAAGAAGCCCAAAGTAGATTTATTATAACTCAGGTCAAGAATTTCAATTAATGAAGAGTGGTCATTAGTTGAAGATTATAATAATTTTCAAGGTCTAGAGATATCTATGAAGTGGGGAAGATTTCCTAGATGTGTTATGAGCACAGTGGTCACTCAATAGTACATAGCTTCAAAGATGAGGAAAAAAACAAAAATTTTTAATCAACAGGAGAAAGAAGATACCCCAGCAAAAGAGTAAAAATGTCCATATGGATCAGTCATAAAAATTCAAGACTGGATTTAGAAATTAAATTCTTTTTCTTTTCTTTTTTCCATTTTATTAAAGCTTTTTATTTGCAAAACATATGCATGGATAACTTTTCATCATTGACCCTTGCAAAGCTTTCTGTTACAAATTTCCCCCCCCTAGATGGCAGGAAATCTGCTGCATATTAATTATCTTGAAATACTTGACAAACTGAATATGTATACATATTTTTACAGTTATCTTGCTGTGCAAGAAAAATCAGATCTGCAAGAAAGAAAAAAAAATCTGAGAAAGGAAACCCAATGCAAGCAAACCTCAATAGAAAACATGAAAATGTTATGTTGTGGTCCACACTCATATCCCTCTCTCTGGGTGTATATGCCTTTCTTCATCACTGAACAATTGGAACTGGTTTGAAACATTAGAAATTAAATTTTCAATTGAAATTACCTATGACAAATAAGTTTGATCCATATAGTGGTTCCAAGGCAAGATTCCAGTACCTTGCTAGAAAGCCAATTGCTTCAGGTTTCCATACCCCTGACTGTCACTGCCAATAGGCCTTACCAGATAGCAAGTATATACTAAGTGGTTACTGTGTACTAAGCACTGGGGATTCAAAGAAGAAGGGTAAAAATGATCCCAGCCCTCAAGAAGTAGACATTATATTGGGGAAAGCAACTTGCAAACAGCCACATATATACAAGATATGTATAAATGGACAGTAACCTCAGGGGGAAGGCACTAGCAGTGAGAGTGACTGAAAAAGGACTCTGGCAGAAGGTCGGATTTGAGGTAAGCATTAAAGGAAGCCAGCAGGCAAAGCATTTTAAGTATAGGGGACAGCCACTAAAAAAGCACTGAGTTGAATGCTATGTATGGGGAACAGCAAGAAGACTAGTTTCTGGATGTTTAGGGTACATGGAAGGGAGTATAATCCTAGATAGGTGAAAAATGCCAGGTTGCAAAGTGCTTTAACCTCAGACAGAGAATTTGATATTTGATTCTAGAAGTACTAGCAAGTCATTGAAAGTTACTGAATAGGAGAGATGACATTATCAGACCTGTACTTTAAAGAATCATTCTGGAAAGTGATTTAGAACTAGACAACTATTAAAATGTGCATATCCTTTCACCCAGCAATATTTCTACTGTCTATACCTCAAAGAGACTAAAGAGGAAAAGGACCTATATACACAAAAATATTTATAGCCCCGCTTTTGTGATGACAAAAAATTGGAAAATGAGGAGGTGTCTATCAACTAGAGAATGGCTAAACAGTATGATAATATGAAAAATTATGAAGACGATTGTTTCAGAGAAACACGAGTAGACTGGCATAAACTCATGCAAAAAAATGAGCAGAACTAGAACAATTTATACAATTAACAATAATACTGTAGAAACAAATATCTTTGAAATACTTAAGAACTCTGATCAATATAATAACTAGCTATAATTCTGGAAGATTCATGACGAAATATACCATCACCTTTTAAATAAAAGGTTGGACTCAAGACTGTAGACTGAGACATATTTAGGGAGAGATTGAATGAATATGTTTGTAAATGGGTTTGTTTTTCTTTTTTTCTCTTAGGGGAAGATAGAAGGAAAATAATGTAGACTTGAAAATACAACTCAATTTTTGAGTCCCCTGATATCTGACACCTTTCCATATATTGTGCTGTTGACTTCCAAAAGCTACTGAAAATGAATCAGCCATCAGAAATCCTATTACTACAGACATACCCCAAAGATCTCAAAGACTGAGAAAGGAATGAGATATGGAAAAACATTTATTGTAGCATTTTTTTTGTATAGTGAAGAATTGAAGGAACAGATGAACAAAATGTGGTACATGAGTATCATGGAAAACTACTACTATGTTCTAAAAAATGACCAAGATGCCATATCAGGAGAAATTTGGAAAGACATGAATAAACTAATACAATTAAATGAGCAGAACTTGGAAAACAATTTACAAGCTGAACACAGTAATATAAAAGAACACAGCTCTGAAAGATGTCAGAAGTCTGATCAATCCAGAGATCAATCATGGATTAATTAATGGATAAATTAAATTTAATATGTACTTTGAAAACTATATGTAATCAAAATTTACCCTTGTTCCTCTGTATTTTGAAACAAAATCTCTTTGGGTAGTCAAAGAGAGAATGAACTAGACATCCAGATGCTTGAGGTACAGAGATCAACTAGAAAGCTATTATAGTAGTCCTAGTATGAAATGATGAAGGCCATCACCAGGGTGCTTTCTATGTAAGTAGAGAGAAGGAGACTTGTATGAGAGATGTTGTAAAGGTAGAAATGGCAAGGATTAGAAAACAGTTTGGACAGATACCAAAGTGGTGAACTTTGGTAACTAGGTGGAAGATGGTGCCCTTGAGAGTAATTCAGAAGAGGAAAAGAATTTTGGGGAAAAGATAATGAGCTCTGTTTCAGATATGTTGAAATTGAAATGTCTAAGGGATGCACAAAAGGTAATTGGTGAGTCAAGACTGGAACTTAGGAGAAAGGTTAGGATTGGATATATAGATCTGGGAATTATCCACACAGGGATGATAACTTATGGGAGCTGATGTGGTTGCTAAGTGAAATAATATAAAGAGAAAAGAGCAGAAGATCCAGAACAGACTATTGGGCACTCATGGTTAGTGAGTGTGGCCTGGATAAAAATATACAGCATAGGAGAATATATAGAGAAAGGAAGAAATAATGTTATTAAAACCTAAAGAGAAAGAGTGTCAAAGAGAAGAGCTAAAGCCATTAGAGAGGTCAAGAAGACAGAGAAAAGACTACTGGGTTTTCTTTTCATTAAGTCTTTAAATCCCATTTTAAAAGCATCAGTCTCTCTTTCTGACAACTAGACTTTTACCCCTGGAGCAGTTCTATTTCAGATCTTATTTCATATAACAAATAGAAGCAACAATCCCTTGAAAACACAGGGAAGCCACCCAAAAGTAAAACTGTTTTTGCCCTCAAGACACCTCCATCATATTTAAGTAAATTTGGGGGATTTTAAGAGAGGGAAAGCAATCCTTCACTACTCAAGGAATTTACTAAAAGTCTGAAATGAAAAATAGTGCCAAAACATAGACTGGAGCTCAAATCTTTAGCCGGTCTAATAATGTCTTCTTATTTTTGGTAGGAGCTTTGATTCCAAAGTTCTACCTGAGTTTTGGAATTGATCTCAATTTCCCTATCAATCTGTCAAGTGGTATTTAGACTAAGCAATGTCCTTTTTGATGTTTAATCGCCTCTATTCTAGAGTGTGCAAGGCCAGGAAAGATCCAATTCTTCCATGGCCCCAAATCAAATGACATTTCAAAGAGAAAATATTCAGAGTTCCTGGAAGACCAGTTAGATCTGTTATTTTCAAAGAACTGTTCATTTTGAATGTTACAATGAACGTACATTTTTTTTCTTTGAGAAGGGTAAAGACTTCATAGCATATCAAGGAAAATGACATCATAAGCAATGGTTTGGTATAGTTAGATAAGAACACTGCTATTCCAAGTAGTTAGTCAAAAGCATTTAGTGAAGGTTTACTATGTGACAACAAAACAGAACTCTTAACATGGTCATCTTAACCAGCCACTCCAGAATAAAGGGACAGCTGAGAATCAAGTATTATCTCTGCTTAGTTTTACATCAGCACTACCTAAAATTCTCTTAAAATTAGCCCTCATGTGAGCTAAGACTTTGTCAATTATCTAAAAAGTTTATCTAAATAGTGATGCGCTTACTGACAAAGATACTCTTACCTATTACTGTGCTTGGACTTTTCCCGGTCTTTTTCCTTGTCCTTCTTGTGCTCTTTGTGTCGGTGTTCACGATCTTTGTGTTTATCTTTGTGTTTGTGAGAATCTGCAAGCAGAGGAGATGAGTCAGTCAAAGGAAGTCATTAGCTCTGGCCTGCTTGCCTGCCTTATACTGGCCGGATTGTTACCCAGTATAGCTTAAGAATCACAAAGACAGCATTAAGTTTTCGTGTTGATGTTTATGCATAATTTCCCAAGAAGCTCAACAGGGCATGGACTTGCTCTTAACTGTAGCATGCAACTTACATGTAGGGCAAAAAGAAAGCCTCTAGGGAATATGGGATTGCTCCTCTACTTTTCTTGTATACTTAGCTTACTTTGTTATAACTTAATCCAGTCATTAAAAATCAAAAGGAAAACCATTTAATGACAGGTGGTTCAGCTACCAGTCTCTAGAGAAATTCAAACCTCTGGGGCTACCTACTTTCCCCCAAATCAAGTAAGTAGATTTTGCTCAAAAATGTCTTAATGTTTGTCTTTGTTTAAAAGGTTCAATTTGGGGTGTCAATACCATATGTAACCAGAAATGTCTGGGATATCTAAAAACAACCCAAAAGACATCACTAAAAAACTTAAAATGAAAATAAAAGCTAAAAAGCAATTATTGGGGAAAAGGTGGAAAATATACATCAGGGACAGAAACAATGACACACTGGTTAATGCAGGGAGAGGTGAAGCAATGCTTGCTACAGCATTTACTGTGCAGTTTTTAAGTCTTGTGCTGACTTGCCATCAGAATGGATGGCACCAGACAGTTGGCAACCCAAGATTTAAAGACAAAGAAGGCTACTTTTAACTCACACAATTGCAGATCAACAATTCAATAAACATTTATTAAGCACTTTCAATGAATAATAAGGCAGGTTGGTAGGAAAAGGAAAAAACTCAAAGAAGGTGAAACAGTTCCACACCTACAAAGGAGCAGTTTGCATTCAAAAGAGGTGGAGACAAAAGTAAAATACTAAGCTTTTTATTTGTTTGTTGTTTTTCAAGAAAGGGAAAGTGCTAACTGGACTGATGAATCCAAAGCAACAAAATATTTACTAAACTCTAGCTAAACTTAAGATACAAAGCTGGGTTCCAGAAACAAACATAAGATAAAAAATTTGTTAAGTCTCGAGAATCTTGAATCCTCTGCAAAGGGAAAACGTTTAAAGGTCTTTAAACATTTAAACAGATAAGCATGTACATGATTATCTGAAGAACATTCTCAGGCTAAGATTTTGTGAAAGATGTGGTGCCTGGGCAAAGAATGTCTAGGGCAGAAGGTAGACTGTACTATATGAGAAATAGCAAATAGGCAAGCTTGACTAGACCACAGATTATATGAAATAACAGGAGTAATGGGATATAATCCTGGAAAAGTAAATTATCAATTTCAGAGAAAACCTGAAAAGACATCAAGAACTGGCAGAGTGAAGAGATTACAATGAATACAATAATGTAAAGGAAAACAATTCTGAAAGAATTAAATTAAATATGATGTCCATAATGACTAACCATGCCTTCAAAATATTGTTGATAAAGCATGCTTCCCACTTCTAGGCATGAAGGTGATAGATGCAAAATGAGATGTACATTTCCAAGCAAGGCCAAAATGCAAACTTATTTTCTTTCTCTACACTTATTTTGTTAAAAGGGAAAGTTTCTCGGGGGTGAGTGTTAGTGGTTAATGACAGTGATATCAAAACAAAAAAACAAATCCCCACCAAAACCAAAACCCAGGTCAATAAAATACTCAGAAGAAAGGCCAACAAGAGGACCCAAAAGGCAACTCTGTTAGTACCTTGTAAAATTTAATGCACATGTGTTTTAGGGACAGTGGCTGATGGACAGGGAGAGAAGTTGTGAACCCAGTTAGGAAATTGGTGCAAGAGTCCAGGTGAAAGGGTTAAAGGCTTGAAATAGATTGATGGCTGTGTGAACAGAAAGCAAATTTGAGCTGTGTTGTGGGGACGGATTGCATATAGGGAGAAAATTGAGGATGACTCCAAGGGCATGGTGGAGGGGGAGGGAGAGGAGATGTGAACGAATATATTGAGTTTGAGCTGTCTATGGGACAATTCACAAGTTTAGATCCAGGACTGGATCCAACAACAAAAGCCATCTAACAAATCCTACCCTCTCATTTTAGAGATGAGAACCCTGGGTCTCTTTCTGAGACATTAAGTAAGAATTAGAAGTGGGATTTGAATGCAGGTCCAAAAGGCAATGGACTAAAGTGGGACTAGAGCCTCAGAGAGTTAGATCTGGGAATCATTTACATAGAGAAAATCTTGGGAGCTGATGAGATTACCAAGAGAAAAAGTACAAAGATAGTAGAGAGATATGTCCAGGATAGACTTGAGAGAAATTAAGGAGAAGAAACAGATTATAATCAGCCAAAAATCCTGGAAAGAAGCCATCAGATAGGAGTGAATACTTTTCTAGAGAGTTAGGGAGAAAATCAAAGACACAGAGGTAGAAAGACAATCTCTTTAGAAACCATTGTTTGTCCTTTATTCTTAAAGAGGCCCATGACATCAGGAAAGTTATGGCATGCAAGTGATTTGGGCCAGGGGGTATTATGCAAGGTCCCCTGCTTCATTCTCCCATCTGGGTCCAGTGATGGGATATAGATCAGGATGACTAGAGATGACCTTGGATGCAATGAGAGACCTCGGCCTTTTTATGCTAAAGTCTTCAACAGGTCTCAGTTTGACTGAGGCTGCACCTATTTGGTAATTAAGGATAGGTAGAAATTAAGGTAAAGAAATGGCCTCTCTTATCAATCAAAAAAAAAAAAAAATCCAAATAAATCTGGAAGGGGAAGACTCAGAGCAAAGGAGGAGAGAATGAGGAATGAATGCATTTTAAGGTGTGGGATATGGGAAAAAATGGCACTCCTCTGATTGGTCCTCTGGTGGTAGTGATAATGTAAGAAATAAGACAAGAGATAGATCAATCACAGAGAAGTGTGATAGACTGGTAGAGCCGTGAGTTGAGGATAGATATCAAATCTTTGTGACCTCAGTTGGTGCAGCTATGTGAATCTGGTTATTTGAGTTTTAGCATCTGGAGTATAGGAGTAAAGGCGGAAAGGCAGAGAAGTTGTGAGTTTATCAAGACATAGGCAGAACAGAATAAGAGAGCAAGGAATTTGAGAACAGCAGGCAACATACGGTTGAACATACACTGTATGGTTGTCAAGAGGATCAAGACTGTATAAAGGAAGAAACAATGGCATGGGAACAAAAAGGAACGACCGTATTGAGTGGATGACACGGTAACAATAACAGCAAGATAGGTGGTGTAGCACTGGTACACTGTGAGCCCTTTGGGGACAGGGACCGTCTCACATCTTTTTGTATTCCTAGTACTTGATACAATGCTTAACTCATAGGGAGTGCTTAATAAATATTTATTGTTTGAGTTACAGGGACAGAGAAAGAAGGAACTGAGTTCAAAAACTACCCCAGCTATGGGACCTTAGCCCAGTTCCTTTGCTTCAATCAGCCTATTTCCTAATCTGCAAAATGGGGACTTACCTCCCAGAGTTACAACATATGTAAAGTGTTATATAAGTATTAGCTACTATTCTAAAATTCTTTAAAAAATAGATTTAGCTAGAATTTACATAGTGCTTTAAAGTATTGTAAAGAATTTTTAAATTATTTCATTTGATTCTCAAGATAAACCTGGGTAAGTGGAATTAGTATCATCCTCACTTTATACAAGAATAAACTTCGGCTGAATGAGGTTACATAATTTGCTCAAGGTCACTTAGCAGTGAGTAAGGTTGTGATCAGAGAGAATAAATTTCAGAGTTCTTTATGGACAAAATACTATATGGAAACAATCTCAAGGTGAAGGGCAAGAAAGCTGAAGAGATTAATGAACTAGGAGGCCAGGATGCTTGAGAGACATCAACTCATCTGTCTGAAGTTGCCAAGTGTAACGGTAAATTGTGGAGTAAAGAAGACTGCCAAACTCCTTGAAAAAGGAGGGAAAATCCTCTTGCGGCTAATAGGAACAAGGATCTAGCTAGAGTGAAAGAGATGAATGAAGTGAACAAACCTCAAAGAAGGAAATGTGGATGCATGAAGAGAGCAAGTCGCAGAAGAGTATATACAGAATAGGTCTGCTCTTCTTCCTGGCCCAAGGAGATAGAAGGAAGGAGTTGAGAGCTAAGTTTTCTGAGGGAGCCAGGTTTCTACTGAGTGCAAGTAGACAGAAAAAGTGAGAAGAGGCCTAAGATGAAAAGAAATTTGTTAGTAATAGTACAGGGAAAATACAATACAAATAGAGGGCAAATTAGAGCAGAGATTCAGGAAGTATTAACACTTAAGCAGATGGGGTATGAACAAGTGGGAAGAGGTAACATAAGAAAAAGGGATTTTTTTGCCTAGGCATGTGGCAACTCTGTGGGGAAGTAATCTGAATGAAATCTGGGAAAAACTAGATCATGGAGAAAGACTTTCAATGTCAGGAAGGAAAGAAATAGCATTTTAGTACCTACTTTGTGCCAGGTACCATTCTAAGTGCTTTAAAATATATCTCATTTGATCCTCACAGGACTGGGCGGTAAATGCTACTATTACCCCCATCCTACACTTGAGAAAACTAAAGCAGACATAACTTAAATGACTGGCCCATGTCTGAGATTGAATTTGCACTCAGGTCTCCCTGACTCCATCTCAGCACTATCCATTCAGCCAAATAGAGAAGTTTGTATTTTATCCCAGAAGAAATAGGAAATCACTGAAATTTTATGAATAGGGAAATGACAAGGTCAGAACTGTGGCAGCTATATGGAAGATACAGTAGAGTTGCCATTCCCCCTTACTATTAATTCATTGTGTTTCTGAAGCTTTTGAAGTCTTTCCAATTGTTGAAAACTATCCTTTGCATATATTTTGAAAATAAAAAGCTATTATTAAAAAAAAATAAAATATTGTAAGCTCTACATGGGCAGGAACTGTGTCCTTATTGGGACCATTACTGTCCCTTCCACAGTGGCTTGCACTTAGATGTTCAATAAATGTTTGTTAAACAAACAAAAAAAGTCTTTTTAGTCAAAACTGTTCTTAGCAACTAAGTGCTTTTTTATATGTTCTTGGTTTGAAATGGATTGACAAAAAAATGCCACCCAATGCAGGAATGAGCAATGCAGGGTGCAGGTCTTTTTAATAATCCAAGCCATCCCAAATCTGAACACTACTTAACTGAGTCTAGGTAAGTAACAATCCAGAAGGCTCTAGTGCACTATGGCCCCCAAACCAATATATGGACAAGGTGATTTGGGAGATCAAGTCTAACTATTGTGGTACACCTTCTAGCCATCATAACATCAGTTAGCAATCAAAGGATGGCTCATGCTTCTAGAGAGGCTTAGCCCTCTGGTGATCCCCAAATAAAGCCTGGCATCAGAGCGAGAGCAAATCGAGCACCACAGCTTAAATCTGACCAACGTTTGGCCTTGATTGTGGGTTGGATCCAAAAGGCAGGCTACTGATCACTCTGTCATGCTCTAACACAAGGATTACAGTGAAGCAGGGACATACTGTTAAGAAGATATTGCCAAGCTTTTAAGAAGACTAATCTGACAAATGATAGCTTAATTATGGGGCAAAAGTGTTCTAAGTAACTAAAAAGCATTAGACTCAAAATGAAAAGGAAGCTAAAGGTATGACAATAGATCATCTCCAAGTATGTTTGAAGTATCCAGCCTCCCAAGGAAAAATTATTTTGAAATTTCTCATAATGTCAAGAGTTTCTGGGGTACAGTTCTATTTTTTCCTTTCTTTCCCATGGAATGACTGTTCTAAATATGCAGAATCACATTTTTCAACATGTCCCTTACTAAAAATGCATTGATACATAAATATTTCTTTTTCCATTTGGTTAGCTCTATTGGCATTAAATTATCAAGGTACTGAGTATAAACCTCAAATTCACTTATTAAAAAAAAAATACATACTTTTAAGTGACTACTATCAGTAGATCCAATGTCCTGTACTAGAAGAGATAAAAAGGATGACAGATTTTCTACTGTCATGGACTTTATCATTTAGTATGAGAAAAATGAATGAAATACAAATAGAATGTGATTCCTCAAAGCATTCAGAGAAGTTCTCTACTAGGCCAGTTCGTTATGTTTCTTAATAGTTCAGATAAAGATGCAACTATACCACTTTTGTAATCTTAAATTTCACTTAACTTCTATGGACTTCAGTTCTTTCATCTATAAAGTAAAAGGACTGGACTAGGCCATCTAAAGATCCTTTAATTTTAAGTCCCATGAGCTTATGGATTGACATTTACCAAAAAGATGACACAAAATAGGAATAACTGGAGTGGTGGGCAACTGAACAGAGAAACTTAACAATATCAAATTTAACAAGAATACATATAAAACATATTTAAAAAACATTCCTTGTAAAGTACATATTTATCCCTTAGTGAAATTTATTTAGCAAATTACTAAAATGCACTGAAAGCAATTGCAATCTTTAAAAATTAGTCATTTACCTCCAGGTATTTTAAAAATACATTATTATATTCATTTTCATTGGTTAAGAGAAATGATTAGAAATAAAAAGCTCTAAACCGTGGCATTTTAGATCACTAAGAAATCCAGCTGATAAATAGGTTATGGCAATAAACTTCCCATTTTTTAAGCATTCAAAAATTATGGATGAAGCCAATGTAGCCTCTGATAAAGCAACAGGATCAAAAATGCAATCAAGAAAATAACTATTTACCTATGCACCTAAGGTGAATAATATTTTATGTTAAAGAGCAGAAAAGCTTGCTGACTTCTATTCACTGCAATACTATGACAATTCGAAAAGAATTTTTAAATAGAAAATGCTTTTTTGAGGGTGGGGGTTGGTAGTGGCAACAAGGCACTCAAGGGAAATAGACTTAGGTTTAAAAAATAGACTAAGAAAATTACTCATTGATTACTAAGTGAACAAAACTGAAGAGAAGGGAAGTAGAGACTACCTTTCATTTTAGGGAAGGGCACTTAGACTTTATATTAACAAAGATGCAACAAGTCAGTATCAAAGAAAGAAAAATCAATCCTAAGGAATTTGTTTCAAAGCCCATGGAATTGTGGAAAAGGGAGGGAGGGAGGGAGGGAGGGAGGAAAGGAAGGAAGGAAGGAAGGAAGGAAGGAAGGAAGGAAGGAAGGAAGGAAGGGAGGGAGGAAGGAAGGAAGAAAAAGAGAAAGAGGGAAGGGGGAAGGGAAAGGGAGGGAGGAAAGAAGAAAGAAAAAAGAAAAGGAGAGGAGAAAGGGAAGAGGAAGGAAGGAAGACATCAAACACGAGTGGCACAAATATCCATTTAAACAGATTTAGAACTAGTTGAATAGTTGGACCCAAAAAGTAGGCATTAATGGTCTGACACCAATTTGGAAGATGGTGTATCTTGTAGAATACCTCAGAGATGTCTGACTGTTGTATTTTACTCATGTCTGGCTAAACGCACAGTAGACATAACTTAGCAGATTTTCAGATAACAGCTAGAAGAAATAACTAATAGTTATGACAATCCAGAACCAAAAAGATCTTGACAATATAGAATGTGGGCCAAGTCTAATAGCATGATATGTAATGGGGATATATATCAAGGCTTACACTAGGGCACAAAAAATCAAGTGCAGAGGACAAGATAGGGGAGGGGAGGTTACGAAGCAGTTTTACCTAAAAAATATCTGGGGATGGGAGGTTAGTGGACTATAACCTCAATGAATCAATATCTTCCCCCCCAACACACATACCCCCCAAACACAATTAGGCTGCATTAAGAGAGAGATAATGTGCAGGATAGAGAGTGGCAAGAGTCCCACAGTGTTCTGTCCTAGTCAGATCCTATCATGAATGTTGGGTTAGGGACAATACTGATAACCTGGAGAATGTCCACCCAGAAAGGCACTCGGCAGTGAAGGGCCATGGCCATCACATGACTTAGAGGAAACATGATATATCTGTCAGCAAGGACTGTATTTGAAGGGTTGGTATGTGAAAAAGGGATTAGATCTGTTCTGTTTGGTCCTAGAGGACAGAATGAGGAACAATGAGTGGAAGTTTGAAAGAGATTTAGATTTGAAAAACTTCCTAACAATTAGAACTCCAAAAGTAGAATAGGCTGTCTTAGGAGGCAGTAGGTTCCTCCTCACTGCAAGTCTGTGAGCAGAGGATAAAAAACTTGTCAAGTCAGTTACAGAGGGGGCTTCTTCAAGAAGGAGATGGTCTCAGAGATCTCTTCCAACTCAGATTATGGGATTATGAAATTATCTTTTCAAGGAGTCCTATACATACATAGAGACAGAAATATATATTACATATATGTGTGTACATAGGTAACTAAACACACATATGCATATACAGAAATATTGTCTTTAGGTATGATTCAAAAGGGTTTTTGTTTGGGGTATTTCTCAAAAGGAGATGTGAGGGTGGGGTGTAGTACTCTGTTTTTATTTTTGAGAATCTCAAGCTATGCATTGTGTTTCCTTTCTCTGATTTTTTTTTTCTTGTACAACAATGATAAGTGTGGAAATATGTATACATATATTCGATTTGTCAAGTATTTTAAAATAATTAACATGTAGTGGATTTCCTGCTATCTAGGGGAGGGATGGGGACTGGGGAGGGGGGGAGGAGAATTTGTAACAGAAAGCTTTGTAAGGGTCAATGTTGAAGAATTGCCCATACATATGTTTTGTAAATAAAAAGCTTTTATAAAGGGGGGGAAAAAAGACAGAATCTCAAGCTAAATATGAAATGAATGACTACTCAACTACAATCAATGAATGGGATTTTTCAAAAGTGTTATATTTAGAACTGTGTGACCTTTTAAAAAAAAATGTAGCATGGTTTTTTCCAAAGCTGAATGTCTATATTAAACTAATAGACTGGTGCCAGCACCTTGGCTTCTTACCCTGGAAAATATTTCTGCCTCCCTGCCCAACTACTACAATTCAGTGGACCTCTTTTATAAAGCTTTTGGAAAGGAAGTCCTAAAGGTTCTACAGCAAGTTTCTTTTGGTTTCCACATGAAAGGTGATACACATTAAAATGAAAAGGCATACTGACTTTATCTGATGGTGGATCAAGGAGCTGATATAATCTTCCTTGACACTTCATGCTTGTTGGCTAAGCTGCTGCTTTGCCAAGTCCCTGTGTTGTGACCTACAAGCCACCATTGCAAAATTGTCAGAATCTGAGATGATAGGGGCAGAAATAAATGTTAGCACTATCCTTCAACCCGAGGAAATTGGAGGCAAATAACAAAGTACTCCATTCCAGATTTACCACTAACTCCTTCAAAATGCACAACTTTCACCATTATCCATTGAGGCTCACAAGTGAAATGAGTCAGTTTTGTCTAATGTGGAATATGAACTTTGGACTTCCATTACTCTACTATATTTCATTTTGTTTTTCTTCATAATGAGCCTCAATTTCCCTCACTGGCAAAATGAGTTCTGTAATTCCTACTTCATAAGGCTGTTGGCTCAGAGGAGATCCTATGTATAAAGTGTTATACAAACTTTTAAGTATTAAGTAAATGTCAGTAAATAGAATTCTCTGTCAACGTGAAAAGAGAAACACAGAAAACAGTTGGAGTAAATCATTTCATTATTACTAAAATTTAGTTCACCTGCTCTAAAGGTCCTGAACATCAATTCAGCTACTGTAACTTTAGAAACCAAATATAATGTCAATCTCAATTATCTCTAATATTTCTTTTGGAAGCCATAATCGATTGACTTAAAAAACAAATGTAATCTGTAGTGGACTTCCTGCCATCTAGGGGAGGGGAGGGGACTGGGGGTAAAATTTGTAATGGAAAGTTTTGTAAAGATCAATGTTGGGGAACTACCCATACATATGTTATACAAATAAAAAGCTTTAATTTAAAAAAAAAAAATGTAATCCAGTAGAAACCTACGTGCAGAATCATCACCCATTTTCACTCAGTAAAACATGCATTGTCCTCTGACCCAAATACTATCTCCCTTTGCCTGTTGTATGGCAAATAGCGTGGTACTGTTACAGCAGCTAAACCTAGAGAAAGGCTGATGGGAGGCGCTTGGGGCAAGTTCAGAGCCAGGCCATCACCATGGCAATTCATTCAGGGGGAGCCAAAGGCAAGACTGCCAAAAGGGGAACTCCAGGAAACTAGGGAAACTCAAGGCAGGATACCAGCCATGGAGGAATCAGCAATAGGAGTAACAGAATATGAAGAAGCTTGTAATGACCAATATGTGATCATTGTTTTTACGCCCTGGGCTACTCTACAGGCTGCTCTATTTTAAAAAAATTTATATGTCTTGTCACAAAGAAAGACAATTAAGCAAAACAATATAGTGCCCTCATCTGAAAGTGTATGCAACATTTTATATCTGTAGTACCTCCACCTCTCTATTTTAAAAATTTTAGATTAACAAATCTATTTTCTTTCCCTTCCACCCCAGTAAAAAAAAAGAAAAACATTATCACAAATATATATAGTCAAAGAAATTTCCTCACCAGCTATATACAAAAATGTACGTACCTCCTTTTGCATCCTAAATCTGTCCTCTGTTAGGAGATGGATCACGTTTCCTCATTGGTCTTTTGGCATTATGCATATAACATGAGTTGAAAACATAGTCACGCTTATGAGGCAAGAGATTCCTACATGAACTTCTCAAGCTCATAGCTTTCCCAAAACCCCTAAGTACTACAATTGCCATAATTGTGGCCAGTCATATTTTCTATGGCTGTGGTAATCAGGGGCTGCAAAATTCTCAGGCCTTTAGGAATATCTTGGAGGGTTTGGTGAAAGGGAAAAAAAAGCAGATATGGTTCTGGGAGCTAGGCAGTGGCATGGTCACAGCTAGGAACATATGAAAGAGGGATCAGATGTTGGATAAGTCACTTAACTACCTGGGCCCATATCTTATATTTCCATCTCTGTGGACAAATATAGACAGTACTTATCATTGATAACTATATTTATAGACATAAATAGCTATAAAATAAGAGGGGTTAGGCAGGATGGCCTCTGGGGTCTCTACCATCTCCAGACCCAAGAGCCTATAATCTGAAGTTTAAAGCCAGGTCATCACCATGGTAATCTGTCAAGAGCAGCAAAGGAGTAACTAAGTAAAGGTTGCCAGTAAGGGAAATCCAGGAATCATCACCAGGGAAACTCAAGCCAGGATGCAGGGCACACAAGAATCACTAATAAGGAAGAGGAGAATGCAGGGGGAGGGGTGAATAGACAGAGAAAGATGCTTTCAATGACTATTAACTCTTTTGCATGTGCACTGCCTATGTCCACCAATATCTCAGAAAATGTTCTGCAGCTTGGCTGGTACACTGACCCACACAACCCAGGCACAAAGCAACAGCTTATAAATAGGTACACAAAACCAAAATGACTAGGTTTGACAGGCTTCAGAATCCACAAAAACTCAGACCAAGCTTCATCTAAGTCCTAAGCAGTTACATGCTTATTATGTTGGCTAAAAAGAAAAACGTTAAAAAATTTTGGAGCTGAAAGAACAGATAGTCTAACCCTATTGAGTTCAAGATAATGTGACATACCAGAAGTCATCTGCTGAATGGCAGGATTAAATCTGGAATAATCGGGGCCTCCCAACTTCCTTTACCCATTATATTACACTACACTTAAAATGTAATTCCAAGCCATCTCCTCTAATCCTACCTCATTGGTAAGAAACTTTCCCCTCAGACTTCAGAGTACTTTGATTTTTAATTTTTTGGTACATCTATCATGTCACATATACCATTATATGACATCTATGTTGGTCTCTCATCCCCCTACTGAACTGCAATGTCCTTTAAGGCAGAGATAATGTTTTATGTCCCCATCAGGGACAACCACAGAGCAGATGTTGAATAAATGTTGTTTTGTTATTGTATGATGAATACATATGACAGCCAAATTAGTATCCAAAATTATCTTCAAAAGGCTAAGAATCTTGGGTTCAAACTAACAAAATTTATTTTAATAAGGATAAATATAAGGTGCTACATTTAGATTCTTAAAACAATAAAAATGACCATATGTAAGGAAAAGGGGCTATGAGAACAATTCACATGAAAAAAACTGGGGACTATTTGTTGACCACAATCTGCATATTCAACAACAATGTAATGGATTCTTGGGTTGGTGTATGGACCATTATGCAACTGCCACATCCTTCTGAGGTTTCCTTCTCTTGTATCTATCTCCAGAAGAGTATCCATTTTTAAGAAGCATATAAAACTCTGTCCCACATTAAATTTAGTAGTTCCCTTCAGCTTGGGAGCCAAAGAACTTACAAGTCTTTTCCAGTACATAAAAAGCACCAGCCAATATCCTGGTGAGCAATTTGACTGCAACTAGAATCTGGCTAATACTGTTGCCAAGGTAATTCCATCTTGGAGCACGACTAAGGTCAAGTCAGCCCCGAACAGGAATTTGTAACATGCTAGTAAGGAGGAAACTTACAAGGAACTGAGTCATACCCATGGCATAGAAATCAAATCACTTCCTCATCTGCCAAAGTTCATTCTGTGATGCAAAAGTTGTTGGAACTCAAGAGCGATTATGGCCATGTACAGGAGTGTGCCCTTTGCTTCCTTGTAAACATACATACTATTCTCTAGCCAAAAAAAAAAAAAAAAAAGGAAACTTAGGATCATTTAGTCTACTCCTATCATTTTAGAGAGGAAAAACTGAGAAGCCCAGAGAAGTTAAGGTCATTTAGGTAGAAAGTCTGGAGGAGGGAGCATCTGGACTTGCCCTTAGATCAAACAGACTATGATAATTCTTGCCGGTCCTTCCTCAACTTCCAAATCAGTCCCTCTTAAGCCTCAGATGTTTCAACACTAGGTGCACATCTATGTAACAGGAAGTTTTCTCAAATTGAACCATCAGGTCTGTTGTGTACAGTTCTAGTAAAAAAAAAAAAAAAAAACAAAAAACTTTGCTGGATACAGAATGGGTTATTAAAGCATAAACTGACATTCCCAAATAGGTAGTCTTAGTAACAATGTACACTGGAACAGAAGAGAATAAACTGGACCTCAGAAGACTTCACTTCCACTTTTTGCCACTTAATGTTGTATGACCTTAGGCAAAACAAGTAAGTCATTTATTTCATTCTCTACTTTCTACATTTTCTACATTCATTCTACATTCTCAGCTTTCCCTGTGTTAAATTAGGTTGATGATCTCCACCTGATTCACAGAAGACCACTAGAGAGTCTGTATACTCTAGGAATTTAAGCTATAATTATTATTAATCGGTACTTGATTAAGTATCTGTCACCTCAGGGCTGACCTGACTAAATATGGAAAGAAAGCCATTATCAGAAGTGATTCATGAATTACTTCCTAAGGCACAAAGGAGCCACAGTGAATGTTGGAGAACAGAGAGACTCAAACAGATTAGGTCTTAGGATATCTCTAAAATTTTTATTCTCTCTTCATCCAGGGATTCCTTCACTGATACCTACAAACATACTTGGGTCTCCCTTACCCTTAAAAAAAACCCTCACTACATCCTTCCATCCTTTTTGGTTGCCTCCTATTTTTTCCTATCCTTTCTGACTAAACTTGAAAAAGCTATCTGCACTGGATACTTCCATTTCTCTCTTTTAAACCCTTTGCAATCTGACTTCTAATCTTTTAACTGACCTCTCAAAAGTTACTGATGATTTCTTAAATGTCAAATATAATAGTCTAATAATAAAAAAAAGATCTTCCATTCTTCCTGATCACTTAGCAGCAACTGACATTGTTGATAACCTTCTCCTGAACATTCTCAGTTCTTCTATTCTATCAATGTGACTGTTTTCTCAGTCGCCTTTGAGAGATAGACATATCATGCCGGCTATCTGTGAAATCTGTCAAATCTGTCCTGGGCCACCTTCTTTCTCTTTATATGCTCACATTTGGTGAAGTTATCAACTTCCATGGGATCTGTTATTGTTACAACACCAGTGATTCTCAGACCAATACATATCCAGCCCTAATCGCTCTTTTGAGCTCCATTCCTGCATCATCAACAGCCTATTGGTTTTTTTTGCAGTGGAAGAGCTGTGAGCATTGTCAACAACATATTCAAATCTAAATTATCTTGAAGGTAATTATCTTTACCCTCAAATCTATTTCTCTTCCAAATTTCCCTATTACTGTCAGAGGGTATAGTTAGTATTATTCTTGACAACTTACTATCCACAGATTTCATCAATTTCAAAATTTTCTCTTTTCTGCCTCCACATCTCCTTCCTGAATATTCTTTATTCTCTTCACTTCCATGGCCACCACCCTATTTCAGGACTCATTACTTCTTCCCAAGATTAGTACACTAATCTTCTAATTGGTATCCCTGTCTCAAGTCTTCCCAAGCTTCTCCAAATTCTTCACATTCATTGTTCTTATGGTACAATAATATTGCATTTTGTTTAGTCATTGTCCAATTGATGAACACCCACTTTGTTTCTAGTTCTTTGCTATTAAATAAGTTCAGCGTTAGTTTCACAAAGGCCACACTGCTACCAAAGAAATATTCTATGTTTGGCATGTTTTAAAACTGAGGAAGCTCATTCCAGGGCAGATAAAGAGAGCTGGTCTTATAAGATAAAGTCTAACAGCAGTTGTGGTCAGCAAAGAAAAGCATTTATTTTGTCCTTAAAAAAAAAAAAAAAAAAGACTACTAAAAGAGCAAAGCATGTCATGTCTCTGGTTGGATATTCCTACCTTGACTTGTCTGGGTTTCAGGAGAACCCTAATCTGATTTTTAAGGAGAAAGGAGTTTTTCCCTAGTTCCTTTCCATATTTGCTACAACTAAGGCAGAGTATCAGGAAACTAGCTTGAAATCTTTTTTTGGTCCCAAACTTAAATTCATTTCCACTGTCTTTAAGATTCCCCAACAATATTTTACAGTTTCCAAGTGAAAAAAGCTGAAAGAATTACAAGGTTTGATTAAGCTCCTGAGAGTAGGCCCATAAATTCTAGAGTGTATGAGAGCCATAAATGCTCTTTCTGGTAAAAACAACTTTTTTTTTTTTTTTTTTTTTTTTTAAAATAGGAAGAATTTAGCTTCTGACTTAGAAACTCCAATTTGTTAAGAGGATACATTTTGGAGTTTTAAATGATCAACTAAATATCCATTCAATTAGTCCAAGAAATATTTGTGTACTGTGTTTTGTACATGATGATCTAGATAATCAACCAGTATAAATTGAATGAGGAACCAAGACACAATTTCATAAAATAATTTTCACAAGAAGAGAAATCTCTTTGAGAAAATGTGGATTCTTGATATTTAGCCTGTAATAGCCATTCTCTTTTAACAGCTTTGGGAATCTGTCTTTCCTGCCTCAACTTCACAAGCACACAGAAATGCACTGAAGGGAATGCAATCTGTAAGAATGTTTGCTTTCAAAAAGTCAAACAGCAGCTTCTATTCACATCAGGCCCATGTATAGCTGCTCAGTGAACCAGGCATGAATGCTAGTGAAATTGAAAGCCCCAGACTTTACCCACAGGGTTGAGTCATAACAAATTTAAAAATCACAGATAGATCAATTTGTATATCTATATATAAAACCAACCTTTAGTAATGCTACAATCATCATTTATATTTTCCTAAAATCCTTAAAAAACTAAAACCTAAAACTCTTAATACAACAGATTTTGTATTATACACAGAAGAGACAATCTTTTAAAATCTTATAAGCAGGAGGGCAGCTAGCTAGTGTAATGGATAGAGTGGTAGCCTTGAAGTCAGGAGGACCTGAGTTCAAATCTGGCCTCACACACTTAATATTTCCTAGCTGGGCAAGTCACTTAACTCCAATTCTCTCAGAAGAAAAAATAAAATAAAATAAAAAATTCTTATAAACACTCCTCAATGAATTTCACTAATCGTAACGGGCAATAGTTTTCTTCAACAATATCTTAGACTAGGATCTAATACCACGTCAAAATAAGTTGTAAAGGAATATGCAAACATGAAATAACAGAAAAACAAAATGCATCAATAAAACATTTTTAAAGTCATTTAAAAATATAATCTGAAAGGCTGTAAAAATGTGAGGAACAGTTGAAGAAACACTGGTCTTCAAATCTTGGAAGTTGAATGGAATTTCTATTTCTTGGAGCTAGTTGCTTTATCTACAATATAAGGACAAAAATGTATCTACTACTTCACTCACAGGGTTTATTGTAAGGGTCAAATAACCTATAAAGCATTTTTATAAGCGTAAAACTCTATTGTGAGTTATTATTCAAAGTGTCTGAAGGCTTACATAAAAACATAACACTTTGAAATCCTAACTTTGTTCTGAAAAAGCAGTTGCTAAGGAACCCAATGCCAAATGCTCTCCACGTGGGGATTATTATACACTATGGCAGCTAATCCACAAGTGCTTTGTACAGGCTTAACCAAATGGATATTTGCATCTATTACTCTATCTTGGTTAAGGGAAAGGTTTGGCAAAATAACCACTGTGCCATAGTGATCTAGACTTCAATTTCAGACCTCAGAGGGTTAATTAGAAACTGGCTTTCTCTTTATACCTTTACAATTCTGGGATTGCCTTAATCCATCTTTTTAGTTCCTTCCTGTCCACAGTTTATTTTCCACCCCTTCACTTCACTGCCTTTACTCTCATCCTAGCCAATGGTCCATTCTTTTAAACACTGACCCTAACTGCTTCCTTTTCCACCTCAAATGATTTTTTTTCTTTTATTTAAAAAGAGTAACACAATAAAGCAGAAACAGCCAATGTGATCACCAAGTTACAATCAACAAAATTTTAACATTACATAGAGGATAGTTACTTCAGTCTGAAGAATGCAGACACATACAAAATTGGATAGAAGAATGGCTACTCAGTTATATACCAAGAGATAAATGCCATCCCAAAAAAGTCAGTTTTATTCAGCAGTTGCAACAAGACATAGCAGGAAAACAAATTTTGTAGGAATTATGATAATTTACTGTTTTAGATTCCTCTACTGACCAGGAAAAAAAAAAAACTTCTGCACTGATAACAATTACTTACAGTTTATGTTAATAAAACATAGTATTTCATTAGTTTGATAGTAGTCAGGCAATAATTGCCTCAGAAAAAAAAAATTACACATATTTAACATATAGGATTACTTGCTGTTTAAAGGAGGTAGGAGGAAGAAAAAATTTGGAACACAATATTTTGCAAGGGTTAATGTTGAAAACTATCTTTGCATATATTTTGAAAATAAAAAGCTATAAAAATAAAAAGTCAACTGATCAATTAATGACCATTCATAATTCCTAAATACCAATGAGGCAGCTCTCTGCACTCCCCCTTTCCCATCAGAGAGGGGACAGACTCAGAATATACAATAAAATCTGGGAAATATGGGAATTCATTTTGTTTGACTAATCAGATTTGGTATATGGATTTTGCATTTCTTTTTTCAAGTAAGAGTGATAGTAAAAAGGAGGGGGTTAAGTTAGGGATAGTGTCCCCTTCTCATTCAAATGAGAACACAAGACCAAAAACAGACAAGCAGGATGGTTAAAAAACAGCTTTGTGTACAAACCCCCTTTTTTGTTCTATAACATATATAGAAACATTCATTTTATTTAGTGTTTGTTTCCCATAAATTGTTTCTTAATAATGTGCACAAACTCTTTGGCAAAACAGAACTAGAGAAGCTGGGGGACCTAGCAAAATAATGCATCATTTTTCATATCTACTTAGCTTTTAACATGATTTCCCAAGGAACATATACATTTACCATGCGTAAATAAATGTGACAACACTGTATAATAGAATGACTGCTGAAATGAAAGTGAAAAGCCCTGCCTGAGTGGCAGGTTTGCCTTTGCTATTGAATGGTGCAAACCCGAGAAGGTCACTTAACCTTTCCAGCTCAGGGTTCCTTATCTGTAAAAGAGAAGAGGAGCTGAGACAGAGAGTGGGTCAGACGATCATGATCCTTTCCAGCTCTAACAGTCAGAAATGTTATTTAGCTGGTTTGGCTGATGACTAGAAGAAAGTGCAAGTATATTATAATACACTAAAAAAAGTTGTATGGGAAGAAACAATACACCAGCTGTGACTGCTGAAAAATCTTAGGGTAAAACCAAAGCTCCAGGGAAACAGGTTGCCTCCCCAAATTCTTTCAGCAACAACTCAGCAGGTGATAGTAAATCAGTAAGCCAATCACTACAGGTGCTGCAGAGTACATTTTCATTTCCTAGTGTATATAGCAAAGCTCTACTTTTCTAAAAGGCAGGTTGAGACTACTAAATTAGGCCCAGGTGAAGATTTTTAAATCCTCAGCTAAGAAAAGGCAGAGGTTTCCCATCCTAGAATTAGTGCTATTTAAAAAACATCTGCTTCTGAGGAGGGAGCCACTTTGGGGAAAGGAGCTGAGGGGAAAGCGATACCACCTCCTTACTCAAAATGAAGCCTGGGTGTAAGCCTGTTGGAAGCTGAATGGGAAGGAACAATTCCAGCTGCCAGGCCTTGGAACAGAGCCAGCAGGTCTTTTGTGTAGACCAGTGTGTGGGTGAGTAAAGCTCTATGCTGAGAAGAGCAGGTGACCCCTACAGTGGACCCAGAGGGGAAAGGAAGAACCTAGAACAAAGGCAGTCCCACAGTCTGAATAAGGCAAGTCCTTCCTAAAATGTACGGATCCACAGGGGATCTGGGGCCTAGGCAAACTATGGAAACGACTTTAAAGTGTTCTCAAACGAATCCAATGTTCTCTTATCAGTCAGGCCAATTAGTACTAGTTAGTTCAAGAGGGGCAAATCAACCACGAGTCAGTCTGTAAGTGGCTGTGGCGGTGACAGGCCTTTCTTGGTTCCTGTCTGTTCCTGCGACATAAACCCTGCTATGCTCAAGTCCCCGGCCATTGCCATCCCCTGCCTTCTAGAACAGGGATTTGGCAAACTACAGCTAGGGGCTACTTCTGGCCCAGCGTGTGGTTAGTCCAGCCCGGCTTAGGACTCTTCTGCTCCTTTAACTTCCCTGAGGCTGAGCACCTCAAAAGTAAGTCATATCTCTTTCCTCCTCTGCAAACTCTGGGACAACACCCATAACCTCTGCCATTGAAATGGCCCCTTAGTTCCAGCTAATCCAACAATACTTGGGAAGTGTTCCTCCTGGCTTTTTCCTAAATAGAAAATGCAAGATTTCCCCCCATTTCTTCTGAAAAGGTGCCATCTATTAGATCAAGGTGAGACTATGCAGTAATCCACTGTGAGCCTCAAATATTATTCTTATTGCTGCTGCAACTGCTTTACTGAGTCATCAAGTTAATCACTTTCTTTCCCTAGTAAAGTAGGGCCAGTAGCACACTGGCTCAACCACACTGAGAACATGAAGAGAAATCAAGCTCAATAAAACCCAAATTCCCAGGATTTTCCTAACCTTCTCTAAGATAGGCAAATGGCCAAAAGCTAGTGTTAAAAGAAGGCAACTTCCCAATTGTGCTGGCTTCTGTCCACATGCAGCCCAATTTCCTTTATTGCTACATCACTCTCAATGTGGAAGACTGATGTCTTATCATGTAGCACTTTGGATCTCTTATGAAATGCCTTCTGAATAAAAAGACTTGACTGTTCAAAATAATGCACCAAGAAGAAAAGTAAACCTCTTAAAGACATAATCTTTCGGGGGTTTTCCAGTTAATCTTCAGTTTAACGCAGATTATTCCAATGAGGTAGCCTAAAGCTTTACTGTTCCTGGACTTTCTTAACTCTTTGAGGACTCTGGTACCCAGCACAGCTCAGGAAAGGTTTAGGGTTTTTTTGTTTGTTTTTTGTTTCCTCTTTTGGAGAAGATAAACGGGAAAATACTCAATGGTTGATGACATCTAAATACAAAAACATCCTTAACAAGAGAATGTGCATACCTAAATTTGGTCAAATTGCATCAAATATCACACCTCAGTGGAATGCATGAAGTGTATAATTGTAAATAAATCCTCCCCTACAAGAGGGGCTTAGGCCCACAGTTCTTCATTCTGGCCTAGCGTTTTATTGCTTTGGTTAGCTCTATGATCAGTTGGGTGGAGATTAACTTCCCCCCTACTGGGTTGCTGCATTAGACTATCTCTTTCAGACTAGAGTCTTCTGGATAAAAAGAAATTGGAGAATCCTGACTGAGCAGGATTCAAAGGGCAGAGAAAACAGATGAAAATAGATGATAAAGGCTGTAAACAGCAAGGTAGATCAAGGTAAAGGGTTTTTACTTTCATGCTCATCTAGAGACCTGTGACTTTCCCTCCCCCTTCATACTGCTGCCCTTAAGGAAGAAAGTAGAATGAACTGCACTTAAGAAACTGCAGTGCTTTGAAGTGTGCCTGCTGAGAGCATGTGGAGTGGATAGAACTGAACTCAAAACCAACCAGGAAGTCTTGGGGTCATATCCTGCTGGGACATATAATGACAGTGTGACCCTGCTCAAGTCATTTAACTTCAAATGCTCTAGATCCCTGGTGCTAAGGGGAGAACCAGGGGATGACAGTGTCCTGAAAACCTAGGGGGAGAAAAGGGTGATCAAAAGTAACCAAGGCTGAAGAGAGGTAAAGGAGAAAAACCATTAAGAGAAGGCGACTGGACTTGGTAACAGATCACTGATAACTCTGGAGAGGGGAGTTTGGGTGGAATGATAAGACTAGAAGTTGGAGAGCAAGAGTGTTGGAAAGAGAATATGGAGGGCATCTATTGTAGACACTCCTAGGGAGTTCAGTCACAAAGAGCAAAAGAAAAGGATCAAATGAGGGTTTTTGAAGATGGGGGGGAAAAACTGGCATGTTTATAAAGCAGTAAAGGGAGTCAAAAGGGGAGAAACCAACACCAAGTGATAGGGGAGATGAGAGGGCAGAGATCTGTTGGCAGAGATGGGTTGGAAAGAGATTACTTTAACAAGTAGAGGGTTTGCCTGGCTAAGAAGTTAAGGCTGTTTTATCCTCTGACAGAGTTGGAAGAGGAGGAAGTAGCAAAAGGCACCTGAATGACAGGAGATAAGAGAGGGAGCTCACAGTGAATGGCCTCAATTTTTTCTGTAAATTGAGGTGAGGCTCTTGGCTGAGAGGCTATGGGAGACAAACTCATAGGAGGCTTGAGTAGGAATGAAAAGGCTTAGAGTCACTACGGTAAGGAGAGGTATGTAGTAGTGGCTAGCAGCAGATGAGGTTATATTATATGAACTTGTAGCAAATTAAGGCTAAGTAAAATATTTTTGTAGTAGACTGACTTGGAATGGTTGGGTGACTTCTCATCCTATTGCATGTTTATAGGAAAAAAGAAAGGGGATGGCAGGAATAATCCAAGGCTGAGACTTAGCAAGATGTTATTGGGAAATAAGGAGACGGTTTGGAGAGAAGAGGATAATGTAGAGTAGAGGTGAACTATTTCACCACCACAGGGTCAAGATGGAAAAGAGGAATGCAGGGGAGATTACCTGGGAGATAAGCAAATTCCGAAGGAGAGGTCACAGTATGGATTGGAAAAAATAAAATAAAATAAAACTAGGGTTTGGTTAGGGAAGGCAAAAGGAGAGATGGAAAGCCAATTAATTATGGTCAGAGAATAAGGGGAATTTTGAACTTTTTTTTTTCCTCCAACACAATTGGGGTTAAGTGACTTGGCCAGGATGACAGTTTATAACTGTGTCTATTTGAACTCTGGTCTTCCTGAATCCAGGGCTGGTACTCTATCCATTGTGCCATGTAGCTGTGGGGGTGGGGTGTCCTAGAGGTGTTCTGAATCACTGGGATGTATATAGTATGATCAGGTGTGAAAATGTCTACCAGTGAACAAGAAGGGAAGCTGGAGAGATGTATAATCTTACATGAAAAGCACAGGGTCACATGGTTGGCCCTATTTTATTCTTCTTGCCTCCAAAGGCTGAAGACTGGGCAGGAAATGGCACAGCAGGAGATGAAAGTACCACTACAAATTTGTCCTTGCCTTTTAAGGCACAGGAGACAGAAGGCCTGAAGTTAAAGGGAAGGTTTCTTTTCTTTGTACCAGAGATTCTCCACATCCAGTCTGAGATTAGACTGGCAGCAGGAAGAGGAAGTTGCCTTCTGCTGGCATGAATCCAAGTTGGCCCAGCTGGTTCCCTTGCTGCCTGCCTTCAGGGGACATACAAGCTGAAGGTTTGGCTCCTTTTATCACTGGAGCTCAAGCAGCATGTGGCAGAAAGTCAGACTACCTGGACTGTCATAGTAAAATAAAAAAAAAGCATACAAGAAACAGAAATACAGCATAGAACGAGAGGTTGATCATCTATTGTAGATGAGATACAATAGACAACAATCTATCTGCTCCATTGGTAACCATCTATATGTTAAATCTTCCAAGAAGGTCTCTAGCTTGAGATGGAACTCCTGCTTAAAAGATCCATAGGAGGGACAGAGATGGCGTAGTAGACAGAGCAGCAGAAGGACCCGACTTCAAATCTGGCCTCAGACACTTAACATTTCCTGGCTGTGTGACCCTCGGAGTCACTTAACCCCAACTGCCTCAGCAAAAATTAATAAATAAATAAAATCCATAGGAGGGCACCAAGAAAGACCTTGATAACAAGGTACAACTGGGTTGCAAACTACCCTGAGAGTATCCACATCCATGAGAACAAATATAAAGAATGCTCCATGTCTAAGCAAATTGACTAAATTGTCAGAATAACACTAAAAATTATCTACATGCTATGTAAGGCCTTTATTCTTATAGTCATATGTTTAACTGGTTACAAAGCTACATGATCACACAGAAAAACAATATTTTGTGCATTCAAAGGTTCTTTAAAGATCTAGTGGTGGAAGAATCTCCTTATATTTGACAACAGTTGGATGTAAAACAGAATGTAAGTTCCTTAAAGGCATGGACTGAATAATTTTCATCTTATCTCCAGGCCTGGCCCACTGCCTAGCACAAAGTAGGCATTTAAATGCTTATTGATTCGGGGTAGTTTCTTCCATTGGACAGCTGCCTTCTGAAGACTTACTCTGAAGTCCTTCCTGTAAACCAAATCACCCAAATTATGATGCTAGAAGGAAACCTCGGACTACATAGTCCAACCTCTGCCTGGAGCATGAATCATCTTTACAACAATGATTTCAAACTTGGTCAAATTGTAATCTTCACAAAAGCTACTGGGTATAACTTTATGTACCATTCATAACCCTTTTCCTGTGGCTCTTAGTGTAGCAGTTAAAGACCAGAGGAGAGACAATTTGGTTACACTTTAGAAGAAAACTTGGTTTTCAAAGAAATCTTTTCCTACACAAGGTTGGGTTTAAGTCCTGCTCAAAATACCAGTAAAATATTAAATTCCAGAGTCAAGAGTTAAACTTTAAACAAAGACAATTTCATATGAGGGATGAAAAATGAGAATTTGTTCTTATGGTGAGCTGGAATGGTCCTTAGAAGTACCCTGTGGTTTAACTCCCTCACTTGACAGAGATGGCCTCTGTAAAACAAGAGCTGGAGGGGAACAGAAAGGGAATAAATTAACCAGTGCAGTCCTAATTTAGTAGCTGCTCCTGAATTTTACTCTATTTCATGAACAGACCCAAAGTTCAGTTCCACAAATTTTTATTAATGGCCTATTAGATGAAAAGCAAATCTGAAGTGTTTTTGAGGTTGTCTTCCTAACTTCCCCAAGTAGATCCATGGAGTGTATCCGTTTTGGTACCAGGTATCCTTTCAATTTAGCCCTACTACAGTTCAGAACATCTGTGCTCAATTAATTCACCAGCCTTAGCCTCCAAGGATTATTGATAATGTACCACCATGCCAAGCAAAACACCCAATAAATCTAAAATTCAAAATGTGATTGCTAGTCTTAACTGGCTGTATAAGTGATCTACCTCCTATTTGGGAATAGGTCCCGTTTATATATAGCTCCTCCCAGATTAAAGTGCTGCCTTCTCCCAGGCCTAAGAGTTAGAATTAACACTGGTACTATCTATTTTTTACAGATGAAGAAACAAGGCTCAGAGGTCAATGCCTGCCCAAGGTCCCATGAGCTAGGTTTAGAGACAACTCCTCTAATTCCAGGTACAGGATTTTCTTCCACACCACATGAGACTGGCCTGTTTTTTCGGGGAACACAAAGAAGCTAGGCTTCAGGGCCTCTATCGCCTCCCCTTTACCCAAGGTAAACTAGTACAGATTCAAATAATCTGAGTTTTTCAGCAAGGAAAAAAAGTTCGAAAGGAGTTTGTTCAAAATCCTCAACTCTGGAAGATTTTCTTAGAGGTTTCTTCTGCTTTAACTACTACCGGATGATAGATTAAGGTGAGCACTTCTATTTCATGCTTACTTTCTGAAATGCTTTCACAAGGACCCCCTCCATCCTGTAAAACTTCACCTCCTAAGAGGTTAGACTTAAAAAGAAGAGAACTTGTCTAACCTGAAAATGAGCCTCCTTAGGCAAGCTAAATTAGAACAGGTCCATTCCTGCAGCTGTGAAGGTGAGCCCATTCATATATTTTCACTGACTTGTGCCAGTAATAAAGAACTGGAAGTTTCTAGTTCGGATTTAATGGGAATCTACAATTCATAATCATCTATTTTCCTAATTTAGCACAGTCTCAAACTTTAGGTTAGCATCATTGTGTGGCTAAGAAAAGGAATTTAAAACAGGACAAAATACTGCAACAAGACCCTGCCATTAGCCCTTGGTCCTACCCCAATAGATTATATATTAGGACATTTTTCTTAACTTCACTATCAAAAGTTCTTTGACAGCCTATCACAATGTGGATCACAACATAGTATTTACACCTTTTTGTTTGCTTCCCCCCCCATTTTTCTTGTGCAACATGATAAATGTGGAAATATGTTAAGAATTACACATGTTTTAACATACTGGATTGATTGTCATGGGGAGGGAAAGGAGGGAGAAATTTGGAATAGGGTTTTGCAAGGGTGAATGTTAAATTCTTTGCATGTATTTTGAAAATTAAAAGCAATTAAAAAATTCACAGCTTGAAAAAATTTCTTACAAGGGAAGATTAATGCCTCAGACATAGAAGTGTGTAAGTGTGCTAGGATGGGGGTAGGTGGGAAGGGAAACTTGCAGAAGCAGGATACTGTCTAATTCTTCCTTAGAAATGTGACTATTTGACTTCTATGGGATTAGACATGTAAAAAAGCTGAACAGCTAACTCAACCTGTCTATAAGAACATAAACACAAAAGCCCTTTTAATGATTAAAATAGAATCTGTCTCTTGAAATTCTTTACCATCCCTGAGATGGAACAATGAGCAACTCAAACACTGCATATTTGGAAACACTTAGTACAATAATAATAATAATAATAAAAAAGAAACCTAGTAAGAGTCCAAGTGTTACAGAAATGTCTCCCTGCCACAACTCTTTCTTCTGGAAGAAGCAATGAAAATCATTAAGTTGAACAGCTGCTGTAAAATTGTGCAAATACAAAACCTGCCCAGAAATGTCTCAATGAAAATTGCTTCTATTAAACCAGCCAAACCTCAATAAAATAGGGGGTAAGACTGGGGGAAGGAGAGCAAAATATCCCATTAAAAGATGGGGACTAAAGGCAGCATGGTAAAGTGGAAACTCGGCTTAATTTCAAGTTAAGAGACTCTGGATTCAAATCCCAATTCTATATTTATATAGCACTTTCAAGTTGATTCTCAGTAAGTCATTTCCTTTTATTTGGGTTTCAATTTCCTCACCTGTAAAATGATGGGGCCCAGTTAAAGGTCACTTTCTGGCTTATGAAATAGAGGAAAGAGCTAAACTTAGAACATCTGCCTTTATCTAAATGTACTTATTTCAGACAGTAATGATTCAAGAACTGCTGTAGCTGACTAAACTTTTGTCTTAATAGCCCCTTGGGTTATGATGTAATTTTTAAAATTACACATGGATATTTCATTTTTCTAGTCTTTAGTTCTATTACTTGGCTTTTGTCTTTTTTTGTTGTTGTTGTCTCCCCGCCCCCCCAAAAGCTCTAGTCTTGGAGGATTAGCAACTTGTTTAGAGTCGAACATGAATGTCAGGAAAATCCTCTACCTACTAAGACAAGTAGCCTCCTCTTAAAATATCTGTAAAATGCTAGTTCAGGCCCAATCCCCAAATCACCTAATCCTCGGGTGACATCAGAATTAATTGGCCAGTTAAATGAGATTGTAACAAAGATTACAGCTCTAAAGACACAGAGGGTCAAAGAGCAATGCAGGCAGATAAATATATTGGGTGTCATTTAGGTAAATGTGCCTGTAAAGAAGAAAACTGGAAAACACTTTCACTTAATACCAGGAGAAAAAAAACAAACATCTCTAAAAGATTCCTCGGAGTAGTCCTAAATCATGATGTAGTTTTGGGCTTACTTCCTAAAACCTATAAGAGTTTAACAACCCAGATCTAAAAAAACAAGCAAAACCCCTCCATGTGATACCTTCTTCACATGAAGAGAAATTGCACAGCAAAATATGCATTATGGGTTTTGTATCTGCCACAAGCTAAATAAAAGATGCTCTAGAAATGTTATTTTAACTGAAGACAAATCTTTACCAGATTCTAAAAGAGTGGCTTTACCCAAAAGAAGCCTCTTTCCTGAGGAAAAAATGGCCCAAGAAGAATATGGCTGAGTGACTTAAACAGTAGGAAGTACTTAATAAATGCTAATTGAATTACAAGAACTCAGGTAAATGACTGGTTTTGGAGGACAGGCCAACAATGGTGGGACATGAACATATCTTAATGAGGAGTAGGATTATGATTGGCAAAGAGGGATATTTAAAGTAACAACAGCAAGAGAATCAAATCTATAAGTAGACTATATACCAACATAGTGAAACCAGAGGGTTTCTGCTGAATAGGGGATAAGGTGGTAGAAAGGAGGATATAAAATGTCAGTGTCAAGGTCGGTAAATCTGGTGGACTCTTCCCCCTTCTCTTCTAAGCTTCCTCTGACTTTTTGCTCCAGCACTTTGGCCTGATCACCCTCTTTTTTGGCTAAGGCAATCCTTATGGGTCTCCTTTGACCACTATTTTAATATTTTTTTGCTGGCTCTTTTGCCATACCTTAAATGTGAAGTCTTTTGGGGTAATCTCACTGGTTACCTTCTTTTCACTTTCTTTTTTGGTGATGCCATAGCTTTAATGATAACCATTATGCCAATGGTTCCCACAGTTCTACCTCCACAATATCCTACCTGGATTCCCAACTATCTGCCAACTCCCAATGAAAGTTCCAGCTAATACCCTGAACTAAATAAATCCAAAACTAAATTCATCTTTTCTTCTCTGTGAAGCCTACCCTGTATAACTTAAATTGATGACATTACCCTCTTCCAGTCACCAAGATGAAGACTTCACTCATCTTTGACTCATAGGATGTCAAGGTCTGTCAATTCTACCTTCACCATTTTTCCTATCTGTCCCTTCCAAACCCACTGCAATCAGAGTTCAAGTTCTTCTCACTTTAAAATATATTGTATGACTTGCTTTTATTTTCCTCCATTCTGCCTCCAATCCATCCTTTGCAGTAAAGTTCCCTCCCTTCTAGACAGATATGACAGTATATAATTTTCTATAGCATTTTAAAGTTTAATTTAAAAGTTTTTCCTCAACCTTGTGAAGGAGAGTTGAACATAAAGTTCTCCTGTAAATAAGGAACCCGAGGGTGGATGAGATTACATGACCGGCCCATAGTGATGACTTCTTGTCAGATTTAGAATTTAAATGTGGGCCTCCTGAGTCCACAGTTTTTCCACAACATTATAAAATGTGAAAACACAGATGTTCTGAAAAATTTTAAGAGCCCAAAGAAAGGCAACCTAGTTTTCAATTTAAAAAATTCAGGGAAGGCTTCACAGAAACAGCAGCAAGCTGGGTCTTGAAAAGAATTTCAGCTGACAAAGATAAGAAAAGTGTTGTGGTTCTATATGACTAAGAAAGCAGAAGGTAGGACTTGATTCTATTAACAATCAAGTTTAGCCAGAATAAAGAATGCATGAAGGGGAATAATGTGAAATAATGCTAGGAAGGTAGGTCACTCAAAATGCAATCTAAAATCAGATTGCAAAAGATGTTTAAGGATTTCCAATTTATTGTATATGAAGACAGTAGGGAAGGCCTTTTAGCAAGGAAGTGACAAGCCTGTGCATTACAAATTTATTTTGATAGCTGTGAGAAGGATAAATTGATGAACATAGGGAATGCTAGAAGTAGGGTGGCCAATTAGTTAATAACACTGCAGGTAAGAGGTGATAAAGATTGAATATAGAATATGGCTAGATAGATGTAAGATTACAAAAACGGGGGGGGGGGGGGAGGATGGAGAGGAAGAAAGTTTTCCAATCTGGGTTACTAGGATGGTAGATATACAAATCCAAAGGCCAGTCAAACTAAGATTCTCAACTTTACATAGAGAAAATTTAAAGCAATTTAAGTCTTGCTGCTGCTGTTTCAGTCACCCAGCTGCCTGCTTCTCCTAAACCATCTTAGCCCTTTCCTCCTTTGCATTAGCAAAGTGGCCTACTGCTGGGCCAGTTTCAGCCAGCCTTCCTCTGACAGGGCCACAGGATCACCCACTCGAATGGGAGATGGGGCCCCCAAATTCAGTGGGTGTGGTCCTATTCCCATGGGGAAAATCAAGTCCTAGACCTGGTGGTGGTGGAGTTTTGTCTCCAACCTTGCCTCTCAAAACTGGCCGATTCAACACAACGCCCATCTGCCAGGTATAGGTTTGCAGCTAGGACACGGCTCGAGTGCCACAGGGGGCAGCAACAGCCGAAGCTTGCCTTTAGGTCCAGACCAAGTTTTCAAATTGGGCTTTCTGATTTACCTGCCAAAGGTTTTTCAATTGAACTGTTAAAGAGCAGCCACTTTGTGGCTGCTCCCATAAAAAAGGTCAAAGAAGAAATGGGATATGACTAGGTCAATCTTTGAAGTATCTTGAAAACCAAATCAACAAAATCCTAATTCCTGTACCAATTAGTATTTTGTGTCTTTGATCTATATGGATTTATCTAATCCTTCAGATCTCTGTGGGTCAGAAAGGGTTAACTTAAATAATAAAATTTTAATTTATGATTCTATAATGTTGTTTCCTGGTGCTTTCAAGTGTGATTATAATCTTAATTTTTGTAGTCTCTATGGCTCAACTGTCAACAAAGTAGAATGCTCTTTTTGCTGGAATCTATTCTTAATTTCAGATATTTCAGTTTGGGGATTTAATATATTCTTCCTAATAAAGGCATATCTGGTTCTGAAGCATTCCCTCAACAATAGGTACTTCTGGTTAGCCCGCTAAAATTCTTAGGACTTACAGACAGGCTTTAGTCAGTTCCCCTATGTCCAAAAATGATAGAAACTACAGTACTTGCAACTTGGAAAAGTGGCAGAACACTTCCCCCTTACTCCCTTTTAGTTTTCCCACACCTTTGAACATATCAATTTATATGAAGTAAGGGTGGGTTATTTACAAGAAAACTTTATAGAGAAGGCATCTGGGCATCCTGGCAAAGATTTAATTGTTTCAAACTCTAATAGCTCACATAGTATGCAGTTCAAACTTCTCTTCAGAAGAAACATTCTTAGTAATAAGAACAAGACACTTAAAATCAAGAGGCTGGAAAAGCTTTATTCTCTGGAAAAAAATGTTCTCTTCAACACTGTTAGCCCTAAATTGAAACTGCTGGAAAGTTCCTCCCACCAAAAGAACCCACTCACTATTAGCACAGCAGCTAGGGTAACCATAAGGAGAGAACCAGAATAAACGAACACACACCTCTCTCTCCCTCTCCCCTACTCCTCTAAAATAAATGTGTGGATTCCCAGCTTATTATTGGTATACTACAGTTGAAGAAATGCAAAAACACTGTAGCCTTTGTTAATCCTAAAACCATGAAAACCTGCTAGTGGAAGAACTTACTCTTATTTTTGTTTATTTATTTATTAAATTTTATTTTATTTGCAAAACATATGTATGGGTAATTGGAAGAACTCTTAAAAGGAAACTTTTTCTCCCCTACTTAAATAGAAATATCAATTTAAGCTTTCCAAATAGATTTTTTTTTAAGTCTACTACACTAATCCACAACACTCTAAAATGAAAAGAAGCAATTATTTACCAGCAGAACAACAACAACAAAAAATTACATTTGGTTTATGGAAGTAAATTATACAAATGCCAACAAGTAAAAGATTTGATAGTTATAGTGGGCCCAGACTTCAACTTTTCTCAGTAGTTTCCTCAAATATGTAAACAACTATCACATTAAATGTGTCAAAAGTTTAAAATTAAGTGTTTAAAAAATTCTTTTTACAACTCCAGTTTAAATCTATTTGAAAAGGGTTTTTGAGGAAGTCATAAAGGACAAAGTCAATGTCTCAAGCAACTGAAAACTGGCATAAGACAAGACAAAGCTGAGGTGTCTTCAATAAATTAGTAATGTTGACTATTTAAAGCAGTAGTACTAAAATCAAATATAAACAGGGCCACTCTACAATATATAAGGATCCTGAAGGCTGCACATTATCTCAGAAAACCACATACTGACATTGTTTTATAGTATTTTTACATTTTATTTTGTTAAATACCTCCCAATCCCATTTTTATCGAGTTCAGGCAGCCCTCGGTTGTGGGCCACAGTTGTCAACACCTAGTTTTACAGCATAGTAAGGGTACTGTATTTGAAAAAGGTTCTTTAAAATGTCAGGTTAGTCTACAAATCCTAATTTTGCCATGGATTTCCCCTTGAAATGCCTTGTATGCTGTTTCTTGTCTTTAAGATTCTTCATTTTAGTGGATAGAGCACCAGCCCTGAAGTCAGGAGGACCCGAGTTCAAATCTGGTCTCAGATACTTAACACTCCCTAGCTGTGTGACCCTGAACAAGTCACTTAACCCCAACTGCCTCAGCCAAAAAAAAAAAAAAATTCATTTTAAGTTATCTCTAGTTTTGTTCAATTTTTAAATTTGCTAGCCATATTTCAAATTGATATTTTCATCAATTACTTTTTAAGTAATGACAGGCTCGATCCAATTTTACTCAAATGAGGGAATAAGGCTTTCACAGATACATAGCCCAGATTATTCTGGGCTTTCTTTAAGCAGAACTTCTTGAAAAATTTGAATTCAAGAAAATTAGCTATTGAAGGACAACTAGAATTCTGAACCATTAGTGAAACTTTGGCAGAACATAAAAAACATTTTTCCTCTCAGTGGTGAAAATCATATGGAGCTATTCTTCTGCACAATCTAAGTTCTCACTTTAAATGTTTTAAGGATGTGACATTTGGATGTTAAAAATTGGCAAGAATTTATCAGCTGGGCTGTCAAACTATATGTATTAAGATTTGCACATAAAATAATTAATTTTTGGTGTACTGAACTCAGTAGGCTCTCAAGTCGCAAGTTAGAATTTTTTATAAGGACTTTCCATATATAGCCCCTACTGTCAAAAAGAAACCTTTTACAAAGGTTAATGGTAAGAAGTCTTCACATAGTTAATAATGAGAACTTGGCATTTCATTTATAAAATATCTATAACCCAAAGCTTTAGGCAGCTTAGTAGAAAATCCACAGAATTCTATTAAAAAAATCTGTGAATCAGCTGTAAAACAGACTTCCCTAACTGTTCTGAGTGGACAACTTTGCTTCAAGAAAAGGTAATTGACACTACCTTTACCAAAAGCCCCCACCTTTCATAATCATTAGGACTCCTATAGAAGTTATGCTTGCCATCTTAGGTGGTAGAGATTTTTGTTATTCTAGAAGCAGGAGCAAGTTCCTAGGATTTTCTGGCCACCTGTAACAGTCTACTGACAAAAACAAAATGATCTTTTAAAGCAGCATCTAATGAATAATTGTCCATAGCAAAAAAAAAAAAAAAAAAAAAAAAAAGGAGAATACAGCAAAATAAATAAATAAATCTGAAATCAAAATGCAAATATATCTTCAAGTTTTACATGGGTTTCATTTACCTCTTTTATGGAAAGAATCTGACTAATTTAAGTCTAGGAATTCCCTACACCAGAAATCTTTATCCTGGAGTAAAATATAAATTCCAAATTATTTAGTGCCAAAGGCTAATATAAACTCAATCTTCCTTATTCCAAGTGTCCAGCACTCTATCTCCACAGCATATTGTCTCTACTATGAAATTAAGTTAACAATTTTATAAATGGATTTTAACCAGCAGTACCTGTAAGATTATTTTTAAGTAACTTCCCTTTTTACCAAAAAGTCATAGAGTTCTATCATCTCCCTCATCATTTTTACCTGTATCCTGAGGAACAGTTAGGACAACTTATCTGCCAATGGGTAGTCTGGAAAAGAGCCTCTGAATTCAGCAGCCCTCAAAAGCTGCCTTTAAGACAGCATCTTAGAGATTACCTTTATCTAATTCTTTCTCCTTTTATAAGAGATAAAGAGACCCCAAGTCATGTTGGGGTGGGGATTGGGGGAAGAAGGGTAAGCAGTGCTCTGATACTTTGGAGTTCACAGAGTGCTTTACTTCTAAATTGCAGGGTGGGCAGCATGAGTAATATTTCCATTTTACAAAGGAGAGAATGATCTCTCAAGGTCATAGAGCCAAGATTTTAATGAGGCCTTCTGAAGGCACATTCTATAATCCTACTATACCACTGGGTATCTTTATTAAAACGAAAATTCACATTTATGTAGAAAGATAGGGAAATGATGGTCACATTCTAGCCCCAAGTAGAAAGAGGGAAAGTAAAAATATTTCACCCAATAGGATAGATACACTGAACTCTGTTGGACTTTTCGGCCTACTTTCCAAGAGCATCATCTTGAAGAAGGAAGTATGGCAAAAGCATTGATTCTAGAATCAAAGAACTTGGCTTCACATTCTACTTCTGACTACCTGGATGATCGAGGACAAGCCCCTCATATGGCCTGGGCCTTGGTTTTCTGATTGTAAAACAAAGGACTGGACCAGAAGGCCTTGGAGAACACCTCCCCCAAAACTGGAGAGATAAGATCCTATGACCTTTAGATGTTAAGAATAACAAAGAATAGTATTATAGTCAGTCATTTAAATGACAGAACTAGAATAACTTCTACCATGACCTGAGGCATAAGGTAGTACTTGGAAGATCAATGAAAAAATGAGAGCATCAAGCTTGAGCTTCAAAACAAGCATAATGATAGTTCCACAGTTTCTGCAGCAGAGACAGCTGAGAAAGGCCAGTTCCCTCCAGATGAAAAACTGGATTCTCTTACTAAGCTTTATTTCAGATATGCTCACTAGCTCAAAACACTTTACTTTTGCCCTGTCATTCTCCAAAGATCAAGCAAAGTTGGGAAAGTGTATGTGTGGGGCTTACTCCAAGAAATGGTTCTCAAAATAC
>JAJPUD010001924.1:200666-245719 GCA_023553655.1 Myrmecobius fasciatus | reverse complement strand
GTCCTGGAGAACCTATCATTTTAAAGCTAGACTTTAAAATACTTTTCAAAGTATCTCTTTCTAAGTGCCATAATCCACAAAGACAAGCTCTCCCCACACGTGTTAACTGTCCATAGGTAGTTGTTAGAATAAAACAATTTCTAAGCTTGGCTATCCCGATTCCCAAGACAAGCAACTTACAAACTTTTTGGAATGGGGATAAATTATCACAGCACGTTTTCTTCCCCCCACCTTTGTTCAGAGCAAAAGAATGACGCTCTACAGATTATGTATTTAGTTTAAGATATATAATCACAATCTCGGTGCAAGGTAAAAAGGTAATAGAGATCTTATTTAAAAAAAAAAAGGCAAAGCAACAGTTGCAAAACTGACCTTTCATTTTAGAGAGGGAATGGAAACAAACCAAATGCAGAAGGAGAATGAAAAAAAAAGAATGTAAGCTTCTTTAAAAAAGAAAGAAAAAAAATCAAACTCTCCCCCCTCTCTCCTTTCTAGTAAGGACGGTGATTTATAGGGCTTTTCTCTGCAGAAAGCTCCTCCTGGGCAGCTCTAGGAAGGAGCCGAGGGAGGGAGAGAAAGACAGACACAGAAAGAAGAGGAGAGAGAAAAAGAAAATGGCGCAGAGACTAAGTCCTGACTGTCGACAAGGCGACTTTCCAGGGGGGAATCCGGGGCCTGAAAGGCTCCCAGGCGCCGGCTCGGCGGGGATCGGGAGCCTCGGTGGCCCCCTCTAGGGCGGACCGGGGTCCCCGGGGGTCCAGGAGCCCCGCAAAGGGGCGGTCGGGGCGGCTCGATGGGAACAATGGGGCCGGTGAGCGAGGAGCCGGGACTTAGTCTCTGGGACGCCATGTCTGTCCTTTCCCATCCGCAGCCGGGGAGAGCCGGGCGGCGCAGGCGGGCCTCTCCCCACCCCCCGGGGCAGGGGGCCCGGCTCGGGTCCGGGGTGCACACTTACCATTAACTCGAAAATCCGCATCGATCTGTGGGGAGGGAAAGGAGAGGAAATCAAGCCACCAATAAATAAGACACACGGGGTCGGGGTGGGGGTGGGGGTTGTAGAGAAAGAAAACTGGCGGGGGAGGGGGCACCAGGGGTCTCACTCCCTACCCTCTCATGGGGAGAGCAGAAAGCCGGGCAGGGTGGGGAGGGGGCTCGCCCTTTCAAACTTTAACTTCCTGGCATTTCCAGCCCGCCGCCTCCAGGGCGCCCCCCCTTCTGCTCCTGCCAGCGCGGATCCCCCAAAGCAAGAACCCCATCCCCCCAAACACTTCCCAAACGCCCCACAACACAGGGTGGGCAGAAGAGGGGGAAACCTGTCATCTTCCCCGGCTACCAAACGTCAAAGATGGAAGGGGAGGGCAAGTGAAGGGAGCGTCCGGGGGAGGCAGGCCCGGCTCTGGGGGAAGGGGGAAGTGGGAAGCCGGCTCTAAGAGGAGCCGGGCCCGGGGGCGCCAGGAAGCCGGGCCCCGGGGCGGGGGCGGAGGCGGAGGAGCAGGGGACAGCCGGGCCCGGGGACTCGAGGCTGGGCACAGCCAGGCCCGGAGATCCGCGAGATCCGCGGTCCGGCTTACCTGGGAGTCGTTGTGCAGTTGATCCCCACTCATGTCGGACGTAGCCGCGGCACCGACGGGACTGGGAAGGGGGCGGGGGATAGGAGGCACAGACTGCTCGGACTCCGGCCTTGGCTAAGGAGATCAGGCCTCGGAGCAAAGGAGGCGATGGGCGAATGAGGCCGAGGAATCAGCAACAGCAGCGGGAATGGCGGCGTCGGCGGCGGCGGCAGCGGCAGCAGCGGCGGCGGCGGCGGCAGCGGCAGCGGCAGACACTGGGGAGGGAATGAAGCTCCGAGGAGTTGTGTAACAGACTAAGTTCGCATTTCTTTCCACTGCGCTTGCGCGGCCGCTTTTAAACAGGACCCGGCGAGAGGGAGGGGGGAGAAACAGGAAGGGAGGGGGGAGCACAGTAGGAGGGAGGAAAAAGAAGAAAACCAGCAGCCTTTAGGGAAACTGGCTTGGCTCTGGGAGAACCCGCCTCTCGCTACTCAAATGGCTGGCTCTTATTTGCATCTCAAGCCACGCCCCACGTCGAGATAGCCCCAACCACCCCACCCATCGCGGAGCTTCATTTGCATAAGGAACTCCTTCCACCGCTCATCCAGAGTCCCGGCTCTTCTCCTTCTGCTACTCTCCTCCCCCCACCTCCCCAACCTTGTTCTCGGAACCAGAGCCCGCCGGCAAGCACGGGGCTAGGAATTGAAGGGACTCCTTACGGCGTCGGCAACCCCCGGCTCTGCGCAGTGCGCAGGCGCCTTTGGCCACTCTGGGGCCTCCCGAGTTGCCGGTCGCCGACAACGTGGTTGGGTTTTAAAGACTGGCAGCCGCAAGCAACAGTAGGCGCCTTTTGGAGAGCTTTTTAACCTGCCTGAATTTTAAGTGTTAAATTTGCACTTCCTTCTCAACACACACACCCAATCCCCCAGTCCAAACAGTATTATCCTGGGAAGTAATACCTTTCCTAATTAAGTATCCTCTGCTGTAAAGTGAGACTTTTAGACTAAGGATATTTAAGGCCCCCTCCCAGGCGCTAAATCCTATAATCCTATCGTGCTCAGCCCTCACTGAGCATCCCCATAAAACTGGAAAGAAATAGTCCAAATCTCTTATTTTATAGATGAAATCTAAGCTCATAATCGGACCGGTCCATTGCTCTTTGTACTTCCTAGTGTGGAATATATTAGGAAGGTACCTTCACCGCGTCAATTTAAGTGGTATCTCTAAAGTCCCTTCCCGCTTTCAAATTTTAGGATCTAGCTACTCAAGCAATTCATGCTAATTGATTTGCTTTTCTGGCAAGAAGAGTGTCCATAGGTGGCCTAGTGGCCTTGGCCAATCTATGTAGTAGTTACAGGCTACTCAACCTTTGTAAGAATTTAACTAACTTGAAAAAAGCCAGCTAAATCTAACTCTTTTCAGTGAATAAATAAATAATGGATTATAGATTGAAAGTGTAGTCTGATGGCTTAGGTGTTTTGTTTAACTATGCTTTGTTACAAGGGAGGGTTATAGATCAACAGGATGATTTTAGAGAGGCTTGTAGAGACTTAAATGAACTAAGTGAAGTGAGCAGAACCAGGAGAACATTGTACACGGCAACAAGACTCTACGATGATCAATTCTGATGGATGAAGCTCTTTTCAACAATGTGATGATTCAGGCCAGTTTCAATGATCTTGTGATGAAGAGAGCCATCTGCACCCAGAAGGTGAGCTATAGGGACTGACTGAGTGTAGATCACAACATAACATTCTCACTCTTTTTGTTATTGTTTGCTTGCATTTTATTTTCTTTCTCATTTTTTCTTTTTGATTTAATTTTTCTAGTGCAGCAAGATGATTGTATAAATATCTATGCATATATTGGCTTTAACACATATTTTTACCATGTTTAACATATATTGGATTACTTACTAGCTAGGGGAGGGATTGGGGGGAAGGGAGGGGAAATTGTAACACAAGGTTTTACAAGGATTAATGTTGAAAAATTATCCATGCATATCTTTTAGAAATTAAAAAGCTTTAATAAAAAAAAAAAACAAGGAAGGGTTATATTTAAAGGGAGGAGGGGAAAACAGTAATTGTGGAGTTATAGCAATGTAAAAAAATCAATAAAAATGTTAAAAAATTAAAATTGCCTTCGCATATACTCTCCCTTAACATTCTTTTTCAGTTATGATATTATATCCTAAATATTTATGTTCCTCAAAAAAAAATGCCTAATCATGCCTAATCCACAATTACACCCTTAGTTAGCAAAAATACCACCACAAACCAACCTGGATAAACTCTCTAATAGAACTATCCCTAGAACTGGATGTTAGGAGAGTAGGAGCCCTTGTTGTTGAGTCATCTCAGTTCTGTCCAACTCTCTTCTCCCCCATTTGGGGTTTTCTTGGAAAAGATACTGGAATGGCTTTCCATTTCCATCTCCAGATCATTTTACAGATGAAGAACCTGAGGCAGAGTTAAATGATTTGTGCAGGGTCACACAGCTACTAAGTGGCTGAGGCTGAATTTGAACTCTGGTCTTCCTGTCTCCAGGCCTAGTCACTTCACCACCCAGAAAGAGCCCTATCTCTCACTGTGAAGATCACTATGATCTTCTCATTTCCTTCTTTTATAAAATGATCACTTACTTTCCATTCATTCATTCATTCATTCATTCATTCATTGTATTTGTACACTTAGCACCTACTCAATTTCCAGAGTTAGGCCTAGTTAGCACTTAATAGTGCTCAATAAGTACTTAGTTGTTTTTTCACTAAGCATTATTAAGCATTTATATTTACACTTTGGTGAACCAAAGATTTCACAAATATTATAGGCAAACTGTCTTCTTTCTTCCATTAGAGGAGAGAAAATAAATATGAGTGCTATGGTCTCCTCTAAGATTCTATAATTTCTCTAAATGGAAATACCTTCTGTCCCTAAAAGTTGTATGACATTCTACCTCCTCTGCACTTTAGCTCATTTTGTGCCTGGAAAGTTACACATTTTCCTTTCTACCCCTAACAACCCAATAAACCAATTTATCATTCTATTTCTCTCTTCTCTTTCATGACTACATTCATTTCCTGTCTATCTTCTCACTTTTTCTAAACCTCTGAAATATGGCTCCTGCTTGATCATTCAGTGGAAATTGCCCTCATCAATGATTTCTAATTTTCAAATTTAATAGCCTTTTCTCAATCCTCATTTTTCTCTTATTCTTTGTGGCATGTGTCACTCTTGATTACCTCATGTTCTTCTGGATACACTTTCTCCTTTCTGGGTGTATACGACACTGCTTTTTTAGGGTTCTTTTCCTACCATTCTGGCTTTTTCAGAATATCTTCTGCTGGCTCTTCATCTAAATCACACTCACTCATGGGGCTCTTTCCTGGGCCTTCTTTCTCCCTTCTATATGATCTTCCTTACTTATCTCATCAGCTCCCATGAGTTCAATTACTATTTCTTTTTTTAACTTTTTTATTTATTATTATTATTATTATTTTGCTGAGGCAAATGGGCTTAAGTGACTTGCCCAGGGTCACACAGCCAGGAAGTATTAAGTGTCTGAGGCCAGACTTCAGGGCTGATTTCTATCCACGGCACCACCTAGCTGCCCCTCAATTATTATTTCTATGTGGATAATTCCCAGATCTATATATCTAGTCTCTGTTCTGAACTCCAGTCCTTCAATACCAACAGTCTTTTGGACCTCTCAAATTGGATGTCCAGTGGGCATTTCAAATTCTACATCTCCACAGTAGAACTTATCTTTTCACTGACATTTTAATGAATCCTGTGAGTTTTCTCAACCTGAGTAGCCACATATTGCTAGTGAAATAAGAGGTGAAGAAATCAAGAGATTTAGACCTTGAAGAGCTTAGAGAATGTCTAGCCCAAAATGCTCATTGAGCTTTCAAAGAAACCAACTGATTAGCCTGAGATCATAAAAAACAGTAAGTTAACAGAGCTAAGACTCAAGCCTGCAACCCCTAACTAGACTCTAAATCTTGTGCTTCTTTCACTCATTAGCTGCTTTGCCTTTTGCCACCTAGTAGTGTCAAGTTCCCTTTTCCTGGAAAATCAAATCAGCCTGGGTGTGAAGAAACAGGATCAATACACTGAACCAGGTTAGCCTCTAGATGTCCTAGTGGGCTATGTGATGTAAACACCAAAATATAGCAGCACTTTTTGTGGTAGCAAAGAATCAGAAGCAAAGTAGGTGGCCATCCCCTAGGCCATGGCTGAAGGAAGAATGGCTCCTGACTGTAACAGAATATAAGAAATGATAAATGTGGCAAATAATGGAGAAACAAGGAAAGAACTGATGTGGAGAGAAACTGAGCAAAGAAAATAATATATGTCATGGCTAGAAGGTAAAGAGAAGGAACATACCCCCATCCTCATCCGTATATTTGTAAATGTGTTGATCAGTTATGCTGATTTTTCCCTCTTTTTCTTTTTCCACCTTTGTTCATTTCAGTCTTGTTCAATTCTTCCTAACTCCATTTAGGGTTTTCTTGGCACATAAGAAACTGAGACAAACAGGATTAAGTGATTTGTCCACAGTCACACAACTAGTAAGTGTCTGAAGTCAGATTTGAACTCATGAAGAAGAGTCTTCCTAATTCCAGGCTGGGTGTTCTATTTCCTCAGCCATTTAGCTGTTACCTTTCCATCTTTAAAGAGTATTAAAATTTAAATAGTATTTGATAATACTATTTATTATATGAGATGGCTTTCAAGGAAGGGGAGGGGGAAAGATATTGGAGGAAATTATAACATAGTTAACTATAACATACCCATATTTTTTAAAATATGTAATATAAAGTAGGGCCTAAATGTTCAAACTGTACCCAGATTCATTATTATTTTCCATTGATTAGTGTCAGAATAAATGCTTATTTATTTATTTGCAAATGGCAAAAACCTATTTTAATTGGACTTCTTTCTATGCAAGTATTTTCTTATTTCAGGGAATGTTCCACAGACCTGGAAGAAAAGGCAAAATGAAAATATTTGAACAAGAATTGGCAAATATCCAAATCTAACATGGAAAAGCCAAATAGAAAGCAGGCTGAGCCCCACATAATAATCCTTGACCATGACAATATTGAGTACAGGATGCCCCTGATGAGTAGAATGAATGAATGAATGAATGAAATAATGAACGAAAAAGCATTTATTGAGTTTACTATGTACTAAGTTCTGGGAATACAAATCCAAAAGTAAAGACAATCCTTAATATTATGGAGCTTACATTCTAATAAAAGGAGACAATACATATAGAGAGGAAGTAGCCAGAGAGGAGAACTTTGGCTCAGAAAATTACAGGGATAGTGAGTAAGTCCGTAGAGAAATAGACTGACAGCCCTTTTAGAAACAATGGCAAAGTTGATTTGATCATAGTTTCAGAACTGGAGAGGAAAGAAAGAGAGGGAGATCCTATTTATACTTAGTAGATATGACCTAGTGGCCAATTCCAGCAGGCTGGTTAAGACAGTTGTCAATAGGAATAAAAGTACCAGAAGTTGAAACTACATAGGAAATGATCTTAGGAGATAAGGCTGTTAGTAAGACTAATGAAATGACTCAGGAATAGGAAAATACTCAGTAGATAGGTACCTTCTTGGCTATGTACTTTTCCTTACGTTGTTTGATATTCCTGAATTGTCCACTCCCAGTTGAACTCCTGTGCATCCTTTAAACACCAAATTCAACCTCCTTCAGGAAGTTTTTCCTGGGCCCTTGGTTAAAAAATTGCTTTCTCAGGCCTCATATAATACTTTGTTTTTACCTCTCTAATATTCTCCTCATAGATTGCAGTTTATAACAAGTATGAATTTTCTATCTTAACTCCTTCCCAGAACGCTAAAGTACACGAAGGCAAAGAAAGTCTTCTCTAGATTTTGTCATCTCCCTCCTTCCCCTTTCCTGGCACCTAATCTGGTGTTCTACACATAAGTGCTTAATAAATGTTTGCTGAAATGAATGAATGAATGAATATGGATGGGGTCTCTTTTGCTAAATCTCTTCATGTATTACTATATCCACAGGGCAGAAAACTAATATTTTTTTACTTGCTTGGTAGATTAGGGAAGAATTGTAAATATGTATTTACAATTAAAATATTTCCACACTCAATCACATCTCATTTCCCCTCAGGAATAGCTATGATGCTGGCTGGCAGCCTGGTAGAATGGAAAGTATACTGGAATAGGAGCCAGAAGAAAAAGATTCTAGCCCCGCTAATTAGCTGTGTGACTCTGGGCAAATCTTCTCTGAGACTTGATTTCCTCATCTGTAAAATGGAGTTAATCATTATAGATCTACCAAAGCCATAGATTTGCTGTGATAACATTCTGCTTCAGTCTGCTTACTTATTATAAAAAGCATGGTTGGAAATGGATTTTGTAACCGGAAAAAGTTGATATATTTTTTTTTGATGAACTACAAACTCAAATTCTCCTTCCCTTCTATTTTTCTCTTTCCTTTCCTTTTCTTTCCTTCTTTTTCTTTTCTTTTCTTTTTTCTATTTTTTGGTGATTAAGTGACTTGCCCAAAATCACTTATCTTCTTCTATTTCATACATCTTTTCTCAGAGCCCTGCATAGGAGGATTTTTTTTTTTTTGGTGTGTTTGGTTTTTTTTCTTTTTTGCCTCTTTCCACTAGTAATATTGTAAGCTTCTACTTGTTACATTTTATATCTATTTGTGAGATTGTAATGAGTATTTTCCTGGCTTCATACTCCCTGTTTTCCTCCCTTCTTTGATTCATAAAATATTAGACTTGGAAAATTCCTTTCTATATCTACTAGTTCATTCCTCATTTTACATATGAGAAAACTGAGGCTTAGAAAGGGAGACAACTTACCCTTCTTCATCTCACAGCTATGAGAGCCAGCTCCGGGTCATTTGATTTCCAATTCCATGCACTTGCCACTATACTTTTTTTCTGTCTTATTCTTAGTTCAGGTTCTATGCTATACATATTTTGCTAGTATTAACCCCTTTCTGTCCAGTGCTACTCATAACAGCTCACATTTCTATCTCAATTCAAGGTTCTCCCTATGACACACACTGGCTGTATGACCTTGGGCAAGACACAGATAAGGAGCCTGCATTTTCAATCTAGAAACTCTCTGGTCCAGTGAAATCCTGGGTCCAATCAGTAACCTTAATCCTTCAAGGTTTACACAAGGCTTTCCTTTTGTTGTCAGGTAGTATTTCAATGCATTTCATATGTAATCACATGTCAATTCCTTGTTCAAAACTCTCAAATGATGCTCTCGTGTCTTGAGGATAAAATGCATAAATACAAATTTCTCTTTTTAGGCATTTAAAGTCCTTTGCAATGTGAAAGCCTACCTTTCCAGGCTTATTGCACATTATTCCCTTTCATACAATTAATGGTCCAGCCAAACTACTTTACTTATAGGTTCTCATTCATTTCATCTTCCATTCCATCTTGCACCCCATTTCTGGAATATATTCCTTTCCCATCAATGCCTCTTAGAATCCCTAGCTTCCTTCAAAACTCAACTCAAGCACCACCTCCATAGAGGAAGCGTTCTTTGACCCCTTCAGTGTTATTGCATTTCCATCCAGCTCCATTCCTATCCCCCTCCTCAAATTACCTTGTATTGTCTTTGAGTTTTGGATTTACTTATATCATTGTATATTATTTCCCCTGAGAGAATGTAAACTCCTTGAGAGTTTTTGTTTTATTTTTTTGCCTTTGTATCCTTAGCATCTAGCTTAGCAGTTGCTTAATAAATGCTTATAGAAATGAACTCCTATAGAATTTTCATTCTTTGTGTTGTTGTTTGCTTGCATTTTATTTGCTTTCTCATTTTTCTCCTTTTTTGATTTGATTTTTCTTGTGCAATAAGATAATTGTATAAATATGTATGGATATATTGGATTTAACATATATATTTTTACCATGTTTAACATATATTGGATTATTTGCCATTTAGGGAAAAGGGTGGGGAAAAGAGGGGAAAAATTGGAACACAAGGTTTTGCAAGGATTAATGTTGAAAAATTATCCATGCATATGTTTTCAAAATTAAAAAGCTTTAATTAAAAAAAGTTGTACTTATCAGGGTTGTTGTAAAAAGCATATGAAATAGTTTATGTAAAGGGTTTTACAAACCTTAAAATCATGTGTAAATGCAACTATATTATTATAATATCCTTAATACAAAGTTTTTTTTTTAAATAAAGGCATTAGCCCCACTTAAAAAAAAAAAGAAAAGAAATGAACTCCCTCTATAATTATATGCCTTAGAAACCAGCTACACATTCTCACCTTGTGTGGTGTGGTTTTTCCAAATCCTCCCTTAAATCTTCGTAGGGGGGGAATCTACCCACCCTGAGAGATGCCTTCTTCTAGGTCTTTTATTTTTAAAATTTTTAAAATTTAAAATTAATTTTAATTTTAAAAAATTTTAATAAAAAATTTTAATTTTAAAAAATTTAAACACTTTCCAAAATGGATCATTTCCATATAGAGAGCAAAACATACATAGACCAGTGCATGATTTGAACTGTCCCTCTGTCATTCTCATTATATGATCAGCTAACTGACTTTTGTAGTCATCCAAATAGTATGAGTTAAATCCTCTATTATAACACTTAACTTATTTAAAGCCTAAGGGGTTATATAATGGTCCCCAAGGTCCATTCACTTTTTTCTCTTTGACTTCAGGGAATTTTTTTTAAGATGAAAACTTTTGAGCTCAATCACAATTCCTTGGAGCTCCCAAATTAGGAAAAAGTCCTAAAACTTAGGCAGGGGTTGAGTTCTCTGCTAAGACATTTATAGATATCATTGTTATTTATTTATTACATATTTATATATGTTTATATTGTTATTATATATTTATAAATATCATTATTTCTTTGTAGTTGAGGCAAAATTCAGATTACTGGAAGCACTTGTGTAAAGAAGTAGTAGACTGAATTATAGTGTAAGGGAATAGACCAGCACTAGGAAGGAAAGTTGAAAAAAGAGCAAAACTTTTTTTAATAATATTTTATTTTTCCAAATACATGCAAAAATAGTTTTAAACATTAGCCTTTGCAAAACCTTATGTTCCAAATTTTTCTCCCTCTCTTCTTTATCTCTCTCCTCCCCAATACAGTAAATAATCTGATATAGGTTAAACATATACAATTCTTCTAAACATATTTCCATATTCATCATGCTGTATAAGAAAAATCAAATCAAAAGGGAAGAAAACACGAGAAAGACAAAAATAAAAAAAAACAAACAATAACTATAAAAAGATGAAAATATTATGCTTTGATCCACATTCAGTTTCCATAGTTCTCTCTCTGGATGGGGATGGCACTATAATGGAACTCTTAATTGAACATCAGATTGATAATTTTGATTATATTAAGTTAAAAAGGTTTTGTACAAACAAAACTAATGCAGACAAGATTAGGAGGGAAGCAATAAATTGGGAAATCATCTTTACATTTAAGGGTTCTGATAAAGATAAATTTCTAAAATATATAGAAAATTGACTCATATTTATAAGAATTCAAGCCATTCTCCAATCAATAAATGGTCAAAGGATATGAACAGACAATTTTCAGTGGATGAAATTAAAACTATTTGTAATCATATGAAAAGGTGCTCCAAATCACTATTGATCAGAGAAATGCAAATTAAGACAACTCTGGGGTACCACTACACACCTGTCAGATTGGCTAAAATGACAGGAAAACATAATGAAAAATGTTGGAGGGGATGTGGGAAAACTGGGACACTGATACATTTTTGGTGGAACTGTGAGCAGATGCAATCATTCTGGAGAGCAATTTGGAATTATGCTCAAAAAGTTATCAAACTGTGCATCCCCTTTGGCCCAGAAGTGTTTCTATTGGGCTTATATCCCAAAGAGATCTTAAAGGAAGGAAAGGGCCCCACATGTGCAAGAATGTTTGTGGCAGCCCTTTTTGTAGTGGCAAGAAACTGGAAACTGAATGGATGCACATCAATTGGAAAGTGGCTGAATAAATTATGGTATATGAATGTGATGGAATATTATTGTTCTGTAAGAAACAACCAGCAGGATGATTTCAGAGAGGCCTGGAGAGACTTGCATGAACTGATGCTGAGTGAAATGAGCAGAACCAGGAGATCATTATACATAGCAGCAAGACTATGTGATGATCAATTCTGATGGACATGGTTCTCTTCAACAATGAGATGTTTCAAACCAGTTCCAATTGTTCAGTAATGAAGAAAGAAATCATCCACCCAGGGAGAGGCCTGTGAGATCTGAGTCTGGACCACAGTATAGCATTTTCATGCTCTCTATTGATGTTTGCTTGCATTGTTTCCCTTCTCAATTTTTTTTTCTTGTAGATCCGACTTTTCTTGCACAAGATAACTGTATAAATATGTATACATATATTCAATTTGTCAAGTATTTTAACATAATTAACATGTATTAGACTACCTGCCATCTAGGGGAGGAGGTGGGGGAAGGAGGGGAAAATTTGTAACACAAAACTTTGCAAGGGTCAATAATGAAAAATTACCCATGCATATGTTTTGCAAATAAAAAGCTTTAATTAAAAAAAAGTCCATTGGAATTGCCTTGAGTCACTCCACTGTCCATTACATTTCTCAAGTCCCTTACAGTCGATCACCACATAATCTTATTAACTGTATACAATGTACTGCTGGTTCTGCTCACTTCACTCAGCCTCAATTCATGTAAGTCTCTCCAGGCTTTTCTGAAATAAGCCTGAAGAGCAAAGCTTTTCTTGGGACTTCCATTAGCTTGGATATTCTTTTCTATCTCTCCAGGATGATTATAGATCCCAGGGCTTTTCCTAAAATGTCTTTCTTCTCTGCTAGAATACAGAACCCCCTTTGCTCCATCCTTGCTCCAACATCTTACACCTCATCCTTCAGAAAATCTTTCCTAATTCTGAGATAGCTTAAGGCAATCTCTCACATAATGGTTTTTATTCAAGAGGGAGAACAGACTTTCTTCACACTCAATTCTGATTGTTGAATTTAAATTTTTTTTTAAAAAATTATTTGTCCTAGTCAAGGCATCTGGCCAATGTCATGCAGCTAGAAAAAGAGAAGACCAAGACTAAAATGCAATTGTTTTGTCCAGTTTATTACTCAGTTCAACAAACACTTATTATCGCTCCATCACACACCCATCATCACCCCCGTTGGTGGATCATCGCCCTCCTACTCAAAAATCTTTGATGTTTCTCTTTTTCCCGTAGAATAAAATTCACCCTCTTCAGCCTGTCATTTAACACCCTCTACAATGTGACTTCAGGCGACTTTTCCAGTCTTATTTCACATCACTTCCCTTCACTCCTTCTTATGCTCCCGCAAAACTGACCAGCTTGCTCTTCTCCAAATGGGAAATCCACTTCCTTCTTTGATGTTTTGACCCAGGCTGTCTACCATGCTCATGATACACTTCATGTTCATATGGGCTAGTGCATAGAGTGCCATATTAGTGCTCAAATCTGACCTCAGACACTTCCTAGCTTTGTGATCCTGGACAAATCACTTAACCTCAGTTTCCTCTTCTGTAAAATGGGAGTAACAATAGCATTCATGTTCCGGGATTGTTATGAGGATCAAATGAGAAAATTGTAAAGGGTTTAACAGTATCGGGCACATAGCAAGTACTATATAAATGTTAGCTATTATTATCATAGCTGTCTCTTAGAATATTGCCATTCATTCAAGATTTAATCCTTGTGCTACAGCCTATTTGAGTCCTTTCCCAATTCTTCCTAATTTGTGTTCTCTCTGTCCTAATAATATAAAATATTATGTAATTTATGTAAAATTATATCATTTATATAAAATATACTGCATATATATAAATTACACAATTTATATAAAACGTAACATATTATATATACATATATTTATATAAATGTGTGTATATTATATTTATATGTAATATGCGTGTATTTATATAAATATGATATATAAAACATATACTATCTAATTTACATAAAATAAAACATTTGTGTTCTTTTTGCTTTATCTCCTCAGATCAGGTGTGAGTCGGACTTCGGCCTTTTTGAACCCCCTCCTATGACAAAGTCCTGCACTCAGCACACCCAGAATGAATTTCTGTGGCGGGGAATCCAAGTACCTGCAGGTCCCGCGCTCAGCCCTGGGAGATCCGCCCTCCCTCTGGCAGGTCCCAGCCTCCCAGAAGCATTAGCTGTAAGACGAGGCAGGACGCACGGGACGAGCGCGGTGAGGCAGTGAACAAACAGCGCCCCCGGCCCCTGTCGGAATCAGGCGGACTCTCGCGGACTCTGGCGCGGGGGGATTTGCCTTTCTTCCTCGGCCCCTTATTTTTCCCAGATGTGCCCTCCCTCCCTCGGAGCAGGCCAGTTCCGCTGAGGCGGGCCAGCCTATCCCAGCAGGGGCCCTTTCCTCGGAGGCCCTAGCTCGCTTCACTCCCCCATCTTAGGGTCTATTTTCTTATTTCCTTTGGTGGGGGCGGGGTGGTTAACACCATCTGAAACCCATCATCTGTATTTCCACCGGTCCTCCCTCCCCCTTCTCAAGCAGCCCAGTTGCTTCCCCGCATTCTTTGGGGGGCAGTTGTTAACAGCTCAGCAGTTTCATTTCCCCTTTTGCATGGGTGGGGGTGGGGAGAGGGAAGGCTGGAGACGATCCAGCAACACTTACCTGCCTGGCCCAATCTTGGGTCATGGCTCTTCCTCGTCAGAGACCAACACATAACCCCTCTTTGATGGACCAAGAACAGTCCCGGTCTCTGTAATCCTTCCCAATTTACAGAAGACTTTCTTCCCGACAAACTTTAAGAAAGAGTAATATCCCCATTTTAGAGAGGAGCTAACTGAGATTTAGCTTGTACATGACAGAGCCATGATTCAAACAAATCCTCTGATTTTGAGTCCAATACTTGTGTTTGCTTGTTGTTAGTAAAAAAAAAAATAATAACTTTTTTATTATAGTATTTTTATTTTTTTCCCAAATACATGCAAAGATAGTTTTCAACATTAGCTTTTGCAAAACCTTGTATTCCAGATTTTCCTCCCTCTTTCCTCTCTCCCCTCTCCCCAAGAAAGCAAGCAATCTGATATAGATTAAACATTTGCAATTCTTCTACCTATATTTCCATATTTGTCATGTTGCACAAGAAAAAATCAGATTAAAGGGGAAAAACAATCGAACAAACAATAACCAAAAACGGTGCAAATATTGTGCTTTGATCTACATTCACTCTTCATGGTTCTCTGTCCAGTACTTTCCATTATAAGTATAAAAAGATAACGTTTTAACAAAAGATTGTTAGTTATTAGTGTTGGAGACAGGATTTCTATTCAGGTAGCTGTTAGGGTAGAAATAGAGAAGATGCTTTTTCTAACTTGGAGAGTTGGTGATCAGCAAATATAAATTAAAGTTACTTGTCTAGTGACAAAACTAGTAAGTAGCAAACTACCAGGTCTAGTTAGTGCTCTTCCCACTGCTTTTTGCACCTTCTCTTCCTGGTTCCTTCCTTGGCATAGTCACTCCTTTCTAGTACCTCTCCAGTTTATCAATCTCCTTCCTAAAATGTGGTACCCAAGGCTGAACATAGAAGTACATTAGGTAGGGCACAGTACAACTGGGGCTATTGCCTCCCTTAGCTTCCCATGCACTGACTATTTCATACTATTGACTGGACAGACAGGTAATGCAATGGATAGAGCCCCAGATTTTAAATCAGGAAGACCTGAATTAAAATCAACCTCAATTACTAGCTGTGTGACAGTAGGCAAGTCATTTAACCCTGTTTACCTCAGTTTCTCATCTATAAAATGAACTGAAGAAGGAAATAATGACCAGAATTCTAGAATCCTTGCCAAGATTATCAAGAGTCAGACTGAAAAACTGGTGCAGCAAGACCATTGACTGGTATTGCACTCGTAATACTCTAAAAGCCCCTAGAATTCTCACAAAATTGATTTTTTAAATTTTCTTTATTTTTTATTTACAAAACATACGTATGGGTAATTCTTCAACATTAACCCTTACAAAGCTTTCTGTTACAAATTTTTCCTCCCTACTCCCCACCCCTCCCCTAGATGGAAGGATATCCACTACATGTTAATTATGTTAAAATACTTGACAAATTGAATATATGTATACATATTTCCACACATCATTTTTGTGCAAGAAAAAATTGTATCTACAAGAAAGAAAAATCAGATACAGGAAACACAATGCAAGCAAACATCAATCGAGAGCATGAAAATGTTATATTGTGGTCCACATTTCACATCCCTCTCTCTGGATGTATATGGCTTTCTTCACTGAACAATTGGAAGTGGTTTGAAACATTTCATTGTTGAAGAGAGCCATGTGCATCAGAATTGATCATCACATAGTCTTGTTGCCGTGTATAATGTTCTCCTGGTTCTGCTCATTTCACTCAGCATCAGTCCATGCAAGTCTCTTTAGGCCTCTCTGAAATCATCCTGCTGGTTGTTTCTTACAGAACAGTAATATTCCATGACATTCATATACCATAATTTATTCAACCATTCTCCAATTGATGGGCTTCCCTTCAGTTTCCAGTTTCTTGCCACTACAAAAAGGGCTGCCACAAACATTCTTGCACATGTGGGGCCCTTTCCTTCCTTTAATATCTCCTTGGGATTTAAGCCCAATAGAAACACTGCTGGGTCAAAGGGTATGCACAGTTTGATAACTTTTTGAGCAAATTGTTCCAAATTGTTCTCCAGAATGGTTGGATCAGCTCACAACTCCACCAACAATGCACTAGTGTCCCAGCCTTCCCACATCCCCTCCAACATTCATCATTATCTTTTCCTGTCATTTTAGCCAATCTGACAGGTGTGTAGTGGTACCTCAGGGTTGTCTTAATTTGCATTTCTCTGATCAATAGTGATTTGGAGCACCTTTTCATGTGACTACAAATAGTTTTAATTTCATCCACTGAAAATTGTCTGTTCATATCCTTTGACCATTTATCGATTGGAGAATGGCTTGAATTTTTATAAATATGAGACAATTCTCTATATATTTTAGAGATGAGACCTTTAACAGAACCCTTAAATGTAAAGATGATTTCCCAATTTATTGCTTCCCTCCTAATCTTGACTGCATTGGTTTTGTTTGTACAAAACCTTTTTAACTTAATATAGTCAAAGTTATCTATCTGGTTTTCAATTAAGAGTTCCAGTTCTTCTTTGGACATAAATTTATTCCCATCTCCATAGGTCTGAGAGGTAAACTATATTACATTCCTCTAATTTACTTATAATATCACTCTTTATATCCAGATCATGAATCCATTTAGATCTTATCTTGGTATGTGGGGTTAGATGTGGGTCAAGCCCTAATTTCTTCCACACTAGTTTCCAATTTTCCCAGCAGTTTTTGTCAAATAGTGAGTACTTATCCCAGAAGCTGGGGTCCACAAAGTTGATTTTTAAAAAATAAATTGAACCATGGACAAGTCACTTGCAGGACTTCACATTTATTTGCCAAGTTTCACTCCCTCTAGTAATGCTGATTGTTCTCCTCTTCTGGAATTCACTTCCTCATCTCTGCTTCCCAATTTCTCTGATTTCCTTCAAGACTTAGCTGAAATCCCATCCTCTGTAGAAGATCGCTGACAGTTCCTTCCCTCTGAGACTACCTTCCTTGCACACTACATATATCTTGTATGCTATTTTCATGGTTTTCCTTCCATTAGAATGTGAGCTCTTCGAGGGCAGGAAACTTTTCCCCCCTTTCTTTATAACCATACTGCTTAACCTAGTACCTAGCACATGGAAAATGTTTAATAATTGCTTGTTGACTGCTTGATTTAAATTGCATCTTTTAAACTTTCTGCCTCTCCATCTTTAAATAGGGAAATAAACCTTGTAATACTATCTAACAACATTGTTTGGAGAGGGGGGAAGCACTCTGTAAATCACGCTTTTTTTTAGAAGTGGGAACTCTTATTACCCATAACTTGCTCTTTCCATAAACGAAAAACACCTGGCAGTTGGTTCATTTCCTCTTCCCTTTGCTATAGTCCTATTTCCCCCATATATTCCCTAGCCCAAAGCCCAAACAGCTCTGCCGCTTTAATTAGAGCTGTTAATACCTTATAATGTTTCCTTTATCCACTACTTCATTCCTAGAGTCTGGATCTGGTCCCTGTAATCACCATGAGGTTTGCCAGCCATGCTGGCCTATTTTCTCCCGATGCATTCTTCAAAAATCTTATTTCTTAGCTGGCCTAAAGAGCACATAAATTTCTCGTCTTCCAGGAATATAAATTTTGGCAAATCTATTTGCTTTGTTGGGCCATCTCTGAAGAACTGGTAATATGGGTCCCCATCATATTCTGTGTATGGTGAACAGAAGAGGTTCTCTTGCTGGCTCTTTTTACCTTGAAATAGTAGAATTTGTTTCTTTCTTCCTTCTTACATCTTTTAGTAATCCTTGTGGAAAAAAAATAAACAAACCAGTAGTACTTGCTTCCATTCTCTTGCTCTTTTCTTTTTTTCCTGTCTCTGTCCCCATTTTACAAATGAAAAAACTGAGGCTCAGACACTGATTTTAAACCCAAATTTGGATTAGGAGTCAAAATTGTCTTGTTTTCTTCCTTTCAAGGCACCTGGTTCTAGATAGTGCCCTCTGTCTTTGTGCCAGCTTTCTGTCTACTATTCCCTGGACAAAACCAGGGGATATAGAAAGTGCTCATTTACTCTAAGCTGGCACTTTTAGGGGCGAGAAGGAACAATTTCTTGGCCCATCTGCTCACCCTACAAACAATGAAATGAAGCTTGGAAAGCCCCATTCATGGGATCTGTGCAGTGTAAAGAGACAGTCTCTAATACTTATTCCCTCTGTGACTTTGAATAAACCACTCTTCTCTGAGACTACCTATAAAATGAGAGGGATGTGGACTAGCTATTTAAAGATTGTATGGTCTTGCCCTGGGACATATGACCACATGTTCCCTCCCTTTCACTGCCACCAGCTTTTCCCTACTCAATTGACCAGAAGTCAAGAAAGCAGACTCATTGGTATTTGACACTCTTTATTCTTCTACTACAATCACTGAATTCTGTTGCTTTTCTCTTTAAGAGTACTCCTTCACAAATGTCCTTTTCCTTGGTCCAAACTTGAATAGTTACACTAGCTAGTTGCCCCTTTTCTCATTTTTTTCTTTAGGTTCTTCAGGGTCTGTGCCTACAACAACTATCTTAATGTTCTTCTCTCATCACATCACTCCTCTACTCAAAACCCTCCCTGTTGCAAGTTGAATTAAGTATAAACTTGACAATCAACAAGGCCTTTCACAATCTTACTCTAACTTGCCTCTCCAGACTTCTCATACAACTCCTTTTCATGCATTCCTTGTTTCTATCAAACTGGACTCTTCTCTATGCCCTGTTCTTGTCTTGTTTTCTCCTGTGTCTAGACCTTTTCTTATTCATGCCATAACTCCAGAAATGATTCTAACCATCCCTCTTCCCCTAGCCTTGCACCCCTTCCTTTTCTCTACTGAGAGATTCCCTTCTTTCTACTCCTAACTCAAGAGTTACAATCTCCAGGAAATTTTCTCTGACTTCTCCCTAGGTAAAAGTGATTTTTTTCCCCTCAACTATCTTGGAATACTTTTCATGGAGTGCTTTGTTTTCATTATCTCAATCTCCCTTGTATCAGAGTTATTTGTGTATATTTCTAAGGATCATAGATTTATTTTTATTAAAGCTTTTTAATTTCAAAATATATACATGGATAATTTTTGGCATTCATGCTTGCAAAACCTTGTGTTCCAAATTTTTTTCCCTCCCTTCTCATCCCCTCCCCTAGAAGGTAAGTAATCCAATGTGCTATTATTATATATTATATTAATTATATATATATATATTATATATATATATATTAAACATTTCCACAAATATGCTACACAAGGAAAATCAGATCAAAAAAGGAAAAAAAATGAGAAAGAAAATAAAATACAGGCAAACAACAAGAGTGAAAATGCTATGTTGTGATCCATACTTGGTTCCCACAGTCCTCTCTCTGGGTGCAGATGGCCCTCTTCATCATAAGACCATTGGAACTGGCCTGAATCACTTCTCTGCTGAAGAGCACCACAGGACCATTGATTTAGAGCCAGAAGAGACTGTACAGGTATATAGGTTGCCTAGTCACACATCCTGATTTTACAGATGAGAACAATGAAGCTCATTGAGATTAAGTGATTCATTCAGTTTCAAACAGGGGTCTTTTCCCATTGGGCCACACTGTCACCTCTTGACTGTATTAAAAGCAGTATATGTTGGGTTTTTTTTTAACCTTTGAATCCCCAGCACCTAGCAGTGAGTTTTGCACAGCTTTGTTTTTGAACTTAAGAGGTATTTCTGGAAGTGAATCTCTTGCTCCTTTTCCGCTTTCTCTTCTACCCTCAGGAGTTTCTTCAATGTTTCCTGGTAGATGCAGAGTATGTTACAGTCATAGCATATATGTGGGATTTAGGGATGCATCACCCCCATGATTTCCTTATGGACATGGTGCAGAAAACTGAGTTAGAGTTTATTTAGGTACTTTCTCTATCAAGTTAAAGGACCATCGCTGAAGGGTGCTGGATAACAGACTGCTCTCAAAACTGAGCTGTTTCTAGTGCCATGCCTCCATGGTTCTGGTCTCAGCCCTGTTCTCTTCAGTGTTAGATTCAGTGATAGATGGTTGTCTAATCAAATTTATAAGTGATATAAAGCCGAGAGGAATAGCTAATACATTGGATGATGGAATCAGACGCCAGAAAGAGCTAAGAGCAGAATCAATGAGATTATAAAAGGTTAAAATGCAAAGTTTCACACTTAGTTCAGGATAGGGAAGCCTAACTTGACAGAAAGTAGTTTAGAAAAATACTTGAGAGTTTTGTTTTTTTTTTGTGAATTGCAAGGCCAATAAGTCACTGATGTGACAGGATAACCAGGAAGCTAATGCAACCCAAAGTTAAGAAGTTTAAAACTCAGAATAAAGATGGTGACAGTCCCATTGTATTCTGCCCTTGTCAGAGCAACCTGCAGTGTGTGTTTGGTCTAAGGGTCATGTTTTAGGAAGACTTCGATCATCTAGATCATAGCAAAGCAAGTATGAGGTGAGAGGTTTCAAAACCATGTCCCAGATAGCTGAGAGGCAACTAAAAGAATTAGGAATTTTTAGCCTAGAATAATTTAAGAAAGATTAGGGAATAGGGATATCATCGACCAGCTTCAGGTTGTAAAATGAGAGAAGGATGAGATGTATTTTATGTGACTCCAGAGCCAGTCAATCAATCAATATATATTTATTAATTTTTTAATAAAGCTTTTTTATTTTCAAAGCATATGCATGAATAATTTGACAACACTGACCCTTGCATAGCCTTGTGTTTCAGATTTTCCCCTCCTTCCCTCCACCCTCTCCCCTAATGGCAGGCAATCCAGTATATGTTAAACATATTACAATATATGTTAAATTCAATAAGTATAAGCATATTTATACAATTTTCTTGTTGCACGAGAAAAATCAGATCAAAAAAAAGTAAATGAGTAAGAAAACAAAATACAAGCGAACAATAATAAAAAGAGCTAGAATATTATGTTGTGATCCACATTTGTTTCCCACATTCCTCTCTTTGGGTGTAGATGGCTCTCTTCATAAGATCATTGGAACTGGCATCAATCATCTCATTTCAACATATATTTATTAAGCATTTACCATATGCAGAAGTAGATACTGTGCTTTGGGGAAACAGGACCAATGGGTGAAAGTGACAGAAAGATTTCAGATCAATATAGGAAAGACTTTTCCAATGAATAGAACTGGCTGCTTCAGGACCTGCCAGAGATGCTGCAAAGGGGATTGGATGATATGACCTCTAAGGCCCTGGAGCCTTTGAGATTCTGTTCAAAGCCCTTCATCCTCTCTTCTCACCTCATCTTCCCATCACCCTGCTCACTGACCTCCAATACACCCTAATGCCTTCATTCTTTCTGTGGCAGAGCCCTTTTTGCCACGTGGATCTTCCCGGGATGTTTTCTTCTTTTCCCTTTGCCAGACCTCTGTCGTGACTTCAGGACCAAAATCAGGACTTATGTCCCTCAAGGAGTTGCTCCTGACAAAGCCCACCCAAACCTGACCACTCCTTTCTGCCAGTTCCATTAGCCCTAGGTATGACACAGAACATCTAAGTTCAGGCCTTCCAATGGAGGAACTAAGCACTGCTCAGCTCATCCCTGGAGGCCCAAGAAGAGCCATTCAAAGTCAACTGAAGTAAAAACAGCTGTTTAGAATGCAAATAAAAGCCACCTTTCACTGAAGCACCTGGAAGCAAACAATGAAGTTCATTAAAATACCTGTGGGACCACCTGGCTCCTGGTTCTTTGAGGCATTAAAGAGGCAGAAACAGGCCTAGGGATGAATTCTCTCTGGGCTTGGGATTTGTTTATTTTACTTTCCATTGTCTTGAATGGGGCAGAGTCCTAAACTCTGGAACTGTCCTAAGTATATCTGAAAAAGGACAGTTTTCCCCAGGGCTCTTAGTGCAGGAAGAACTAAGGCAAGTTTTGCTGAAACTTCTAAAAAATTTATTAAGAATTAATTTTCTTGTGCCTATGTTAAGTGCCTAAGAGTCATCTGTGGTTAGGAGACTAGTATACTAGTTTAGAAGATCAGTTTCTGTGTTGGGAGGATGTGGGATCAAGCCCTTCCAGTCACACATGCTAAGCCTGAGATTGCAGGCAAATTAACCTCTTCATGCTTCAGGCCACTTTGTCAGGCTGGTTGATTTTCATTAGTGGATGAAATTTTCACAATGGGGGTTTTCCAGACTGGTAAAATCACCTACTTCTCTCTCCTCCTCCTCCCAAAATAATTATAGCTAGTGATATTATTTGATTCTCACAGCAACTCTGGGAGGTATATTCAATTATACCCATTCTATTCTGGAAGAAACAGAAAAGAAAGATTATTTTTCTCTTCTGTATTATTTTATTTTTCCAAATACATGTAAAGATAGTTTTCAACGTTCATTTTTGTAAGACTTTGTGTCCCAAATTTTTTTCTTCCTCTCTTCCTTATCTCCTGCCTCCTTAAGATGTATTAAACATGTATTATCCTTTTAAACATATTTCTACATTTGTCATGTTGTGCAAGAAAAATCAGACCAAAAAGAAAAAAAAAGAGAAAGAAAAAGCAAGCAAATAAACAAAAAGTGAAAATACTATACTTCAATCCATATCCATAGTTTTTTCTCTAGATGCAAATGGCATTTTCCATCCTAAGTCTATTAGAATTGTCTTAGATCACTACATTGCTGAAAAGAACCAAGTCCATAATAGTTGCTCACCATATAATCTTGCTATAACTGTGTACAATGTTCTCCTGGTTCTGTTCATTTCACTCAGCATCAGTTCATGTAAATCAGAAGGGTTAAGTATTAGGTTAAATTAAAGACTTGCCCAGAATCATACAACTAGTGGGTATCCAAAGCAACATTTGAACTCAGGTAACTTGGCTCTATCATTCTATCCACTGTTACCTAGCATTACATCAGTAATTTGTCTAATTCTGTGGCAGAGCCAAGAACCACCATGGCATTATAGAAAGAGTGCTGGCTTCAGAAGCTGAAGACTTTGGTGCAAATACTTTTATGCAGCCTCAGTTTACTTGTAAAATAAAGGTGTTGGACTTGATGGCCTCTAACATTTCTTTTGACTCTAAACCTATGATCCTATGATAGATCAGTGGGTGCATCTTTTTTTTTTTTGAAGCTTTTTATTATCAAAACATATGTAAGGATACTTTTTCACTTTTTCACCATTGACCCCTGCAAAACCTTGTGTTCCAATTTCCCTCGCCTTCCTCTACCCTTTCTCCTAGATGTCAAGCAGTCCAATATATGTTAAACATGGTAAAAATTTATGTAAATTCAATATAGGCACACATATTTATGCAATTATCTTGCTGTGTAAGAAAAATCAGATCAAACAGGGAAAAATGAGAAAGAAAATAAAATGCAAGGAAACATCAATCGAGAGTATGAAAATGTTATGTTGTGGTCCACATTTCACATCCCTCTCTCTGGGTGTATATGGCTTTCTTCACTGAACAATTGGAACTGGTTTGAAGCATTTCATTGTTGAAGAGAGCCATGTCCATCAGAATTGATCATCATGTAATATTGTTGTTGCTGTGTATAATGATCTCCTGGTTCTGCTCATTTCACTCAGCATCAGTTCATGCAAGTCTCTCCAGGCCTCTCTGAAATCGTCCTGCTGGTTGTTTCTCACAGAGCAATAATATTCCATAACATTCATATACCATAATTTATTCAGCCACTCTCCAATTGATGGGCATCCATTCAGTTTCCAGTTTCTAGCCACTACAAAAAGGGCTGCCACAAACATTCTTGCACATGTGGGGCCCTTTCAGTGGGTGCATCCTTCAAGGATGTTTGCCTTCCCTACATCCAGAATGCAGGACAAGGCTAACCTTCATCTTCCTCAAGATGCAAGGGCCACGGTGTTTAACTCTCTGCCCTTTGCATTCAAATTGGGAAAAATAAAATTAACGCAAGGAAGCTACTCAAAGACAACTAAATGCTGAACTATGTCATACTGGCCAGAAGTAGAAAGGCTGACTGAGTAGTGAGAGAAGCAGTGGAACTTGAAAGACCAGATTATAAACTCCATGAGGCTGTATGGTATAGCAGAAAGGAAAATGGTCTGGAGTCAGAAGGCTTGGGTTCAACTTTTATCTCTTTTATAGGACCTTTAGCCTCTCTTGGGGGGATCTCAGTTTCCTTATTACTTATTTAGAGACATCATGGGAGTTAGAAAGCTGTGTGATCCTGGGCAAGCTACCTACCATCTTTGTTTTTTGTTTCCTCTTCTGTAAGGAGAGGGGTTAGAATTGATAGTCCCTAAGATCAGTCCCAGCTTGAAATCTATGATCCTCTGATTCTATTTTATTTTTATGTATTTAGCTGAGACATTTTGGGGTTAAGTGACTTGTCCAGTCACACAGCTAGGGAATGTTAAGTGTTTGAGACTAGATTTGAACTCAGATCCTCCTGACTTCAGGGCTGGTGCTCTACCCACTGCGCCACCTAGCTGCCCCCTGATCCTATGTTAGTTGGCAGGTTAGTTGTGAGGAATGTGCTTTGGAAACCTTAAGGTGCAATAGAAGTTCTTACTATGAAGACCAGGGCTGCTTTTGGTTGAAACTGCATTTTCCCTAACTGACATTTTAAACAGAGTTGGTGCATAACAGAGCCATAACTGGATTTTTGCATTTGGGGCAGCACTACAAAGTGGGAGGTAGTAAGAAAACAAAAAGAATGCTTAGGAGATAGGCAATGTGGATGGGAAAACAAACTAGCCCCTTTATTTTCACTAACCTCTAACTAACTAGGAATGCTAGATTTTTAAAAAAATTCTTTCAATTATTTAAAAATAAATGTCATTATATGAAAAGGTGCTCCAAATCACTATTGATCAGAGAAATGCAAATCAAGACAACCCTGAGATACCACTTCACACCTGTCAGATTGGCTAAAATGACAGGAAAAGTTAATGATGAATGTTGGAGGGGTTGTGGGAGGGCTGGGACACTGATGCATTGTTGGTGGAGCTGTGAACGGATCCAGCCATTCTGGAGAACAATTTGGAGCTATGCTCAAAAAGTTATCAAACTGTGCATACCCTTTGACCCAGCAGCATTTCTATTGGGCTTATATCCCAAAGAAATCATAAAGGAAGGAAAAGGCCCCACATGTGCAAGAATGTTTGTGGCAGCCCTTTTTGTAGTGGCTAGAAACTGGAAATTGAATAGATGCCCTTCAATTGGAGAATGGCTGAATAAATTATGGTATATGAATGTTATGGAATATTATTGTTCTGCAAGAAATGACCAGCAGGATGATTTCAGAGAGGCCTGGAGAGACTTGCATGAACTGATGCTGAGTGAAATGAGCAGAACCAGGAGATCATTATACACGGCAACAACAGTACTATATGACGATCAATTCTGATGGACATGGCTCTCTTCAACAATGAAATGTTTCAAACCACCTCCAATTGTTCACTGAAGAAAGCCATATACACCCAGAGAGAGGGATGCGAAATGTGGACCACAACATAACATTCTCATACTCCTTGATTGATGTTTGCTTACATTGTGTTTCCTTTATCTGATATATCGTTTGTGTAGATAAGATTTTTCTTGCACACCAATGATAAGTTTGGAAATAAGTATACATATATTCGATTTGCCAATATTTTAACATAATTAACATGTAGTGGATATCCTGCCATCTAGGGGAGGGGTGGGGAGTTGGGGGGAAAAATTTGTAACGGAAAGCTATGTAAGGGTTATTGTTGAAGAATTACCCACACATATGTTATGCAAATAAAATAAAAATTAAAAAAAAATAAATAAATGTCATTTTTGAAACATCAAAGTTCTATGTAAATGTTAATTATTATTATTATTATTATTATTATTATTACTACTATTGCTAGAAAAGACCATAGGCTTCACAGGCTGCCAAAGGGAACTATGACAAAAAGGTAAGAACCCCCTTGAACTAAATGAATGCCATTTAAGAAAAGAGGTAAGGGGAGACAGAGACCCCAGGTAAGTACGAAGTGACTGCTGGTGAGCTGTCCACTTCTTAGAAAAAAGGCCATTTAGTAGCTTCTCTGAAGTGGGGAAGTATAGTGGTTTAATGCCTCTTATTAGACACTAGCTGTGTTATCTTCAACAAGTACTACTTAATTTATGCTTGCCTTAGTTTCCTCATCTACAAATAGGGATAATAACAGTACAGGATTGTTGTGGGGGTCAAATGACATAATATTTGTAAAAAGTGCTTAGCACTATGTCTGGCACATAGTAAGAAGTATAGTTCTGTAATTCTCACCATCATACTTATCTTCTTCCCTTCCTAGTTAGGTTAAATATTCTTTATGACAGAATCATAGAATTTAAGAGTTGGAGGGGACTTGGGGTCCATTTACTTTTTTTGTGTCATAGACCCCTTTGGCAGTCTGTGAAGCCCGTGGACCCCTTCTAGGAATAATAGTAATAATAATAATAATAATAATAAACATAAACATTTATATAGACTTTTGATGTTTCAAAAATGCTTTATATGTATTGTCATTTGATATTTTCAAATAATTGAAAGGAATACTAGATTTCAATAGAGCTTAGTGAAAATAAAGGAGTTAATTTGTTTTCCCATCTACATTTGTCTACCTCCTGAAATCTATGCACAGGACCCCCTCCCAAATAAGAACCCATGACCTAGTCCAACCCATATTTAAAAGGAATATCACTATTCCTTTTAATGATTGCCCACCCACCATTTCTGAGGGGAAAGTTGATCTAGGGGACTACTCTCCAAGATAGCCCATTCTATTTTTGGACCATTGAACAGTCTGTCAAGGACAGATTATGTCTTTGGAGATAAGTTTAGAAGAATAGCACATGTTTAACATATATTAGATTGATGTCTAAGAAACGGGGTGGGGAGAGTGAGGAAGAAAAATTTGGAACACAAGGTTTTGCAAAGATAAATGTTGAAAACTATCTTTGCATGTATTTGGAAAAATTAAAAAAAACTATTTTAAAAAAGAGAGATAAATGATGTCCTCCCTGATTCTTCTCTTCTCCAGGCTGACTAGAGGCATCTAGTGTACAATGAATGGAAAAATAGACCACATGGAAATGACCAGCAAGATGATTTCAGAGAGGCCTGGAGAGACTTACATGAACTGATGCTCATTGAAGTGAGCAGAACCAGGAGATCATTATTCATGGCAACAACAATACTATATGACGATTAATTCTGATGGACATGGCTCTCTTCAACAATGAAATGTTTCAAACCACCTCCAATTGTTCACTGAAGGAAGCCATATACACCCAGAGAGAGGGATGTGAAATGTGGACCACAACATAACATTCTCATACTCCTTGATTGATGTTTGCTTACATTGTGTTTCCTTTATCTGATATATCTTTTGTGTAGATAAGATTTTTCTTGCACAACAATGATAAGTTTGGAAATGTGTATACATATATTCGATTTGCTAATATTTTAACATAATTAACATGTAGTGGATATCCTGCCATCTAGGGGAGGGGTGGGGAGTTGGGGGGAAAAATTTGTAACGGAAAGCTATGTAAGGGTTATTGTTGAAGAATTACCTACACATATGTTATGCAAATAAAATAAAAAAAAAAGAAAAAGAAAAATAGACCACATGGAGCCAGGAAAATGAGTTCAAATCTGACCTCAGGAACTTACTTGCTGGGCAAATCACTATCTCTGCCCCAGTTTCCTCAAATGTAAAATGGGAATAATGATAGCATTTTCCTTGAAGGGTTGATGAGATTATATATATATATATATACATATATATATATATACATATATATTTAAAAATGCTTAACAATGCTTGGCTCATAGTAAATGCTATCTAAATGCTTATTACTCCTTTCCCTAAAGGTTCCCAGTTCTTTCAATCAATACTCTCAAATAGAATGGACTCAAGAATGGACTTCAACATACTGGCTGCCTTCCTTTAGACATGCTCCTGCTCTTCAGTGTCACTTTCTTAAACAGTGTTATCCAGGACTAAACACTAGTACAAATGAGAACTGACCAAAACAGAGTCCAGACTAGTGTCTCCTGATCCCTAGAAACCGTGTCTCTCTTAACGTGGCCCGAGATCACCTGAAGAAGTCAGGACACTTTTCCTGATCCTTCTTAATGCTGATGTCTTCCTTCTGTTGATTACTTTAACTTATCTGTACCTCTCTAATTTGGACATAACTGTTTACATGTGAGCTCCCTGAGAGCAAGAACTATTTTTTTAACCTTTCCTCGTCTCTCCATCTCTTAGCTCAGTGCCTGACGTAGTAGATACTTAACATGTGCTGGTTGACTGTTCCCCCCCACACCCACATCACAAAGCTGATTCATTGAGTTTGAGGTATCCCAAATATCCAGATATTCTCAGAAAAAAATGTTTTCTCACCATTCATACCTTCCGTGTCTTAGACTTGTAACTAGGGGTTATGGTCACTTGTTTCTTCATACAGTGTTCAGAAAACCTGACAATGTGTGTGTGTGTGTGTGTGTGTGTGTGTGTGTTTAGGTGAGAGTTGGGGGGAGTGGTAACTTTTACAATAAGTAAGTAATTTATGGGAGAAAGATAAAAGATTTGAAGTTAATGTTCCCTAGCCCTCATGTGTACCCCAAACCATCAAAGTAGTGTTTTAGAATTGTAACAAGTTCTAGGGTTCTAGAGTGAGAAATAATATAGAAAAGGACCTTAGAAACTATTAAGTCTGGTCTCCTCATTTTATAAATGGGGAAATTGAGGAATAGAGAAATTAAGTGACTTGACTAGGACCACTCTGAAAATAAATAACCAAAGAGTCACAGAGATTATGCAACTGTCGCCACCTTAAAAAAGAGAGAGCTCACACAGGTTATCACAACCATAGTTAACTCTAAGAGATAAAATAAAATAAAAATTTTTTAAAAGGGTTAAGAGTGGTTATAAACAAAAACTTTCTTTGTTCTACTGAAGGAGGGAAATTTGACACATCTTGGGGTCTCCTCTCTAGGAGATCCACAGTAAAGTGGGCAAATTTCAGTACATCCACCAATGGCTGGCTATGCAGTGAGATGTAGTCCTGCCATTGAGGGGTAATAGAAACAGTGAGACAAATTTGATTCCTAGCAGGGTTTCTGTAAGTATTATTTGTCCGAGTTCAGGGACTTCCTGGTGCTGCTTTGAAACAATTCTGGGGTTTAGTGTGGCTGAGTTCATTTAGAGCAGGGTTGGGCCATAAAAGGCCCTTGAAATAATTTAGTCTGGCCCTGCCAGGGCAACCACAAGCAATGATGAGCTGAAAGCTAGATTCAACAATCTCCCACTGCTTGAGTTTTTAAGTTAATAACTGTGTGTGTATAACATGAGTGAGGTTTTAAATATTCAAATGGCCCTTGACAGGAAATGGGTTCTCTACCTCTGATCTGGAGGGTAAGTGCAAAGGATTGTTGTTATATCAAGCTCAGGACATAGCTAGGCTTTAGCTCTGGAAAACAGGATGTTTCCTGTTAATAAAAAAAAAGGAAAACAATAATAAATAATAACTAAATAGTAAAAAAAATGGTAAAATGAGAGGTGTAATCTTGGAAATCCTGGCACATTCACATAGTACCTTAACATTAATCACGTTTAAAAAGCTGCCAGCAAGGAATGAGAGTGGTGGTACAGGACACTGGAGGCCTGGCTTCTAGTTCAATTTCTGCCAATTATTAGCTGTGCGCACTTGGATAACCATGTCACCATCCAATAAATGCCTTATTGATAAAATGAGAGGACTAGATTTTGTTTATAGATTTAGAACTAGAAAGGCATCTAGCTCAATTGCCTCATTTAACATGGAATGAGGAAACAAAGGCCCAGAGATGCTCACCTAGTGGACAGAGGTGGCCTATGAACTCAGATTCTTTGATACCAGATTGAAGACTGGTCCCCATGTTCAATAATGTTTTTCTGTGCATTCTGATATTATGAACTAATGTTTAATAAAATCTAATCTCCTTTCTCTAATACGTTGAGTATTTTTTTTTTGGTATAAAGATCATGATTTCATCAGTGTGAGAAACTCCTTCACCAGTTGAGGAACTCCTTCCAATATAGGTCAATCTCTTTTCTACAACTTGCTGCTTGAGAGAGGTGTTAGGGTGTGGGAGGGATGTATTGAAAGGTGCTCAGAGTCACAGCTTGTATATGTCTGTGGTGGAACTCGAACCCAGCTCAACCTGATTCTGAGACAGGGTTTCTACCCATTGTGCAATGTGGTCTCTCATTGCTTTGTTCTTTTCTGTGAGAGATGGTGGGAGGATTATTGCAAAAGTATTTATAAGCTTACCTATCTCCATGTTTCTCCAAGCCTTCAATAGTGATGCTGGAACAAGTTTTATAGACAGTTCACAATCTCCCATACTGGTCACTGAGATGAGGTGAAGAACCAGTGCAGTAGGTAATTTAAGGAGACCACCTCCAACACTTTTTCCTTTGTGACCAAGAGCAAGTCACAACCTCTCTGAGTTGCATCCTCATCCGTAAAATGGGGATAATAACCCTTACTCTTCTTACCTCATAAAGTTGTTGGAAGGAATGCATATAAATGTGAGTTATTATTATTATGAGGGCTCTGAAAGCTAACCATCTATCTCTTGTTGGTATCTTCCTTAGGCAAATATTGTTGTTGTGAAGCTTGGAAATACCCTCAGTAGCTGGGTTCTAGACTCCTAGACCCCCCCCCCCCAGATCTTCCCAGGCCCATTGATCCTATTGTCCCTAATCAAACTTAACCTCCTAGCTTTGTAATGGGCCTCTGACCTCACTCCTAGTTATCAGATGACTCTGGGTACCCAGCAGAGAAGCCCATATCTTCTGCTCATCAGAAGACACACCCATTATAATTTCATCATTATCTCTCCTTCTCCACTCCATCCCCCAAACTGACTTTGTGTAGTAGAAGCTAGGAGACTTGGGTTTAAATTCTAAACTTGATACTTGGCAGACTTTAAGAGAAGGCCCCAGTTTTTCCTCCAGGAAAATGAGCTATTTACATTAAATCATAATAATCCACATTCGTGTAACACTTGAAAGTTTTACAAGTTACATAAATTATCTCATTAGAGCTTGTGAGGCAGGTATGACAAGTATTATTATCCCCATTTTACAGATGAGGAAATTGAGAGGTGGTGATTTACCTATAGTCATGAAGCTAGTAAGGAACTGGAGGTGAAGCAACTGGGGGTGCAGTAGAAAGAGCACTGAGCTTGGCATTAGAAAGACCAGAGTTCAAATCCAGTTTTAGATATTTACTAGCTGCATGACCTTGAACAAATCATTTAACTCTAGTTGCCTCAATTTCCTCAATATAAAATGGGAATCATGATAGCAGAGTTGTTGTGAGGGAAAAAATGAGATGATATTTGTGAAAACTGCTTAGCACAGTACCTGGTATACAGTAGGCACTCCATAAATGCTTATTCCCTTCTCCAGAGGTGGATTTTAATCCAGGTCTTCCTGGCACCAAGTCCTACCCTCTACTTGCCCTGCTGTCTATGTGGTTCCTGGGACTCTTTCTTGCCCTATATCTATGACTGATATCTAAAATCCCAAGGATGGGAGGTGACACACACTTGTGACATGGGCCACCTCACCTGGGCAGGATGTTGTCAGATGTCATCACTGTTTTGGGAGGTACCCATCCAAAGGTTCATTTGTGTTGAGAAATATCTTCTATGATGCAGATTATTCATCTTGTGAATAATACAACCAAAATAGCATTTCCAATCTTCTAAGTGGGAAAAGCCTGGGGGGGCAGACACCCCCATGACTCAGGCCCTGATCTATGGAGACACTTGTCCACAGGCTACCTCCCTAGGGCTGTGGGGGATTTAATACAACTCAATATATCAGCTATTAAACACCTTCTAAGGTCAGAGCCCTGTGGGGGGTACTGAGGACACAAAAATGTCCCTACACTCATGGAATCTACAGTCTTATGCAGGAGAGAATGTGTACAGAGACAAGTATGTAGAAACATAGAATAGGGAGTCGTGATGACACAGTACAAAAATAATCTAGCTTTGAAGTATGAGGTTGTTGTGGAGCCTGACTCTTCATGACCCCATTTGGATTTTTCTTGGCAAAGATATTGAAGCAATTGGCCATTGCCTTCTTCAGCCCATTTTACAGATGAGGAAACTGAGGGAAATAGGGTGAAGTGATTTGTCCAGGGTAACAAAGCTAGTAAATGTCTGAAGTCAGATTTGAACTCAAGAAGGAGTCCTTCTGATACCAAGTGCAGTGCTCCATCCACTGTGCCATGGAGTTGTCCTGAAGGAAGAGAATCAGACTTTAAATACCACTTCTGATCTTCCCTACCAATGTGACTTTGCCTTTCTGGACCTCTTTTTATGTGTCTATAATAAGAAAGGGTTAGGCTAGAGGGCTTTTAAATTCCCTTTCTTTTTTCTTTTTCTTTTTTTTTAAATTAAAGCTTTTTAATTTTCAAAAGATATGCATAGGGGCAGCTAGGTGGCACAGTGGATAGAGCACCAGCCCTGAAGTCAGGAGGACCTGAGTTCAAATCTGGTCTCAGACACTTAACATTTCCTAGCTGTGTGACCCTGAACAAGTCACTTAACCCCAACTGCCTCAGCAAAAAAAAAAAGATATACATGGATAATTTTTCAACATTAACCCTTGCAAAACCTTGTGTTCCAATTTTTGCCCCTTTCCCTCCCTTAGATAGCAAGTAATCCAATATATGTTAAACATGGTAAAATATATATTAATTCCAAAATATGCATGCATATTTATACAATTATCTTGCTGCACAAGAAAAAATAAAATCAAAAAGGAAAAATGAGAAAGAAAATAAAATGCAAGCAAACATCAATAGAGTGTGAAAATGCTATGTTGTGGTCCACACTCAGATCTCACAGGCCTCTCTGGGTGTAAATGGCAACAACTGGAACTGGTTTGAAACATTTCATTGTTGAAGAGAGCCATTTCCATCAGAATTGATCATCATATAGTCTTGTGGTTATGTATAATGTTCTCCTGGTTCTGCTCATTTCGCTCAGCATCAGTTCATGCAAGTCTCTCCAGGCCTCTCTGAAATCGTCCTGCTGGTCGTTTCTTACAGAGCAATAATATTCCATAATATTCATATATTATAATTTGTTCAGCCACTCTCCAATTGATGGGCATCCATTCAGTTTCCAGTTTCTGGCCACTACAAAAAGGGCTGCCACAAACATTCTTGCACATGTGGATCCCTTTCCCTCTTTTAAGATCTCTTTGGGATATAGGTCCAGTAGAAACACTGCTGGGTCAAAGGGTATGCACAGTTTGATAACTTTTTGGGCATAGTTCCAAATTGCTCTCCAGAATGGCTGGATCCATTCACAACTAAGTTCCCTTTCAATTCTAAATTTGTGATCCAATGAAGATGACAGAAATAAGAGACAACCAAAGTCCTCTGTGAACATTTAAGGGGCTGGGGGTGTGGGGAGAGTAGAGCAGGAAAGGGAATAAGGTGAGCCTTGAAGAAAGAGAAGGATTCAAGAAGTGGAAATTTGGGAATAAGGGAGAACCACGGGCCCAGCTTGGGTGACAGTTATTAGTCGTGCTTGGCTGGAATGTATATCGAGTGCAGGAAGAAAGCGAGAAAAATCACCCTGGAAAGTTAGGACTGAGGCAGATTGTCGGAGGCCTTAAAGCTAAGCTTGGGAGTTTGTGTTTTAACTCTGGGTGATAGGAAATCATTGAAGGTTTTTGAATAGGTGAGTGACATTTTGCCTTCTATCTGTTATGTTAGATGAGAGGCAGGGCTTCTTGAGTCAGCAAGACCTGAGTTCAAATGTAACCTCAGACACTTACTAGCTGTGCTTCCCTAAGAAAGCCCTTTAACCCCGTCTGCTTCAGTTTCCTCATCTGTAAAATGAGCTTGAGAAAGAAATGGCAAATTACTTCAATATCTTTGCCAAGAAAACTTCAAATGGGGTCACAAAGACTCAGCCATGACTGAAAAAACCCAATCTGAGAGGAGAAATCTCAAGAATTTCTGGCTAAAACAGAAACAAATCCTATTTAAGTTCACTCTGAATCGATTTGGACCCAAAATATGACTAATTCAGGCTTAGCCTGGGACCTATTGTTGACCAATTAATGAAAGTCAGAATGATTTGGATTTAAGGAAAGGTCTTTAAGAAAGAAATCTTGCTAGTAAACCCCAAGATATCTTGGGAAATTTCAGTGATTAAAAAAAAAAGTTGCATTTTTTTGAGCAGCACACCTGCAGGTAAAGATATGATACTCTATGTGAAAGGAAGGAAGGAAGGAAGGAAAGAAGGAAGGAAGGAGGGAAGGAAGGAAAGAAGAGAGGAAGAAAGGAAAAGAAGGAAGGAGGGAAGGAGGGAAATAGGGAAAGAAAGAAGGAGGGAAAGAAGGAAGGGAGGGAAGGATAGAAGAAGGAAGAAATGAACTATGTTCTTTTCGAGTTCCAGCTGGGTCCTCAATGGGCCAGCTTTACTGACAGAGGTTGTTGTTTGTCCTTTGTTCTTGCAGATGAACATGACATCAGGGAGGGGATGTCATGACTTTCAAGTGAGTTGGATTTAAGTGAGGGAGAGCTGGGCAAGGTCACCAGTCTCACTTTTTCCTCCAGTGCCATCTGGGTCCAGTGGCAAGATATAGATTCAGCACCACTGGATCCCTTCTGTTGGTCCAGCCTGAAGGTGAAGATAAAGGGTTTGATAATCTCAATTTTTCTATGGTACCAGCTTGTTATAGTTGTTGGTATCTTCCTCTAGTGGCTGCCTTCCTGAGTCAAAGGGAGGGAGGTGCAGATTTTTCTAGGGTCTAATTCCAGAGGTTTTAGATCCCTGGCCCATTCTGGCCTTTTAAACTGGGCATTCTGCCAGGTGTACTGTGAGTGCCAGTGCTGGCAGAATTGTGGTGGCAGCAGGTACCTATGGCACCTTTCAAGGAAAAGTCAATAAACTAATTAGGTGCTAGTTCGGTTGTTTCAGTCATGTTCGACAATTTGTGATCCCATTGGCAAAAATACTGGAATGGTTTAAGTATCTGTTGTTTTCCATGCATCAAAAGGAAGTCTATGGGAAATATCTTCCCTGCTCACTCCCACATTTATGCACCCCTTTCATCCTTTCTCTACTCCGAATGATTTAAAAATGCTTATATTCCAGTGGTTGAGTGGTGCCTTCATCATGTGGTACCTGGAGTAATTTTGAGTAACTAGATTTCCAAGTAGCTACAATTGGCTGGAAAGGGATGGGGGAGGATGTGGTAGTGGATTCAGAAGTTAGAACATAAAACTTGGAGTACCTGATTTTGAATCCTGGCCCTGAAAGGCACATTTCCACTCTGGACCTCGGTTTCCTTATCTGTAAAGATAGGTTTATTGGACTAAATGGCCTCTGAGGTCCCTTGTAGCACTAGCTTTTATGATTTATGATTCTAAAGGGCATTGAAAATCTTAAAATCATAGAAATATTAGTTCTCATTATTCATTATTCCTTACCTCCATCACAATGCTACTTCTTATTTAAACCAATTATTCAAGCACTTGGGGGACCCAGGACATGCAGACATTAATGGTCAGAGAAGCCATTGCTAGTCCTTTAATTTGAATATAGGAGGATTTATTGAAAGGGATTTCTCTCTGCTCTTTAATTCTAGATTTCAAAAAGAAATAGTCCTACTGTGGTAGTTCTTGACTTCCAATTCTGTTGTTTATTTCACCAGCAGGTAGAGGGTCCTTGCTCAGCCTGGCCACCTTATCCCAGAAAACTTTGCTAACAATTCCTGAAGAGCTTTTTCCTTTCACATGGATTTTTTTTTATCTCTCCAAACCCACAGTAAACTCTAAAGTCAGGTTCCAGCTTCAAGATCTCGTGTTCTTACACTTTCTCTTTATATTCCTTACCAATCTTTGAGGATTGGATCCACTGAAGATATAATATATGCTTGTTGATTTGATTTCATATGAATAATCCCATAGGAATACCTGCATCATAGATCTATCTGAACTGCCTTTTTGGCCATCCCTTCTGGTTGTTCCAGGCTCTATCAGTCTGATGTGTTTGATTGACATGCTATATGACAGAATGGTTCTCCTCCTCCTCTCATTCCCTTCTCCACACATGCACAGAATCTCCTTTTAGATGTAGGAGGTGGAGGGAATGTGGGAAAACTGGGACACTAATGCACTAATGCTCCAAACATTCTGAAGAGCAATTTGGAACTATGCCCCCAGGGCTTTGAGGCTTTGCATACCTTTTGACCCAGCAGTGTTTCTATTGGGCTTATATCCCAAAGAAATCATAAAGGAAGGAAAGGGGCCCACATGTGCAGGAATGTTTGTGGCAGCCCTTTTTGTAGTGGCTAGAAACTGGAAACTGAATGGATGCCCATCAATTGGAGAATGGCTGAATAAATTATGGTATATGAATGTTATGGAATATTATTGTTCTATAAGAAACGACCAGCAGGACGATTTCAGAGAAGCCTGGAGAGACTTGCATGAGCTGATGCTGAGAGAAATGAGTAGAACTAAGACAATGTTGTACATAGCAACAACAAGATTATGTGATGATGGATTCTGATGGGCTTGGTTCTTTCCATAATGAGGTGATTCAGGCCAATTCAGGTCAATTTGTGTTGGAAAGAGCCATCTGCTCTTATTATGGGAATTGAATGTAGATCACAATATAGTATTTTCACATTTTTAAGTTGTTATTTGCTTGCTTTTTTCCCTCTCTCACTTTTTCCCCTTTCTGTTATATTTTTTTCTCATCAAGCATGATAAATGTGGAAATATGTTTAGAAGAATTGCACATGTTTAACCTATATTTGAGAATTTGCTATCTAGGGGAAGGGAGTGGAGAGAAGAGAGGAGAAAAATTTGGAACACAAGATTTTGCAAGGGTGAATGTTGAAAACTATCTTTTCATGTACTTTGAAAATAAAAAAGGTATTAAAAATAAAAAGATAACTTGTTTATTTCTTTCAACTATCCTCTCCTTTTTGTGCTTTTTTTTAGTCAATAATACCCTCATTTTCCCAGGAAGTTAGGATCAAAACTCTGGAGATCTCTTTGGTCCCTTCCTATGGAATGGGAAGAGATGGCATAGGAATGAAGTATGATGGCATGGATAGAATAGAATAGAATGGGATGGAATAAGATATAATTGAATGATGTAGGAGGTGATGGGGAAAAGTAGAATATGATGGGATATAATTGGATAGGGCAGGCTAGGATAGGATAAGACAGGATAGGATAAGGAGAAATAGGATAGATAAAAAAGGTAAAATTAAATTAGATAAAATGTGATGATATGGAATGAAAAAGGATGGATTGGGTGGATTAGCAAAGGGAAGAACTACTTTTCCCCAGATTAGATCTTCCCATCTTCCCTCTGCTATCTATTTCCTACTCCCAGGGCAATCATGGGATCTAAAGTTCAAGCTCAAGGTTTCTTACCCCTAATGTCTCAGAACATCAACAATCCTCTCTTCCTCTTCACCTTCCTAACCAAACTACACATAGGAAAAACTGAGAACAATCGCACAGCAAAATAGGCACCAAGAGGTTAATTTGCCTTCACTTTCTCTATAATGATCCCTTCAAAGGGATTTAAAGAGAAAAAAAAGTTTATGCAGAAGAGAATAATTAATTTCTCCAAAGGGAAAAAGAAAACAATTAGATGGTGTTTGTCATAGAAAGGAGTCAGTTTTTCCTTCTAGGCTTGTTGTATCATGTTCCTGGGTGCAGAGGCGGCAATTGCTTAGAAACAAAATACCTGCTTTCTCAGGGAGAAGAATGGAGAAGAAAGAGAAGGGGAAAGGTGGAGGCAGGAAGAAGGAAAAGACGGAAAAAGAGGAGGAATGAAGGAAACAGGAAGAAGTGAAAGAAGGAAGAATAAAAAAAGTGATGAAAGGACTCTCTTTCAACTCTAAAAATTTCAGAATTATGTGCTCTAGGGAATAACTGAGTGATTTAGGCAGTGTGGTCCTGGAGAAGCAGCTGAGAATGGGAAGAAAGGAGCTGGGTGAGATTGGTTGGGGAAGGTTTCCTGGAGAAGGAGGGAAGAAAAGAGAAGGAAGGAGGATAAAGGAATAAGGCAGGAGAAGGGATGAGAGGAAGCAGGGAGAGAAAGGAAGAAAGATTAGGAGGAGATTGGATAAAAGGAGCCTGGAATGTCCAGCTGACTGCTCTCTTTCCTCTTCTCCAGACATAACCTAACATAACCTCATTCCTTTGGGGGGGCTATTCCCATTCCTGGAACCCCCTACGTGCCCCTCTTTGTCCAATTTCTGTCTGTCCTTTAAAATCCAATGGCAGATTCACAACTAAACCACCTCCTCCTTCAGACAATGTGGTATTGTGGAAAAGAATGCTAGTCAGAAGATCTGGGATTAATTCTCAGCATTTTGGGCAAACCACTTAATTATTTGGTACTCCGAAGTCGAGAGAATCCTCACACTTAGAATGAAGACCTTCCCCCAGTGACCAGCACTAAATCTATGGACCGCGTAAATCCCTCTGAACTACCACATTGCTCTGAGCCACTTTGGTGCACTCATCATATAATAAATACTGTGTGCTGCAGTAGGTCAGGGACTGGGCCTTATATAAACTTTGTAGGGCTCTTTTCTCCTCCTCCCCAAGCCCAGAGTACCATTCTCTTCACATAGCTGATTAATTAAAATTTCTTGGATGAATGACTGAAAGAAACAGAAGGTAACCTTGGCCACTGATGCTCTCCATCAGTCACTCAGGAGCCTTTGTAGGGAGCAGGAAGCTTCTGGGTTAAAGGGTCAGCCTAATAACCCAGTCTAAGGCATTAAGGCCAGCCTTTGCTGGAGCTGCAAGCAGGAAAATTCTGGGAAAGGTTGGCTTCTGGAGAGCTCAGGGCATCCTACCAATCAGCTGTTCTGTGCTGGACAAGAGTGCCAAAGGGATCAAACTCAGGGCCTTGAGCCCTGGCCTAAGGCCCGGGGACCAGCTGGTACAGTTTCTGCTGCTTCTTCTTCTCAGAACAACCCTGTGAGTTACTGAGAGTCGGGGGCCTGTTGGGCTCTGCTGTGGGACCAGGGGAGCCATCACCCAGTGGGCAAAAAGTTGGCTCGTGTCTCTATTTCTTAGAATATCACGAGCATGGGATGGTGAAAAAGGCTTTGGATTTGGAGACTTAATATCCCGGTTCTGCAACTCCTTGGCTATTATCTTGGGTAGGTCACTTTTCTGGGCTTTAGTTCCTCATTTATGAAAAAGGTAATAATTAGACAAAAGGTGGAGTAATCAATGAGCACATCTTTCTCATCAGTAAGCAGTGGCTGGTTGTTGGGGAGTGGAAATGACAGCACCTCTAGCCCTGGAAAGTGACCACTCCAGTTTTGATAGAGTGCAGGAGAGGTGGGCATGATGTAACATAAACCATGGATTTTGGCAGAGCAGGGCTCATTGGTAGGATTTCATGAGCAAAAATCCTACAGAGGAAGGCAGCCCAGGAGGCTGGGAAGCTCTGAAGATGCAAAGGGAAACAATTTCAATAAAGAGAAAAAAGTTGTCAAGAAAGACAATGTGGGGGCAGCTAGGTGGCGCAGTAGATAGAGCACCAGCCCTGAAGTCAGGAGAACCTGAGTTCAAATCTGATCTCAGACACTTAACATTTCCTAGCTGTGTGACCCTGAGCAAGTCACTTAACCCCAATTGCCTCAGCAAAAAGCAAAAAGCAAAAAAAAAAAAGACAATGTGGAAAAGCAGGAATTGCTCATTCAGCAATTTAAATTTTAAAAAGAAAAATATAAAAGATGGAAAGAAGGGTGGATAAAAGGATGGGTGTACAAGTATGGCCTATCTTTTAAGAAAAGGATCTAGATTTCTGAGACTTAGAATAAGTTGAGGATGGCAAGGCAAGGCAAGGACAGTTCAAAAGTATCTTAAAATTTTGTAGCTTTATTTGGGAAAAAAGGATCAAAGACTGGAGGGTCAATGAAATGATCTAAGATAATGGAGTGAAGGCACAGCTGTTTGGTTTTTATGATACATGTTTTCTGTGGCAAAGAAAATAATCTTTGGACTGCAAAGAACAGGACAAAAATGAGTAATAGAGTTGAAATCCAAGATAAGTAGGGAGATAGAGATTATCTAGCTGCCCTTCACTAGTTCACATCCCAGGCATCCCAGGCATTAAAAGAATTGGTAGCTATACTTACTGAATTCCAGTCAGGGAACTTTGAAAAAAAAGTGGAAAACAGGGGAGAGGTTGCAGGACTAGTAAGGGAACAATGTTGTCCTGTTTTTTAAGAAAGTGAAGACAATAAAGCCTGAAAAATATGGTTCAGTGACCTTCCATTCCTGGCAAAATTCCATAATATATTATTAAAGGGATTATTGGTGAATATCATGTAAAGGAAGTAGTGATCATCAAGAGTCAGGATGACTTCATTAAGAACATTTCATGCCAGACAGATTAACCTTGTTTCCTTTTTCAGCAAGTTTACCAAACCAGCAGAACAGGGGAATGCTGTAGATAGAGTTTATCTAGATTTTATTTTATTCAACTAAAATATATTGTATTGATACCCTTTGTTTTAACAACACACTTATTTCTGGAAATCCCTTTGCTCCTTCCAAATTGAACCCTCCCTTGCAACAAATCTTCCCCTCCCTTTCCCCCACCAACAAAAACCAAGTAAATGGAAAGATTCTGTAAGGTGATGGCTGGGACGACATTGAAGACATCTGACAATACATGCAACATTTGTCTTTTTTGTCATTTTGGGGAGGAAGGTATATTTCATTCACTGAGACCATACTTAGTTTTCCATTTGATCAGAGTTTTGTGTCCTCCTAGTAATTTTTTTCCCTTCATAGTGAAATACACTCTGCTTGAGGGTGTATTGGTAAATCTAATAACCAAATTTAAAAAAAGTACATGATATACTTTTCAATTTAATTAATATTCTTAGCATATCTCATCACTTTCTTAAGTATAGACAAATGGCAAATCAATAAATGAGGCCCTGAGCATAGTATTTGCAGATTTCTGAGATGTAAATGTTCATACTGAAATTTCAGCAATCAGGTTTCCATAAGAGACATTTCCTCCCTCTCCCCCCCATCAGAATGCAAGTCCTTTGAGGGTAGGGTCTGTTTTTCTGGGTGTATTTACATTTATTTTTAGCACTTAGCAATTTAGCCCATAGTAAATACTTAATAAATGTTTGTTGACTCAGCCTGTCTTGATTGAAGATTTGAGTTCATGTTCTACCTTATACATAATATCTGGGTGACTTTTGGTGGTTTACCTACCCCTCCCAATGTTCTAGGCTCTCTAAGACAATAAATGGTAGAGAAGGTGCTTGCCAATGTTGGTAGAGACAGTTTCCTTATTTGGGAGTTCACTATACCAATGAAATCCCGGATCTATCCCAATAACTCCATTTAAATTGTTGAAGTCATAGAATATACTTTTGATTTTTTTTAATTTTACTGTCTCAGTTTGTGCGAATTCTCCCATGTTTTTCTAAATTTGTCATCATAATTTCTCATTCCACAATAATATTCCCTTATGTTCATATGCAATAATTTAAAAACTATTTCCCAATGGATAGAAACTCATTTTGTTTCCAGTTTGCTGTTACCAACAAAAGCTATGGATGCTTTGATATGTAGGAAACCTTTGTTTCTGCATGGCGGAGTAGAAAAAACTGGGTCTGAAGTCTAAATACTTGGATTCAAATCCTGCCCCAGGAGCCCACTGCTGGGTAATGTTGGGCAAGTCACTCAACTTTCTTCATATTCTAATTTGTCAAATGAGATGGTTAGACTAGATAGACGATTTCTTTGGTCTTTTCTAGCTCTTTGGTCCTTTGCAGAATACCCTATCATTCTCTATGGCCTATTCTTACATAATTTAAAACCCATTATCTGTAATGCTCCAACAACAATATATCACTATGTCTTTCCACAGTCTCTTTAACATTGACTCTTCCCATTTTTTTGGGGTCATCTTTTCCAAATAGCAGCTCATGAGTGAAACCTCAAGTTTGTTTTAATGTGTATTTATTTCTCTTAACTATAAATGACTTGGGACTTGTTTTCAAATGGTCATTTATAGTATGCAGTTCTTTTGAAATCTGTTTATTTCCTTTTGACCACTTATCTATTCAAAGAGTGGTCCATGGTGTCATATGTTTATGTTTGCTATATGTCTTGGATGTCAGACTTTTTAAAAAACATTTTTTTAAGAATTGTGATAGGCTAGGAATGGACTTACAATTTTACTGGTATAGGAAACTTTCTGATGACAAAACTCCCTTTACCAATGAAGGTCAGCAACTTCTTTTTAACTTATGATTTTAGAGAATTTCCTAGACCACTAAAAGGTAAATGACTTGCTCAGATCACATAGCCAATATATGTCAGTTTCCAAAACTGAATCTAAGTCTTGGTTTCAGTGCCAGCTCTCTAACCATTGTACTAAACTGTCCCTCTATAGCTATTATCTTTAAAGATTTCATGTAATTATTTTTTTTACTTCTTTTTGTTCTTGTAACATTTTAAAAAATGTTTAAAAATTTTTTTAAATCAAAATCATCTGTTGTCTTTTTCAATCTCTTCTATCCCATGCTTGGCTAAGCTTTCTCTTTCTAGTCATAGTTGTGAAATGTACACACATTTTCCTGTTTTCCATTTTTTTCTAATGATATCATTTACCCAAACTTTAGCAAAGCACAAGACAAAATATCTCATGTTTTCTTTTGGATGATATAGAGAGATGTGGCTTAGGCTGTAATATAGTTGGATGGATTTGGAATCGATTGCTTGAGTAGATCCAAAGAGATGTTATTACTGATTTAATGTCATTTTGATAGGAGGTCTCAAATGGAAGGTTCCAATAATCTGAACTTATTTCTAAGTGGTGTAATTTTTTTAATCAACTATTTGAAAAAAGTAATGTAAAAGACAGTCTAATTAAACATGCAGGTGACATAAAACTAGAAACTATAGCTAACATAGTGGATAGGAGGGTCAGGATCCTTAACAACCTCAATAGACTAGAATATTGGGTAGTAAATTTAAAGTGAATAGGAATTAATTCAAAATTTTACATGTGGAGTTAAAAATTAATTTTATGAGTCAGAGGTAGGGAAAGCATGGTTAGCAATAGTTTGAAAAGATCTGAGGATTTTAGTGGATTACAAACTCAATGTGAATCAACAGTGTGAAATGCTTGCCCAGAAAGCTAATGTGACCTTAGGCAGCATTGAGAGAGACATAGTGTCTAGGGACTAGGGAGGTGTCTGTTCCACTGTAACCTGCCCTGTTCAGTTCTGGCTTCTACATTTCAGGAAGACAATTGATAAATTGGAATGTATCCAAGAGACAGCAGCTTATATGACAAAGAGCTTTGCTATTATTTTTGCCCTCCGATTGGCTAAAGATATTGGAGGTGCTTGGGTATTTTGATTGAAATGACACTGAATAAGTCATTTAATTTAGGCAAAACCATAACACACTTTTAAATTTATTTTGCATCATTAACAATTTCTCTATCACTTTCTTACATCTAGACAAACAACAAAACAAGGAATCAAGCTACGTTTACAGTTGTTTGCCAATTTCTGATTACACTGTCCATTGGTACATGGGTCCTGAGTGACTTGCTTTGACATTCACCTCTTGTTCAATAACTACTGAATGGAACCTGTGAGGCAGCTATGGTATATATAGCAGGAAGGACCTTGGTCTACAGTCAGGAGTGTGGGATTTGTATCATACCTTTGATGTTTAATAGGCTAAGTCACTTCATTCTCCATTCTCTCTCCAGGCTTTACTTTTCCCCAGCTACCTTAATTTCTTCTCTTCCCTTCCCCTTTCATATCCTCCCAACTTCTTATTTTCCTTTTACACTTTGTCTTCCCCCATTAGAATGCAAGTTCCTTGAGGACAGGAACTGTCTCTCTTTTTGCATGTGTTTGTATTCCCAATATTTAACACAGTATCTAACTCATAGTAATATACTTCTTATTATGTTTGTTCACTTAACTAGACTGATTTAATAGTTGTGAACCTCAGCTTCCTCATTTATAAAATGGAGTTGGTAATGTCCACAGGATCTACCACTTTCTTGTGGGGAAAATACTTTATAAGCCTTAGCATGATATAGAAATGTGAACAGTGAATTATAACAGACATTGATTAAATACTGGCCACTCCAAGTGCCCACTGCACTCATTCATTGAACAAACTTGCATTAAGTATAAGAGTACTTTCTCACATTTGCTTCCCTGTTTACAAAGCCATTTCATATAGCTATTTCTCTGAATTCTCACTAGAACCCTGTAAACTTCAAAGGGCAGGAACTTTTAGGCTCTTTGATTTATTAGTTAGACCTTTGATTCATCAGTTTTTTCCTCTGTAACATGGTGATAATATAATTAATCATCTGATAACAATACATTTATAGAGTGCTTTCAAATTTGTAAAACACTTTACATGCTTCAGGGTTCAGTATTTCACTGAGATACTAATAGCACTATAAGGTTTGCATAAATGCTTTACAAATATTATCTCCTTGATTCAGACCAATTCCAATGATCTTATGATGAAGAGAGCCATCTATACACAGAGAAAGGACTATAGAAGCTGAGTATGGACCACAATATAACATTTTCACTCTTTTTGTTATTATTTGCTTGCATTTTATTTTCTTTATCATTTTTTCTGGTTTGTTTTGATTTTTCTCTTTCTTTTTCTTTCCTTCTTCCTTCCTTCCTTCCTTTCTTTCTTCCTTCCTTCCTTCCTT
>JAJPUD010001924.1:171301-191077 GCA_023553655.1 Myrmecobius fasciatus | reverse complement strand
TCCTTCCTTCCTTCCTTCCTTCCTTCCTTCCGTCCTTCCTTCCTTCCTTCCTTCCTTCCTTCCTTCCTTCCTTCCTTCCTGCCTGCCTTCCTTCCTTCCTTCCTGCCTGCCTTCCTTCCTGCCTTCCTTCCTGCCTTCCTTCTTTCCTACCTTCCTTCCTGTATTCCTCCCTTCCTTCCTTTCTCTTTACTCTATAAATGTACTGTGCTAGACTCTGAGAAAAGAGAAACACAAAAGATAGTTCCCACCTTCAGGAAATTATAATGAAGAAACATTCTTGTAGTTGATTATCTAGGATTCTCTAAGTAGACCATCATATCATCTGCAAAGAGTGATAATTTGATTTCCTCATGACCTACTCTAATTCCTTTAATCTCTTTTTCTTGTCTTATTGCCAAGGCTAGCATTTCTAATACAATATTGAATAGTAATGGTGATAGTGGGCAACCTTGTTTCACCCCTGATCCTATTGGGAATGGTTCCAGTTTATCAACATTACATATGATGCTAGCTAATAGTTTTAAATAGATGCTAATGACTATTTTAAGGAAAAATCTATTCCTATATTCTTTAGTGTTTTTTAATAGGAATAGATGTTGGATTTTATCAAATGCCTTTTCTGCATCTATTGAGATAATCATATTTTTTGTTAATTTGGTTATTGATATAGTCAATTATGCTAATAGTTTTCCTAATATTGAACCATCCTTGCACTCCTGGTACAAATCCTATTTGGTTGTTGTGTATTATCCTGGGAATGATTTTCTGTAATCTCCTTGTTAATATTTTATTTAAGATTTTTGCAATCAATATTCATTAGGGAGATTGGTCTATAATTTTCTTTCTCCGTTTTTTGTTTTACCTGGTTTAGGTATCAGTACCATGTCTGTATCATAAAAGGAGTTTGGTAGGAGTCCTTCATTCCCTATTTTTTTGAATGGTTTATATAATATTGGAGTTAATTGTTCTTTAAATGTTTGGTAGAATTCACATGTAAATCCATCTGGTCCTGGGGATTTTTTCTTAGGGACTTGATTAATGACTTGTTCTATTTCTTTTTCTAAAATGGGACTATTTAAGTAATTTATTTCCTCTTCTGTTAACCTGGGCAATCTATATTTTTGTAGGTATTCCTCTACTTCATTTAGGTTATCAAATTTATTGGCATAAAATTGGGCAAAGTAACTCCTAATTATTGTTCTAATTTCTTCATTGGTGGAAAGTTCTCCCTTTTCGTTTTTGAGACTAACAATTTGATTTTCCTCTTTCCTTTTTTAATCAAATTAACTAGAGGTTTATCTATTTTGTTGGTTTTTTCATAAAACCAACTTTTAGTTTTATTTATTAATTCAATAGTTTTTTTACTTTCAATTTTATTAATCTCTCCTTTTATTTTTAGGATTTCAAGTTTGGTATTTGATTGGGGGTTTTTAATTTGTTCTTTTTCTAGCTTTTTTTAGTTGCAAGCCCAATTAATTGATTTTCTCTTTCTCTATTTTAGCATCTAGAGATATAAAATTTCCCCTTATTACCGCTTTGGCTGTATCCCACAAATTTTGATATGTTGTCTCATTATTGTCATTCTCTTGGATGAAATTAGTAATTGTGTCTGTAATTTGCTGTAAAGAAATATTCTTTATGGGCCCCCTTCTGTCCCAGCCATGAAAAAGTGGCTGGGAGTCAGAGCCAGAATAAGGAATAGGCAAACTAGCTAGCCACCCAGGGTACAACATGTGTATGGATACAAGGGATACATTTTTGGTATTATATTTATAAATATGTATTTTTTTTCTGTGCCAGAAAACATTAGGTAGTAGAAGGATCAAAGGATTTGGAATAAGAGAATCTCTTTCTATCATTTACTAGCAGTGTGATGTTGGAACAATCACTTCCCCTCTGTCGAATGTTCCTTTATCCAGAAAATGTGTATCCTGGACTAGATAACGGTTAGAATCTCTCCCAACTTTTTGCTTCCTGTCCTATAAGGGCACTCTGCTCTCCCTCTAGTGACTTGGGACTCCATAGCCCTTAGGCAGAGCACCTGGGCCCAGGAAGGAAGTGAAACCCAAGATGACAGATAGAAGAGAACTGGATGACTCACTGACTCAGCCTGGGAGTGAGGGACCTGAGACGAAATTCAAATTTATTTCCATTTCTAGACTCAGGTGCCTGGGTCAGAACGTACTTGAGCTTCATATGACTTGAGTTCCTTCCAAGAGCAAGGCCTGACCCCTAGTGGTAGCCACTTGAAAAATGAAAAAGCGGGGTTCCATTAAACATGACAAACTTTTATGAAGGTGGCCCCTGGCTGAGCAGTAAGGAAGCAGTATTGATTAGACAAAGACCTTGACATCAAGAAGCTTTCAACCTAATGAGGGGAAAGGCAGGAGTCCAAATGTTTTTGATACAAAACGAAAATGAAGCAAGTTCAAAAGAGAGGTTGAGGAAGGGTGCTAATGAGAAATTTGAGGAAGGAGAGATTGGTTTCACTTGGAAAGTTCAGGAAGGCTTTGATGAGGAGGTGATTGATACCTGAAAGGGGCCTTGAAGGTTTTCAGCAGATGGATTTGGCATCCATGCCAGAAAAAGGCATGGATGCTGGCAGGATTTGTAGTGGGAAGTGAGAAGTGGTCCAGTTTGTTTGGAATATAGACAATACAAAATGTGTATCTAGTGTGTGGGAGTGGGGAGAATGGTATGAGATAAGGCTGGACAGGTAGACTGGACTCAGATTGTTGAAGGTCAGAAGGTTACTCTGCATTTTATAGGTGATATGAACTCCTAGTGGTTATGGTCTTTTGCCTTTCTTTGTATTCTCAGTGATTAGCACAATGCTTGGTACTTAGTAGGTACTTAATAAATGCTTATTGATTGACTGACTGATTGATTGGAACGACTCAAGGTTTCTTGATAGGGGCAAACACAAATTTCTCTGGCAGCCTAAGCAGAATGGTCAATGCCTCTATTTGCAGAACTTCTATTTGGCAAGTTGAAGGTAGGTGAGCCTGGCTTATACTATTTACAAAGGGCAAACTCTTCCAGACGCTTCATGGATTTAGCCAGAGGACCATCCTTTGGCCAGGTCAGCCGAAGGACAATTCTAGAAATGTGGGACTTCAGAGCTATTTCTCAGTCCAGTCCATAATTTGAGCAGGAATTCCTTCTCAATCATCCTAAATAAGTGGGGAAGACTTTTCGTGATAGAAAATCTTTCCCTTTTGAGTCCGTTTGGGACAGCTCTAATTGTGAGGAAGTATAAGGACCTGAAAGAGAAAGTGCTAAAATTTCTGCCCACTGATTTTAGTTCTATTCTGAGATCATGTCTAATTGCGCTTTTAGATTGCAATGGACTCAAATAAATGGTCGCAGCTCTCTCCCCTCCCTTTTTTTCTTTCCCTTTCCCTTCGCTCCCCTCCTCCAACGATGGCTGGTCCCCCCGCTAGGTGTTGAGGGAAGCGAGTGAGAGGAGGGAAGAATTGGGGACACCTTTTCGCACCTTGCCCTTAGCCCCGCAATATAGCGCAACCAGGTTTGCTTTAAGCTCAGGGAAGGAGTTGTGGTGCCACCTCGTGGCTAAACTGTGAAATGCCCACATAACGGTCTGGAACTAGAGCCTTGCCCAGCTGGAAGCGTGAAAGCCCTATTTGCCCTTCTGGGCCCATCCCTGAAGCCCAACATCTCTGAGGGAGCACCGAGGGGCATGATTTGGAGCAAAGAGTTATCTCGTCCTTTACAGACATCAAAGACCAAAGGCATTCATTTTGTTTCTACTTCGAAACATTTTCTCTTCTGAAATCCCTAATAAATGTATTGCTTTTTGCAGGTAAGACAACTCAAACCTGTGGCCCGGAAGGGAATTTCAGGCAACATATTCCCAGATAGTGCGGATGACTCATTGGGAGAGACTGAGGGTATTGAGCGTGATTTGTGATATAAAAGCCACCTTTTGTATCATGTGAGGGAGTCAGGAGATGTGGGTTTTATCAGGGATATGTTGGTAAATGTTTAACAACCACTTTCTGCCAAAAATAGTATATATGACGATTAAAAGTTTAATCTGAATTATTAGCATTTTTTCTATCACTTTCTTAAGTCTAGAAACCAACAAAACGATAATAAACCAATCCCTGATTTTTATTTTTTACTGATTTCTGAGAAATATTCACACTGAGAATTTAACAATTTGCCCTGGTTCTCCATCGCTTTCTTAAGTCTAGAAATCAAGAAAATGATAATAAACCAATCCCTGATTTTTATTTTTTACTGATTTCTGAGATAGAAATATTCTCACTGAGAATTTTTTTTTATTAAAACTTTTTATTTGCAAAACATATGTATGGGCAATTCCTCAACATTAACCCTTACAAAGCTTTCTATTACAAATTTTTCCCCCCTACTCCCCACCCCTCCCCTAGATGGCAGGAAATCCACATGTTAATTATGTTAAAATACTCGACAAATCAAATATATGTATACACATTTCCACACATCATTGTTGTGCAAGAAAAATTGTATCTACAAGAAAAAAAAATCAGAGAAAGGAAACACAATGCAAGCAAACATCAATCGAGAGCATGAAAATGTTATGTTGTCTCACTGAGAATTTAACAATTTGCCCTGGTTCTAGTTCTGATGGTTTCAGTAGATCATCCAATGATTTTGGACAAGCCATTTCTCTCTGAATCCCAACTTCTTCCTCTGCAAAATGAAAGGCTGGATTAGATGGTCTTCCAACTTTAGCATTCTAAATCCTATATCCCTTTTTTGCTCTGATATCATATGTTCTATGCAGAATCAGGAAACCTCAGAATTGAATGGGACACAGAAGCCAGCTAGTTCAATCTGTGCTACTTTACATCCTCCATGCTACCCCTTAATCTTCCTGCAGAAGCAGCTCTCCATAACATCCCTGAACAGTGGTCATATAGCCTTTGTTTGAATACCATCTGTGAATGAAATGAATGAATAAAAAGGCACTAATTTAAGGGCTTATTACGTGCAAGGCTTGGTACTAAGTGCTGCAAACACAAAGAGAAAATACTTCATATTGTTTTAAAAAAAGTCTGAACTTAACAGTGAATAAAATGATCATTTCTATATACATAGAAAAGAAAGAATTATACACAAAACTGATCATCTCTATTATGTGCAGCTTACTATTCCTCTTAAAAATATAATATCAATATATCACTTAAGAGTATAAAGTCAATGTGTCACTTTAAAAGCTATCCTTCTCTTGCAATTCCTTTTGGTTTTCTGTAAATTGTGAATAAATGCTGCAGTAATCTCCTTTGTTTCTTTTATTTTTATTTTTTTTTGAAGGAGCAACATTTTCCCTAACTCTCTTTCTTCAATTCCTCTCCTCCCAATTGAAAACTCAGAAAAACAAAACCCTTGTAACAAATATGCATCGCCAAGCCAATCAAATTCCCACATTGATTGTATTTGATGAAGTATTGCTTTATTCTGCACCTGAGTCTGTCACCTCTGTGTCAGAAGGCTTCATCATCAGTTAGTTCTCTAGAGTCATGTTTGATCACTGTGCTGATCAGGGTTATTAAGTCTTTCAAAGATGTTAGTCTTTATATTGTTGTTGTTACTGGATACCAGTAATTTCTGGTTTCTACTTATTTTACTCTGTGCCAATTCATACAGGTCTTCCTAGTATTCTCAGGGATCTTGGGCTTATCTGCCCATTGGTGACAATTGACTGTGGCTGGTTTTGGTGGGGGTATTGGTGAGAATGGTGAGCTCTTCCCTTTTCTTTTACTTTTTTTCTTCCCAATGATGGCTATTAGTCTAGATTGGAAGTATCTCCACTTTTGGATAACTCTTGAGAGAAATATCAGGAAATATCAACTAGGAAGACTGTGTTTCAAATCCTATACCTTCAACACTCCTTGACTATGTGATCTTTGGCAAGTCACTTAACATTTCAGTATCACAGACAGATAATTAAACCCAAGAATTGTGGAACAACTGTTCATAGGTAAAAGGAGTTCTTTTCTGATCATTTCCTATATTTTTGGAATCACAAGCATGGACCATCCCTATCTGCTCCCCCACAAAATAATTAGGTTTTTTCATGTTATACTGAAATTTGATTCCTTTAAACTTTCACCTGTTTCTCTTAGTTCTGCTCTTTGAGGTCAAACAAAACAAGTTTCAATAATCTTTCAGAAGACAACTCTTGAAAAAAAAACCCCAAAGATCACATGCCCTTTCTCTCTTCTAGGCTAAAGGTCTGAACTAAATATTCCCTTCAACCTGCCCTCCTATGTCATAGTCTCTAGTCTTCTCCCTTTCCTGTTCTAACGTGCCTCCGATATCCAACATTCTCTGTTCTGGTTCTGAAGTCGCTTCCAACTTTGACATTTTAAAGGATCAGAGATTTTTCAATCCATTTTTTATTCAGTTGCTAATATGATTTTTCTAAAGGGCAGATGGGTTTGACAATGTCATTCTCCTACTTAATACATCTCAATGGTTTCCTATTATTTCTTGGATCAGATATAAACTTTTCTTTAAAGTCTTTTATAACTTAGTCCTAACCTATGCTTCCAGTTTTATTATACACTATTTCTTTTCTCTCATAGTATGATAGATGTCTGCAAATTTTCTTTTGAACATACAGGATGAGAAAAAAAAAACTGAGCATGTGTCCTATATAGACCCACCAGGGGACTACTAACTACTGCAATATATGTCTGCATGTATGTATGTATATATGTGCTTGTAATTATGTATTGTGATATGCATAAATCACTTATACATTATATAAGTAGCATTGTAGATATAGAGCTTGAAGGAACTGATAGTCAATAGGAAGGTATAGGAGTTGACAGAGTAGGGAAGTGATATGGGAGGAAGATATAGCAAAGGAGACAGATAAGAAGTGATCAAGTAGGAAAAGAACTAGGAGAGAGCAATGTTACAAAAATCAAGAAAGAAGAGTATAAAGGAGAAGAGGATGGATGCACAGGGTCAAATACTTCAGAGAAATCAAGAGGGATGAGATTTGAGAAGAAACCATTACATTTGGCAAGTAAGAGATCACCGGGAACTTTGAAGAGAGAGTTTTGGTGGAATGATGAGGTGGGAAGTCAGACTACAGAGAGTTAAGGAAAGAAAGTGGAGTAACTCAGTATACATAATTTTGTCAGAGTTTAATAATGAAAGGAAAAAGAGATATATAGATGACTGTAGAGATGACAGTTAAATCCATGAAAAAACAAGTAATGGGAAAAAAATCTTTGCAACAATTTCTCTAATAAAGATCTCATTCCTAAGACACATGAAGAACTAATTCAAATGTATAAGAACAAGAACTATTCCCCAGTTGACAAAATGGTCAAGTATATGAATGGCTAGTTTTCAATGGAAGAAATTGAAACTATCAACAGCCATATTAAAAAAAATGTCCCTAATCATTAATAATTAGAGACGTGAAATAGGGCAACTCTGATGTTCTGCTTCACACTCATCAAATGGATAAAGTGCACAAAAAATGAAAAAGTTAGAGGGGATATTAAAAAAGGCACATTAATGCATTGTTAGAGGATACATGAATAGTCAGTCATTCTAGAAACTATTTGGAATTTAGAACTAAGACCCCAAAGTTACTAAACTCTACCTACCTTTTGACCCAGCAATACCCGCCCCCCTCCAAAAAAAAAAAGAAATTGGAAAAAGACCCATATATAGGTTCTTTCTGTAGTGGCAAAGAACTGGAAATGAAAGTTATTTCATCAATTAAAGAATGGCTTATTGGAAAGACTTAAATTAATAAAGCTGAGTGAAGTAAGCAGAACCAAGAGAACATTGTACACAATAACAAGATTATGTGATGATCAACTGTGATGGACTTGGCTTGTTCTTACAATTTGGTGATTCAAGGCAATTCCAATAGACGTGGGATGGAAAATGCCATCTGCATCCAGAGAGAGAACTAAGGAGACTGAATACAGGTCAAAGAAAAGTATTTTCACTTTTTGCTTGTTTTTTTTCTTTCTCATGGTTTTTTTCCCCTTTTGTTCTGATTTTTCTTGTATAATATGACAAATACGGAAATATGTTTAAAATAATTGCATATATTTAATCTATATCAGATGACTTGCTGTCTTGGGGAGGGGAGAGGTAAGGGAAGGAGGGAGAAAAATTTGGAACACAAAGTCTTACTAAAAAATGTTGAAAACTATCTTTACATGTATTTGGAAAATAAAATGCTATTGAAAATATATAAAAAAGAAAGAATGGCTTAACAACTTTTGGAATATGTACATCCCTTTTGTATATATATATATATATATACATATGCGTATGTATGTCAATACTCAATTATTTTTTCCCCGAGGCAATTGAGGTTAAGTAATTTACTGAGGGTCACACAGCTAGGAAGTGTTAAGTGTCTGAGACCAGATTTGAACTCAGGTCCTCCTGACTTCAGGGCTAGTGCACTATCCACTGCACCACCTAGCTGTCCTGTAAATGCTCAATTTTAATTTTGTACACATATACGCACATATATGATGAAATACTGTTATGCTGTAAAAAATGATGAAAGGGATAGTTTTAGAGAAGTCTCTATGAATTGAATTGGAGCAAAATAAAGGGAGCAGAATCAGTAGAATAATTTATATGATAATACCACAAAAAAGATAATTTGAAGGATTGAGACATCTGATTGGCATAATGGAACAGAACAAGATTGTCTATCTATCCATCTATCTATCCATCTATCTATCTATCTATCTATCTATCTATCTATCTATCTATCTATCTATCTATCTATTTATCTATCCATCTATTTATCTATCTCTGGATATTGCCCATTTGGAGATCTTCTTTGCTTTGTTATACATAACTATTAGGAGGGTTTTCTTTTTGTTTTTGACTGATTGATCATTTACCCTCTTGGGTCAATCCACAGTCTCCTTGGAGTCATCCCACTGTCCTGTAGGGACCACAACTCTCCACCTTGGAGACCTCTGCTCTATAGTTCAGCCTATTCTGCTTTCTTTCCGTGTTTTTGCCCTGGCTATCCCTTATGCCTGGAATGTACTCCCTCTCTATTCCACATTCTATCATTCTCTGTTTTTTTTTTTTTTAAGACTCAGCTCAGGAGCCCCTTCTTCTATGAAGTCTTTCTGGACCCACCCAACTGCTAATGGCCCATCCCACTCCCCTTTTCCATTATCTTACATTTATTTTGTATAAGTTCTTTGCAGGAAGGGACTTTCATTTTTGTCTTTTTACCCCAGATCCTGGCACTGAGTAGACATTAATAAATGCTTGTTAACTGAATTAGAAATAAGCATGAATTCAGAGGCTGGCAAGTTTATAGATTTGCAGGGAGAATGTGAGTTACCCATAAGCAGTAAGTATCTGAGGCAGGGGTTGCAATCACCTCCCTTGACGCGAGGGCCTTGACCTTGTCCACTGTCTCATGCTGCCTTTCTATATTCTTGGATTCTATGTTCTAGCTCAGACATTGTGTGTGAGTCTGTATTAATCAGTGAAAACTTGAATTGTTTCCTGTTACAATTTGGTGATTCAAGGCAATTCCAATAGACTTGGGATGGAAAATGCCATCTGCATCCAAAGAGAGAACTATGTATATAGAGTCTTTGGACTCTATATTAGGAAGTCCCAGATAGTCAAACTTTAGACACTGTCTTGATGGAAAGAGAGGAAAACACTTGGTTAGAATAGAGGTGAAGAGAAGAAAGATTGCTTCAAGATCTGAATGGAGATATTTATGCGACATATTCTGATCTTAGCAATGGGTTCTGTTCTCTCTATGTGTGTATATGTATGTACATATGCATGTGTCTATGTATTTATATGTGTATGAGTGTGAGGGATATTGTAAGGAAGGATGGGCTATGGGGAGGGGGGAGGAATGAGGAAACCAAAGCTCAGAAAAATGGATATTATGGAGGATTGTTCTTTTGGGAATACATACTTGGTTTATTTTCTGAATGGTTTTGGGTCTGACCATGTCATCTTCAACCTCAATAAATTCCAGTGTCTCCCTATCACTTCCAGGATCAAATACAAAATTCTCTGGCATTCAAAGCCCTTCATAACCTACCCCCTCCTTTCCAGTCTTCTTACATCTTACAATCCTCCAAATACTCTTCTATCCAGTAACCCAGGTCTCTTTGCTGTTCCATGAACAAGACACACACTTTCTCTCAAATACAGGCATTTCCCCACAGTCTTCCTCATGACCAGAATGTTCTTTCTCCTCACTCCTGCCCATTGGTTCCTTCAAATCTCAACAAAAATTATACCTTCTACTGGAAATCTTTCCCAATCCTTCTAGTGACTTTTCTTTCTTAATTATTTCCTATTTATTCCATTTATAGAGTTTTTGTACCTATTTTCTTGTTGTCTCCCCCATTAGATTGTGACCATTTTTGCCTTTCTTTGCATCTTCAGAGTTTGCAATAATTCCTGGCACTAGTGAGTTTTTATTAAATGTTTCCTGGATGACTGACTTCTGGGCCCTTGGCTGGATTGGTTGCAAGGCTCAGTGAGGCAGTTGGTGGAATTCATCTGCAGTGCCTTCCTTGATCCACCATAACAGCTTTCCCTTCGCTCCAGGGACGCCCCCCCCTCCCTACATAGGGGTCAACAAACTCTGACCTGAAGGTCAAATCCTGTTTTTATACATATTAATATACTCATATAATCCTGTTCATGCAAACACATACACATGTTTTTATACATGGATTTTACACTTTAAAACAAAACAAAAAGATCATTCTTTGCTTCTTGACCATATAAAACATGTGGATCCCTGGATTTGTCCTGTGGGTCATAGTTTGCCAACCCTTACCCTACAACATTACTTACTCCAGCTTTTGCTTCTCACCCTGTAATTGTAGGCTGTCCTGCCATGGAACCATCCTGTGGGGAATCTCTTAGTTAGAATGTGGACTCTGAGAGTAGGCTGTCTTTTTTTCTATTTGTATCTTCAGTCTTTAGCACAGTCCTTGCTATATTGTTGTTGGTTAGTCCTTTCAATTGTGTCGGACTCTCCCATGATCCTATTTGGGGTTTGCTTGGCAGAGATATTGGAGTGGTTTGCCATTTCTCATTTTGTGGATGAGGAAGGAAACTGTTTCCTTTACCATTCAACAGGGTGAAATGACTTGTCCAGGGTCACACAGCTGATAAGTGTCTGAGACTCAGGAAGATAGATCTTCCTGACACTCTACTCGCTGTGCCATCTAACTGACCCCACTTGGTACACAATAAGGGCTTAATAAATGCCCTCATTCATTCGTTTATCCATGGTGTCAGAGTATCAAAGATGTCTTTTTCTTTTTCTTTTAAAAATCAGGCAATTGGGATTAAGTGGCTTGCCTAGCCTCATACAGCTAGGAAGTGTTAAGTGTTTGATACCAGATTTGAACTCAGGTCCCCCTGACTTCAGGGTTGATGCTCTATGCACTGCGCCTCCTAGCTGCCCCTCAAAGATGTCTTAATATAAAGGAACAATACTGATGAATCTCAGCTGCTTGGACCCTTTTGATAAAGGAGGTGCCCTTCACACCCCATATCACACTAGCATATAATCTGTTTATCTCTCTGGGTTCACTCCAACTTGCTTCCTCGAGGATTTGCACACTGTAAATTGAGTCAGAAAATCCACGTTTAAATTCTGACTCTTCTATTTACTAGTTATGTGAGTTCAGACGAGGCACAAGCCCTCTGAATCTCAGTTTCCTTCTCCTAAAACAACATGGTTTAACAAATTGAGCTTTAAGGGAACTTCTAGGTCTAAAGCTTATGAACTGACCACTGGGGCCCATGTGTCCCACTGTCCCCACTAGGTGTCACTCTTGTTCTTCCCAAATAGCCTGCTTGTCTACCTGGCTCTGGGTTAAGGGCTGAGCAGACCAGAACTTCTCTGTCTCAGATAACAAAGAATGGACTATGTGGTTCAGAGAAAAAGGGAGAGATAAGAAATAGGATAATTTCTCTCCCTTGAGGCTGTGCCCGAGGGCTTAGAATTCTGTGGCCAGAACCAGATATTTCTTTCTCTTGGGTCCAGCCAGAGCCAGCATGGCCCCATAAGGTGATAAGGATTTCAGAGTTTCCCGACTTTGTGGAGATGTCTAATACAGGTGGAAGCGCCGAAGGAGGGACCCAGTCATAGGATAGGCAAATAGGTTTGTCCAAGGTTAGTTTTTGCTGAGCCGATGTTATGTATACCTTCTTCTCTCTGAGCCTTAATTTCCTTTTCTGCAAAATAAAGAGACTTTAACATTTTTCCCCTAGCTCTGGTCTTCTGTTTTTTAAGGTCCCCTCTGGGTTTGTCCATTTATAGGATAGACTTAATTTATTCTTCAAGGTGGGGCTGAATGCTCAGAGACTCTGAACGCACAGCCTGACTCAGGGTAGCAGAGGCTCCACCAGTCTCTTGGTGGTGCTTATGGAGAAAGAGGGGGTCCTTGGGCAGATATTGTCGGTGGCTTCCTTCACCCTTCGGTTTGCTGTGTCTGAAGGCATTGCTGGTTTGGTTGTTGTCCTGTATGCTCAAAGAAGCCCAGAATGACATCTCTATGAGGGGGATCAAGGATCAAGGGACAATGTGTGGGACTGTGGCTGATCAGCCCAATGAGAGCTTGGAAGGCTCTTCTGTGTGCTGGGCACAAACAGGAGCATTTGAGAGAGAAATGGCTCTAAATTTGCACATCTCACATTTCTTTTGAGCTAGTGTAATTTTTCTTTGCCCATAGAGTACAGTGCCTTCTTTGATGCAGTCATGCCATGGCGGTCCTGTGTCAGTGTCTCCCGTGTCTCACAATCTGTTTTCAAAGTTCTTCAGATGGATATTGCTTCTTCTCACCTCCATGTGAGCAATTGCTTCATCATTTCCATAAAATAGTCTTTTAGGGGGCAGCTAGGTGGTGCAGTGGATAGAGCACCGGCCCTGAAGTCGGGAGGACTTCAAATCTGCTCTCAGACACTTAACATTCCCTAGCTGTGTGACCCTGGGCAAGTCACTTAACCTCAATTGCTCAACAAAAAATAGCCTTTTAGGCAAATGTAGATTTGGCATTCAGATGATGTGGTCAGCCCATTGGAGTTGGGCTCCTGTAGTAGAGTTTGAATGCTCAAAAAAGGATCTCAGTGTCTGTTACCTTGTCCTGCCAGGCGATCTTCAGAATCTTCCTAAGGTAATTCAAATGAAAGTGACTCTATTTCCTGGCATGGTGCTGGTATGCTGACCAGGTTTCACAGTCAACAGCTTGGTAGGCAGTTTAATTCTCCTTTCCTCTCATGATTTTTTGGGAACTTCCCAAACACTGAACTAGCTTTGGCAATGTATGTATCAATCTCACTGTCTGGGTATATGTCCCAATGTAAGTGAACTAATGCACAGCATTCACAATTTCTCTCTTTACTGTAACTGAGGATTCTGTGCATGTTTGGCGTAATACTGCTGGAGGAGAACCTCTGTTTTCTTAGTGTTAATTGTAAGGCTGAAATTAGCACAAGCAGCAGATCCATGCTCTTTTGCATCTCAAGCTCAGAGGCTGAATAGAGTGTATAATTATCTGCAAACAAAAAGTTGTACACCAATTCTCTCTACGTTTGGTCTTGGTTTAAAGGCTTTTAAAATTATATAATTTGCCATCAGTGCAGTAGCTGACCTTGATGCTGTTTTTGTCCTTATTGAAGGTATCACTGATATGGCAGCCCCCATCAGCCCAATCTGGAGCTTCTCTTCTTTCAGGTGTCCTAGGGTGAGGGCTATCACTTTGACCCAACCTACAAATGTGAGGTTCTGCTGATGCAAGCAGGCTATTTCCTGAAGACTCTTATGGTCAAACAGCACATTGACATTTAATCTCCACTTCAGTTAAACCCTTCAAATTTAGGAGACTCAAGTCTCTTTTTGAAAGCCAATAACTGTATTTGACAAGAGCTGATAATTTTTTTTTTTTGGCTGGGGTAACTGGGGTTAAGTGACTTGCTCAAAATTATACAGCTAGGAAGTGTTAAGTGTTTGAGGTCAGATTTGAACTCAGGTCCTCCTGACTTCAGGGCTGGTACTCTATCCACCTAGCCAACTAGCTGCCCCCATGGAGCTGATAATTAAAGTTACAGATTAGAATCTGAGAAAATTAAAATTAAAAGGGAAAAGTTAGCCATCCTACCTCCTACTTATACCATGAGTCTTCCTTGACAGGTGGACATATAGATTCTGCTTGAGCATTTCCACTGATAGGAAGTTCACTATTTTATAAGGTATTATAAAAAGGTATTAAAGCCTTTTATATATTTAGATATATGTATATAAGTATATATTTTATATCAAAAAAGGTAATAAAAAGTATGTTGAAATGAAATCTACTTTCTTTAACTTTTCTATTTTTCTTCTCTATTTTTTTTTCTATTTTCTTCTTCTATTTTCCTAGCTTTCTCTTCATGGCCTACACAGAATCAATCCTCTTTCTGTTCTATTAGGAGAGAGGACAAATAGTTAGTTGATTAAGGACAACAACCAAATCAGCAATACCTTCAGACATAGCAAACAGAAGGAAGGAGGTATTGAAGAAGGAGCCCTGTGATGCTAGCATATCTAGGAGAGGAAAGGTGATTAAGATAGAGCACTACATCCGAGTCAGGAAGATATGAATTCAAATCCAGCCTCAAATTCAGTTTTATGATCCTGGGCAAGTCATTTAGCCTCAGTTTCTTTATCTGTAAAGTAAGGTTAATAATAGTGCTTATCTCCTAGGATTGCTTTGAGGATCAAATGAAATATTTGTAAATTTGTTATTTCATTTCCCACTCTTGTGTCTGAATGCAGTTTTTCTCCCTCCCCCTCAGAATCCTTAGCATCTTTCAAGACTTAGCTTGGGTGTTATGACTTTTTGAATCTCTTCACATCCCATTACTTATTACTGCTTGCTCATTTTGCAAATTGTTTTGTATTTATTTTTTTGTTTGCCCATACTATTTCCTAGTAGAATGTAAGCTCCTTGAGGGCAGGGCCTTTTAATATAGTTGATGACATTTTTGTCTTTGTATTTATAGTGCTAAGCCCAGAGAATAGTCATTTATTATTTATAAAATTGAATTGAATCCCTTTACCCACTCACCCTGTAGCCCTATCATCTCTTCATCCTTACAAACACTCCATATGTAATTCTTGTTCTTATAATTGCCAGAATTGTTCATTCTAGAGTTACCGAAAGGGAAAGGAGGTCAGCTTCTTCTTGCCTTCATTGTTGGAGCTCCACCTTTCTAAGCTCACTCCTGGTCATTTCTGGGTGTGGCTGGACAAAAGACCCGACCAGATGTTTCCTATCTAGCCCTCCAATTCTGAGTCTGGGTGGGGTCCAGCTCTGGTTGCCCTGGGGATGCTGCCACCGAATTGACCACATCCTGGGAAGCTGGCTTCTGGGAGGGGCTGCTGGGCCTGACAGTGGTGAGAGTGAGAAGCAGGATGGAAGGAGCCTGGGAGTTACAGTTCTGTATTTGACAGCTCTGCTTATGGGTGGGGGCAGCATTAGTGAAAGTCCTGGTCAGCTCTCATAGGCTAATGAACAGAATGAAAGAGAGAGGTTGATTAATTACTTTTTTTCTTAATTTAATTTAATATTTTATTTTATTTTATTTACTTTTAAGAAAACTCCCTAGAGGCACTAGGAAAGGGCCATTTCCTATAGAAAAGATGCCCATGGGTACCAAAGATGCCAGTTTATTTGACAGAAAGGTGGGGACACTTAAAACAAAGCTTTTCTCTTCCTTTTCTTTGATGCTCCTCTAGTTTTCCTGAAGATGATACTTTTTCAGAAACCACAGATATTTCAGGCCCCTGTAGGCCACTTGGGCCTGGGTATCTCACTTTATGAAATTTGAAAGAATTAGGTCCTTGATAATGAGGATACCTCTGAATCTAGGCAGACGTTGGGCAATGGTGGTGGGAAGAGGGAGAGAAACAGGGGCCAGCTCTCCTCTGTGTCCTGAGGACCTCGGGGACCAGACATTGGACAGATTCATCTGTGAGCTGCTGACGCCCTTACCTTCCTGTTTCTGACTGAGTATCTTTCACTGAGCATCAGTCTGACTCTTTCACTAGGAGAGTGGCCTTTGCCTGGGTTTAATCCCTGTCTCCTGGACACTTAAAATATAAGATTACAGAGAAGATGTGATTTCTCCATTCCCATCCACTCTATTTAGTTGTTATAAAAAACAAAGAAGAAAAACATTGGATTTGGCAGAATCACATGCTGCTGAAATGGGGCCAAGACTGAGTCCTTCAGTCTAAGGAAGGCAGGGAGAGAGGAGCAACTAAGGATTCTTAACTTGGAGTCCATATATTTTTTAAAAAAAATTCAATATCTGTATTTAAATGAACCTTTTTTTGGGTAAACCTATGTATTTTATTAGATTTTATGCATTTAAAAAATGAGACTTCACTAGACCTCCAGACATGTCCATGACACAATATGGGTTAAGAATCCCTGATACAGGAGAAAATCAGGTTCTCAGGTCCTTGTAGAAGGGGTAATTTGTAAATCTGGAAATTGCTGCCTGTCGTCAGGTTTGGCAGTTTGGGATAGTCCGTGGAAGAGATGAATGAGAAAGGACAACAGTAAGGTCTGAGAAAGGGGGAGAGACAGGAAGGGGCTTTGGTCTATTTTGCCCAAGATTATGGCATCTGCTACCAGGTTAATTTACCATTGCAAATGAGGGTGACTCCTGTTGCTAGATATTCAGCAGGAAGCTCAGTACCCCTAGTTTTCTGCAATGGCTTCCCAGATGGAAGATGTCTTACCCACATTTAGTCACTTCCCAGACTAGCTCTAGGAATGGACAGGGACAGAGGGACACCATTGTGCGCAAAGACTAGAGCCTATGGATTCACAAGCTTGTACGATGTGGAAAGGAAGGCTAAGAAACTGCAGGTAAAGGGCAGTTACTGCTCTGGAACTCAGGGGCTCTGGGCTGTACCCCATATATATCTTTTTGGACAATGACCCATATTTTTAGGCAATAGGAAGAGGGAAGACCATCAACTATTAGAAACATTTAAACAGAAAAGGAATTTGGGGCTCACTGAGTGGATGTATGAGCATAGGGATATGGAGCAAAAATAATCTGGACAAATTCTTTAGTCCTTCCGCTGACTTTGCAGGTATATGGATGCAGGGAGTGACTTTTGTTCAAACATGCTGCTTCAGCAGGAGAGGAGGAGAAGCTATCAGAAAGTTACAAATGAGTAAGGAGAAGTGTTTTCTAACTCTCTAAATGTGAGTGATGGACCCACTCACCCTCACTTCTAGAATACTTTGTCAATATGATACTTCATCCATTTGATAAAAGATGTGCTCTCCCATAGCTCATGTTGGGCTTGTGCAAATATTATAAAATATCTATTATATTTTTAAAGTGCAAAATTAGATATGTGTTACATTTGGTGTAATGTTATTTATGCAAATGTGTATTGTTTATATAATGTATGCATGGATACAAATGTGTAATATTACATAGCAGATATGCCAGGTAAGGAAAGGACTACATTTCCCAGGATGCTTGGCACTAAAAGGCAAACAGTCACTGGAGAAGAATAAGAACCCTATTTTTCATGGTAATGCTATCAATTAGTAAAAAAAGATTTCTGAGAAGGGGAAAGAAGAGTTCCAAGGGGCATCTGGAGGTGGGGAAAGCAATGGTTGTATTCAGATGGAGAATCTTGGAGTCATGACTTCCTTGTAGGAGTCACAAGTTTGTGGGGGAATTCTAAGTGTTCTGGGGGAGTCTGGGTGAATGAGGTTTTATTGGGTAGGAGTGTGGGTAGTGAATGCTTTCTACAATTTTATTGTACATTTGGGTTTTGAATAAATGTTTTATTGTTTCCATATTGGTCCTTATTGTTATTTTGATGAATCACAGAATACCCATACCTTAGAAGTTCCTAGAGTTTTCTGGGTAAGGACAAAATTTTAAAAAAAGAGGTACAAAAGGGGTTTTTTGAAGCCTCAAAAGATGAATCTGGATCTCTATGTTCTGGAAAATGTGTTAGAATTATTACTATTATTATTTTTTAAAATTTTATTTGCATAACATATGTGTGGGTAATTCTTCAACATTAACCCTTACATAGCTTTCTGTTACAAATTTTTCCCCCCAGCTCCCCACCCCTCCCCTAGATGGCAGGATATCCACTACATGTTAATTATGTTAAAATACTTGGCAAATCGAATATATGTATACACATTTCCAAACTTATTGTTGTGCAAGAAAAATCGTATCTACACAAAAGACATATCAGATAAAGGAAACACAATGTAAGCAAACATCAATCAAGGAGTATGAGAATGTTATGTTGTGGTCCACATTTCACATCCCTCTCTCTGGGTGTATATGGATTTCTTCAGTGAACAACTGGAATTGGTTTGAAACATTTCATTGTTACAGAGAGCCATGTCCATCAGAACTGATCATCATATCGTCTTGTTGTTGCCGTGTATAATGATCTCCTGGTTCTGCTCATTTCACTCAGCATCAGTTCATGCAAGTCTCTCCAGGCCTCTCTGAAATCGTCCTGCTGGTCGTTTCTTACAGAGCAATAATATTCCATAATATTCATATACCATAATTTATTCAGCCACTCTCCAATTGATGGGCATCCATTCAGTTTCCAGCCACTACAAAAAGGGCTGCCACAAACATTCTTGCACATGTGGGGCCCTTTCCTTCCTTTAAGATCTCTTTGGGATACAAGCCCAATAGAAACACTGCTGGGTCAAAGGGTATGCACAGTTGGATAACTTTTTGAGCATAGTTCCAAACTGCTCTCCAGAATGGCTGGATCCGTTCACAGCTCCACCAACAATAATGCATTAGAATTAAATGCATATGGAATAAATATATGAGTAAGCATGGTATAGTTGAAAGAATGCTGAATTTGGAGTAAAAACTAGATTGAAATTCCCACTCTTTCCCTTACTACGTAACGCTGAGCAAGCAATTTTATCTCTCTAGGTCTCAGTTTCTATATTTATAAAACAAGAAATTGGACACAATGATGTCTAAGCTCTGAACCCATCATCCTATGTGAATCCTGTGAATTTCAGGCAGTGTTGCTTAGTGAGATGGTCCCAGAGTCAGGAAGACCTGCATTGAAGAAGCACCACTGTAACATATGGCCATGTGGTCCCTAGAAGTCATCTCAGTGGCCGAGGCAACTCTCTAAGGTTCTATGTTGATTTGCATTCATAGGGGGAACATCATTCCTACAAGTCCTATCCTCTAAGCAATAAGTTAAGGTTTCGACTCTTAGCCTCCTTCAAAGCTCTCCCACAATTTGCTCCATATTGTGTGTTCAATTTCATTTCTTTTTCCTCTCTAGTACCTGTGCTCCCTGTTTCAGTTCTGTTGGTTGGTTCATCTCTGTACAAGTCAGGCTCATTCTATCCTCTGCACTCTCCCCCATCTTCTGTCTATTCAAATTTTACCCATCCTTTAGGACCTGAATCAAGCTGCTCCCTTTCCAGGAAATCTTCCCTGTCTACCCCAGTCCATACTGATCTGTATTTTTGGAACTTCAAAGTGCTCTGTGCACTCTGAGTCTCTGCCACTCACCTGATGGAAATCTATAAGGCAGTATGTCTGTCCATTCTTATTCTTTCTCTCAGACTGACTTATTTGTCCAATTAGATCATAAGCTCCTTGAGAGCAAGGACCATACTGCTTTTGTGTGTGTGTGTGTGTGTGTGTGTGTGTGTGTGTGTGTGTGTGTGT
>JAJPUD010001924.1:143312-171291 GCA_023553655.1 Myrmecobius fasciatus | reverse complement strand
GTGTGTGTGTGTGTGTGTGTGTGTGTGTGTGTGTGTGTGTGTGTGTGGTATGTGTGTGTGTGTGTGTGTGTGTCCCACAGTGAATCCAAACATATGGCTGGGAACATGAGGGAAAGGCTCAAGATATCAATTTTTTACTTAGCTTAGACTAGAAATAGCCTTTTTATTTTCAAAGGAACTGTCACTCCCTTCTAGCATGAACCGCCAATGAATCATGGGATCATGACATTTGAGAATTGGGAGGGCCATTTAGTACAATCCATACCTGAAAGGAATCCTCGCTATAACATTCCAGGAAAGTGGTCATTTAGCCTCGATGGCTTCCAAAGAGAGCAATTCCAACTCCTCTCAAAGTAGTCTCTTAGTCCACTTTTGTTGTTATTTAGTTATTTTTCACTCATGTCTGACTCTTCATGATCCCATTTGGGGTTTTCTTAGCAAAGATGCTGGAGTGGTTTGCCACTTCCTTTTGCAGTTCATCTACCAATGAGGAAACTGAGGCAGAAGAGAGTTAAACAACTGCCCAGGGTCACCCAACTAGTAGTTACCTGAGGTCAGATTTGAACTCGCAAAAATGAGTCTTCTTGACTCTGGCGCTCTATCTATCACACCTTAATTCTACTTTTGGAGAGTTCTAATTTTGGATAGTCTAAATTTGCCTCTTTGTGGCTTCTACTCAAAATATCTCACTTCTGTCCTCGGGAACCAAATGGAAAAAGGTCCTTCACCATTGTGGTTTCTCTTCTCTGGACACTTTCCAGCCTATCTATGTCCTTACACTCTGCCATTTGGAACTGAATGTAATACTCCAGATGAGATCTGATGAGGGTAGAGAACAGGGGGACTATCCTCTTCTCATTCCTGGAAGCTACTATGTCTCTTTCAATGGAGCCCGGCATCGCATTAATTTTTTTGGGCCACTACACATATTGAGCTAGCTAAAAAACAAAAACAAAGCCCCAAATCCTTTTTAGGCAAACTGCTAACTATGAATCTCCCATCTTATACTTGTGAATTTGATTTTTGTCCTTAGCATAAGATTTTGCATTTATCCATTTATCCCTATTGAATTTCATCCCTTTATGTTAGTCCGAGAATCTAGACTGTCAAAGTTTTTTTTTTTTAAATTGATCTGGTCATCCATTGTATTAGCAATCCCTCCCTATTTTATGTCACATACAAATTTAATTAGCAGTTCATCTCTAAATTTATTAAAATCATTGATAAAAATGCTAGATAACAAAGGATGGAGCATAGATCCCTCATTTATTCCCCTGGAGTCATTTTCTCATTTTGACTTTGAACCATTAACTTAAATTTTGACCACCCAATTGCTTCTGTACCTATTCAATTATATGATTATTTGGTTTACATCTTTCCACTTCTTCATAAGAATGCAGAATGTTTTTTCAAAAGCTCAGCTAAATCTTTCTGTGATGGCAAAGAACTGGGAACTGAGGGGATGCCCATCAATTGGAGACTGATTGAACAAGATATGATATATAAATTTGATTGGAATACTAATGCACCAAAAGATATGATGAAGGAGATGGTTTCAGAAAAACATGAAAAAATATAAGAACTGATTCAGAGTTAATGAGCAGAAACAGGATAATAATCTACATAGTAAAACTAATATTGTAAGGTTAATCAACTTTAAAATACTTAGTAACTCTGATCATCACAAATGACCTATCACAATCCCAAAAGACTCATGATAGAACATATTCTCTATAGCCAGATAGAGAACTGAGGATTTCAGTACAGATTGAAACATATTTTCTTCTCTTTCTTTTTCTTTCTCTCTCTCCCTCCCTCTCTCTTTCCCTCTGTCTTTCCCTTCCTTCCTTCCTTCTTCCCTTCCTTTCTCCTTTCCTTCCTTCTTCCCTCCCTCTTTCAATACCTTCCCTGCTTCCTTCTTTCCCTCTTTCCCTCCTCTCCTTCCTTCTTTTCCTTCCTCTCTCTCCCTCCTTTCCTTTTTCTGTCCCTCCCTCCCTTACTTTTTTCCTTCCTTTCTTCCTTTTTTTCTTCCTATGGCTAATGAAGGAATTTATTTTGCATGAGAATAGATTTTTGTAATGGGTTTTGTTTTTCTTGCCTTCTCAATGGGTAGGACTCCAGGTGAAGAGATGAAGAGAATTCAGAACTGAAAATAAAACTGAATTAAAAAAAAGAAAGCAATAGAGAAGATGTTAATAATGCAGGTTAAACTTTAAAAAGTCTTAGTTAAAATTGTGGTAAACTATATACCATTCCCTTAGCCTCCTGGTTTAGGGTTCTGGATCCTGGTTCTATTACTTACCTATATAATTTTAGAAAATTCATCTCCTGGTTTACTGCCTCAATTTCCTCCTTTGTATTCCCTATATGATTTCTCAGACTTCTTCCATCTCAAAAATCCCGTGGTCTTCTCCTTTTCTTCTCCTTCCTTCTCTCTTTCCCCCCTTCTCTCTCCTCCCAAGCACTTTATTTTAATGGCCCTTTGATCACACAACCCTTTACAATAAGAAGCTATCATTATTAATGAATTTGGGCTTTATTGTAATGAGATTGATCAGGCCATGCTGTCCATAGGTAACAGGGAGAGCAGCCATGTGGATGAAGTGGCATATTGATATGAGCCAGAGGAATTGGCCTAATGAGTTTGGATCCAGAGACTCAGATTTAACTCCTCATTAGCCAGTCTGCTTCTCCACTTCATTCACATCAATTTGTTCAAGTCAATAATTTAAAATTTTATTTTTAAAGAAATTTTAATTAACCTTTTTTGGGGGGGAATATAACATGCAAAATAACCAGGTAAATTGAATTATTCCCTTTTCAGCTATTTGTATTGATATTGTATAGGAATAATGTGAACAGAAGGGATGTGTGTGTGTGGGGGTGGTGGTAAGGAGAGTCAAGGAAGTTATTTAGAGAAACTTCAGCTCTGAAAACAGGACAATTTGTCCAGGACCCAAAGGCTCCACATTAAGAAAGACTTGAGAATCAGGAGTGGCTCTGGGGAAGATGACTGAGGATTCGTGCTTACAATAAAAAAAGAAGTAGATAGAACACCAGAAGAGCATTGCTACTCTGAGGGACTGGAGACTGCTTGGACTTGTGTAGTCCAGACCAAATTCAGCTGGAGAACCATTTGGGAGGGAGCTGATCTCTTCAGTGCTTAAGGGACCTTAGCAGGAGGAATGACTTATCTGGACAAAAAGTAGAAAAAGAGGTAAGTAAAAGCCTGAACCAATGGTCCAAAGCAGTTCTAGAAGAATGGGGCAGTAAGAGAAGACTGTTGTTATGTGTACATAACTTATGTTAATTATGTACACAGTCTGGATTTTTTAATTCAAAATCAAAATTAGCAGCAGATTGGTATGGAGGAGGGAGAATAGGCACAGGGGTCTTAAGACCTGCTCTATCTGTTACTTCAATCATGTTAAGGCCTCTCTCTTTTTTTTTTAAATTTTATTTTATTTGCATAACATATGTGTGGGTAATTCTTCAACAATAACCCTTACATAGCTTTCCGTTACAAATTTTTCCCCCCAACTTCCCCACCCCTTCCCTAGATGGCAGGATATCCACTACATGTTAATTATGTTAAAATATTGGCAAATCGAATATATGTATACATATTTCCAAACTTATCATTGTTGTGCAAGAAAAATCTTATCTACACAAACAATATATCAGATAAAGGAAACACAATGTAAGCAAACATCAATCAAGGAGTATGAGAATGTTATGTTGTGGTCCACATTTCGCATCCCTCTCTCTGGGTGTATATGGCTTTCTTCAGTGAACAATTGGAGGTGGTTTGAAACATATCATTGTTGAAGAGAGCCATGTCCATCAGAATTAATTGTCATATAGTACTGTTGTTGCCGTGTATAATGATCTCCTGGTTCTGCTCATTTCACTCAGCATCAGTTCATGTAAGTCTCTCCAGGCCTCTCTGAAATCATCTTGCTGGTCATTTCTTACAGAACAATAATATTCCATAATGTTCATATACCATAATTTATTCAGCCATTCTCCAATTGAAGGGCATCTATTCAATTTCCAGTTTCTAGCCACTACAAAAAGGGCTGCCACAAACATTCTTGCACATGTGGGGCCTTTCCTTTCTTTATGATTTCTTTGGGATATAAGCCCAATAGAAATGCTGCTGGGTCAAAGGGTATGCACAGTTTGATAACTTTTTGAGCATAGCTTCAAATTGTTCTCCAGAATGGCTGTATCCGTTCACAGCTCCACCAACAATGCATCAGTGTCCCAGCCCTCCCACAACCCCTCCAACATTCATCATTAACTTTTCCTGTCATTTTAGCCAATCTGACAGGTGTGAAGTGGTACCTCAGGGTTGTCTTGATTTGCATTTCTCTGATCAACAGTGATTTGGAGCACCTTTTCATATGACTATAAATAGTTTTAATTTCATCCTCTGAAAATTGTCTGTTCATATCCTTTGACCATTTATTGATTGGAGAATGAAGGCCTCTCTTTTAATATAGTTATTCCTTATCTGTAAAATGGGAATAATATTTCCTGCACTTCCACCCTCCTAAGGCTGTTGTGAGCATTAAATGGGATAATGGATGTGAAAACATCCAGGAAAGTGTAAAGCAGGATTCCATTGTGAGGAAAACGTGGAAAAAACATCCAGATGGTGTGGAGGGATCGTGGGGGATTCTGAAGTCAGAGAACCTGGATGGGAATCCTGCCTCTGATGCTTTGACTCATGTGACCCTGGTCACATCATTTAGCTTTCTTAAATTTTAGTTTTCTTATTTGTAAAATGGAGAAGCTAGGCTAGAGGACATCCTGGGCCCCTTCGAGCTTTATGATTCTATGGGGTCCCTCCAGATTGGGGTAGCACAGGTATAGATGAGATTATGGAGTGTGTGTATGGGAGCACTCTCATTTTCTTCTAGTTTTAAACTTTTTTTCCATTTAAAAAAATAGCCTTTTATTTTCAAAATTCATGCAAAGATAATTTTTAACATTCATTTTTGCAAAACCTTGTGTTCCAAATTTTTCTCCCTCTCTTTTTTTCCTTTTTGTCTTGTATGCTCTTAGACTATATTAATGGAAAACCAGACACATACACATACTACCCAATCAACCAAAAAAGTATTTATTAAGCACCTATGATATATCAGGAACTGGGTTTACAAATATAAAGAATGAAACAATCCTTTTTCACAGGGAGCTTACATTCTATTACAATATTTGGCCTAGCATTTGGTACATTACAAGCTGACTTGTAATAAAGGCTTGTTGACTAATGAGAAGGAAAATAAGTAGATATATAAATAGAGCATAAATAAAAAGTGAATAAATATAGATATATAAGGTAGTTTGTATACTCCATTCCCCAAATATATGTGGTAGCACGTACATCATAATTGAGTTGTTTTTTTTTGGCCTGGGGAAGTGTGATATACTATTTCAGAAGTTTCTTTCTCCTTGAGATAATATGATTACACAGTATGTGCTGTGTAATTACTTAATCAAGCCACAACCAGGTCCTTCAGGACAGAGCGGGTGGCTGACCACACCTTCATTCTCCCCAGGAGAGAATGTGGACATCAGCTCAGGGAACCTAATTAGCTCTCAGCTGCAAAAACCAAGGGGATACAAATAACCTCAAATTAGGTATTTAAAAAAATTTAAAATAAATATATTATTTTAAGTGGTAGCATAGAAGTGATAGAAACCTTGGGAGAAAGTGACCTTGTTATCCTTGTTATTTGCAATATTGAGTAAAAAAAGCATATTGGGTATAGTAAGATGTATCAGAGATGATAAGGACCTAAGAGATGATGTAGCCCAATCCATTATTTTACAGGTAGAGAAACTGAGATTCAGAAACGGTAAGAAACTGAGTCAAAGTCACATGGTCAAACAGTTCATAGCAGAGCCTGGAATAGATCACACGTCTCCTGACTTTCAAACTACTGTTGTTGTTGTTTTTAAAAATATTTTTCTGAGAAATTTAACCGACATCAAACACAAACATTTCAATAAACCAAAAAAGATACAGAATAGATGTATAGTTTAAAAAAGTATATATTAAATTTAATATGGTAGTTCCTTCCAGACTCTTTCCCTGCTACCACATGCCTCTCATGTATCCTAGATTTTAGGGAACCTGCTTCTATTTAAAATTTTTCCCCATTTAAAAAATTCCAAACTTAAACACAAAAATGAACACTTCCATATACATAGAATAGAAGAAAGTTGTAGAACAAACTTTAAATCTTTATAATTTGCAGTTTTTTTTCCTTTTTGTTTATTTTAAATTCATCACATTACTTTTAAAGTTGTCCCTCTGTATCAGTGATTCTTTCTGGGTTTTCTTCTGTCATCTTCTGTACATTTTGAAAACATATTTCAATAATCTGGTATGATTAATCACTGGATTTCTGTAATTGTGATCCATCATTGCATTGATTAGAGTTCTATATATCTTTCAAAGTTTTTGGTTCTTATAATGTTGCTGTATAAATATATTTTTATTGGTTTTGCTTACTTCATTCTCCATCAATTCATATAATCCTTCCTAAGTTTCTCTGAAACCATCCTTTTCATCATATTTGATAGCCTAATAATATTCTACTATAGTAATATGTCATATGTTTAGCTCTTGCTTAGTTGATGGGTTTTTCTTGGCTTCCAGTTGTTGGCCATTATAATAATGCCAGATAAAGACAATTACTATAAAAATTTTCCACAGTTGCATTTTTTCTTCTTTGGCCTTTTTTGGACATCTAGGTCTTGTAGTGTTAATCACTGGGTCAATGGATATACACTTAAGAAATCTGATTTTAAAAACATTTTAAATAAAAATTCTTATGATTTAATGGTGTGTCTGTAAATGTGAATATTATTCATTTTGAAAGGGAATTCTGAAAAAGAAAAAAAGGAGAAGATAACTAACCAAACTGTATGATTGCACAGGATGCTTTCAGATAAGCTCAGGTTTGAAGAGCACAAACCGAAGATGGAAGTAATGGAAATTAAGAATAGTTTGAACTTATAAGACCCTTAATTCTTCTAACAATAGGAGTATTGAATCATTTTTTATTATGTCTGGTTCTTTGTGATCCCATTTGAGGTTTCTTCTCAAAGATAATGTAGTAGTTTGCCATTTTCTTCTTGAGCTCATTTTGCAGATGAGGAAACTCAGGCAAATAGAGTTAAATGCTTCTTAGGATAGATGTTAGTGTTAGATTTGAATTCAGAAAAATGAGTCTTGACTCCAGGCTTGGTAGTCTATCCATTGATATCCATTATATCAACTAGCTGCCTCAAGAATAGGGTCTGGAAGGCTAATGTCCCAAATGAATTGAACTTGCAAAAAATAGAATGGATAGCAGGAAAGGTGTTTTTTTTTTTAAATAAAAGGCACATTTATGGATAGACTCAGTAATTGTAGAAGATAGACTGGTATTATAGTAGAACTACTCAGCTACTATTTTGCTTCTATTTATTGTTAAGATGAGTAGTTTTCAAATTGTAAAGGGAAGGCAAACAAATAGAGAAAGAATTGAAAATCAGTTAAAGAGAGAAGAATGCAAGAGAGCCTGTCATTGCTTTAAAGGAATTCAAGTCTTTAAGTATGGATGAATTGCATTTCATAAAAAACACTAAAAAGTTTGCAGAAAAAGCCAAAGGTGCTAAGAAATCATGGAGATTCAGAGTTCCAGAAAATGGATGATGGGCAAAATTTGTATTAGTTTTCAAAGAGGGACGAGTCTGGATTCTGGAAGAAGACAAACCAGTGAGTTTGATATTGATCTCAGACAAAAATCCTGCAGATCATCTAACAAATTCAATAAAGCTTTACTAAGTGCTTGCTATGTGCAGTATGCTATACCAGATGCCATGGAAACAAAAGCAACTATGTCCTAACTTCTGCTTTTAAGGAGCTTATATGACGGTATGTGTGTGTGTAAGATATAAACATAAATAATTATGATCTAAGACAGTATACAAATGAGTTGGTCAGGTAAGGTACTATGAGAAATCTGAGAAGGAAGAATTCACTTTGCTTGGTGAGTATGAATAGAAATAATAATGTGGTGATCAGGAGGAACCAGCAAGGGTTTACTAGGAATGAATTATACCAAAATAACTCTATTCTTTTCCATTCTTTGATAGCATTTCCAAAATGGGATGTAACAGAAGAAATAATGTACCAAGATGTGCCAATACCTTTCATGACGTTTAAATGGAAAAGACAGAGAAATACGAATTGATATAAGGGGTGGAGTTCAGAGCTGGTTAGAAAAAGAGAAATGAATAGCTGTTGTCCTGAAAAGGGTCTGGTCTCAAGACCCAGTGCTGTGAAGTTTTATTTGGCTTTTTTTTTTGACCTTTGATCAAATTTCTAGATAACTCAAAGGAAGGAGGGATAACTAATAAAATCAATGTCAGAATAAATGTTTTAAAAGAGATCAGCAGTTTGGAAAACTAGGCTTAAGTCAACAGAATGAAATTTGACAGGGATTAATGCCAAGAACTAAATTTAGGCTAAAAAAAATCAACTACACAAGGAGAGAATTAGGAAAACATGGCTATACAGCAATTTTATGTGGAAAGACTTATAGGTTTTATTTTGCCACAAGCTTAATATGATCCGACAACATGACGTTGCTGCTAAATAAAGTTGTGTTATCTTTGGTCTCATTAGTAAAAATATAGGATACAAAGCAAAAGAAGTCATTAGTTCTGCTATCCTTTCATCTGTTCATCAGGCCTTCTGGTTATCTTGGTGGAGAGAATCATAGATATTGGCATATCAGAGCTGGAAGAATTTTTAATTTAATTTAATTACATTTAATTCCAACTCCATTTTATAGAGAATAAAATGGAGAGTCTTGGAGATAGAGTAATTTGTCTGTACTAGGAGTGACTGACTCCAGTAGGGCTAGAACCCACTTTGCCCGACTCCCAGGCCAGGGCTTTCTCACCACACCATGGGGGTCTTAGTGTTTGTGCCTCAGCCTTATGATGAAACATTCTGTACTCTGGCATTACTGATGCCTCGGACCAACACAGCATCACTCTATTATCCACCCTTACAGAAAAAGACCACTGTAAGTATAATTAGTTAATAAATCACCTTGAGTGATAAACAGAATGATAGATGCAGGTTTCACTTGATCACTTTTTTATTAAGGGGAAATAAATCAGCATCATATTGTTGCTATAAACCTTTCAAATTGGTCAAAAATCCTGCTGCCTAGAATTGCAGCGGAGAGGTGATTAACATGACCGTGAGCGGCAACAATTTGTCCCTGATAATTGATACCAATCAATCCCTCTCATTTTTCCTTCTTGTAATAGGTGCCATAAGTCATCCAGCCTCCTATGTCTTCACCCCCTGGCTTCCTGCAGCCTTGATTTCAAATTTCTTCAAGGCTCAGTCTCACCAGCTTTATGGCAAACTTAACCAGATTTATCGATTAGGGTGAGAGTAGTTTTTGAGACTCTTCCCCCCCCCCCAATGACTACATTTGTGCCGGCCCTCCCTATAGGGCACCTGGACCTTCTCCTCCCCTATCTAAAGTGACCCCTTAACACAGTTTGGCTTACAAGTGGAAAGAGAGGGCTTCATTTCTCCCACCTCAGAATCTGGGATAGATTAGTAGTATAAGACAGGTGCTGCTTGCTTGAAAAGGGGCTCTACTATCTCAACTCCATTTCTTTTATCTCCTCCACTGGCTGTTCCATCCAATTCACATAATGACAACCAGGGGCTCAAGGGAAACAAAATCTCTATCACCAGGAAACTCTAAGAGAATGAAAATAGGAACAACACCCTTTTTGCCCCAAGGAACAAGGAGAGTTCTACAGAGAATGATTTTCTGATTTGTCTAGCTCATATTACAATTCATTCTTTTATTCATTCAATTGAAATTTATCAAAGTACTCATTTTGTGTAGGACTCTGGGCTAGGCCCTAGGGGAGATACTGAAATAAATAAGAATGTGTTTCTTCTCTCAATAAGCTTAATATGGTGATAACTATATTACAAAATAGAATGTGCTAAGCACATAAGAGTGATACAAAGTGCTTTTGGGGTTCAGAGGAAGGAGAAAAAGCACTTTTAGTAGAGAGAAGGCAAACATAGCAATGTGGAAGAGGAGCCACTTAGCTGAACCTTGAAAGAGGAATACAATTTAAATGAGCAGTTTCCTCATCTATAAGATGATTTGGAGAAGGAAATGGTAAACCACTTTAGTATCTTTACCAAGAAAACCCTAAATGGGGTCATGAGGAGACATGACTGAAATGATTGAATAGCAACAACATGTGTACCAGGAAACACAATGGACCACCTCCACCCTGTCAGTTGGGTCAGTTGTATTCAAAGTGCCCTAAGTCCCAGTTTCCTATTCCTGCTGTACTCTTGGAGAGATTCACCAGCCAGTTTCCAAGGGAAACCCAGGTTTTTTCTCCTTTTGCTCTATCTGACCCCTAAGCTTTTCCTCCTGAGAGATCATGTAGCCAGACTGATGGCTGAATTTTTTTTGTTTTTTTTACCATCTGTCAGTACCTATAAAAACATCAACAATGACAATAACATACATTTCTGTAATGCTTTAAGATTTGCAAATCATTTTTCTTGCAACACCCCACTGAGGTGAGTAATACAAGAATTATGATATTAATTTTCAGATGAGAAAAGCAAGAGAGGAAAGGGTTTATCCAGGATTACACAGTTAATAAATATATCCGAGTCAGGATTTGAATCCAGGCTTCTCCATTCCAAGTCCACTGTATTCATTAGAATATGCAGCTTCCCACAGATACAATCACACTTATATTTTTAGCTCTATCACATCTATCCTTTCTTCCCACCTCTCAGAGGAGAATAGCTTCTCTTTCCTGTTTCATATATGTGGACTTTCATTGCTCCAGTGGAATCCTGGCTGGTTGTTTTTTTCTAGAACCCTAGCTTAGATGAAGGGTTTTGCCTTCTATACTTGACTCTTAGCTACAGAAAAAATTAGAGTTGACAGATAATTTGCTTTAGAATTTCATTTTGAAGATGAGGAAACTGAGATAAGAAAGGATTCACTGAATGTCACATAATGAGTCAGTTGCAGAGATGGGATTGGAGCTTAACAGTCTGACTCCTGTCCTTTGTTTTTTCTACAATCTCATAATGATTTTTATTTTTTTTAAAGCCTTTTATTTTCAAAATACATCCATAGATAATTTTCAGCCTTCACCCTTGCAAAACCTTGTGTTCCAAATGTTTTCCCTCCCTTCCCTCTCTCCCTTCCCCTACATGGCAAGTAATCCAATATATATTAAACATATGCAATTCTTCTATATGTATTTCCACAATTATGCTGCACAAGAAAACTGATTTTTATTTTTAAGGTAATCTGGGTTAAAGTCACACTAAGTAAGTATAAAGTGTCTGATGCCAGAATTTAGGTTCTCCTGACTCCAGGACCAGCCCTCTATCCACTGTGCTTCCTAGATGCCCTGAATATTTCTGAAAAAATCAGGCCAGGGGAAAGGATGCCAAAGGTCACTGCTAGGGTTGTCCAGGTACTGTTCTTTGTGTCACAACGAAATCTGGGCAAACTTATTCTCTTCTTTGCTTCTTTGGTTTCTTCTTCATGAAATTACCCCAAATTTTAGGTATAAAGAAGGATTCTAGTAAGACTTTCTATGCATAACACAAATGTTCTCTTTGGGTACCTGTGTGCTTCCTCCATTCCCTGGATGTTCAAGGTCATTTTTCACAGCTTGTTTGGTTGTCTCTCAGATGACAGAAGAGACTTCAGTGCAGCTCAGCTTCTCAAACAGGATTAACAGTAATATGAATAAATAAGCATTTATTAAGCATTTACTGTGTGCCATGCAGGCAATAGGTGGCCCAATGGATAGAGTGCTAGGCCCTGAGTCAGGAAGACTCATTTTCCTGAGTTCAAATCTGTCCTGAGACACTTACTAGCTGTGTGATCCTATTTATCTCAGTTTCCTCATCTGTAAGATGATTTGGAGAAAGAAATGGCAAACCATTTTAGTATCTTTACCAAGAAAACCCCAAATGGGGTTATAAGGAGACATGACTGAAATGACTGAATAGCAACAACATGTGTCAAGCATTGTGTTAAGTACTATGAGGTACAAATTGAAAACTGAGATAATCTCTGTTCTTCAGCTCATATTCTAATTGGAGGGAAGGAATTAAGTTTCAACTAACATTTTACATCATATAAGCATTTAACAGGTACTTAGATTTTAATGAAGTTGTTATTATGAATAAAGAAGAAGAGGAAGGAAGGAGCTACCTTTCACAACTTTGAATATAAAACAGTAATTGATCAAATAAAAAGCAGGTCATAAAAATAAAATAGATAATTTTGAGTACATAAAATGGAAAAGTTTCATATAAACAAGATCATTGAAGTGTGAATTAGAAGGAAAAAAGTTATCTGGGAAAATTTTTTGCACCACATTTCTTAGGAAAAAGTCTGATATCAATCTATATAGCAAATTGATGCAAATATAAAAGCATGAGATCTATTACCCAATAGATGAATGGTTAGAAGATATGAATAGGCAGTTTTCAAAAGAAGAAATGCAAATTATTAACAGTCATATAAAATGCTCCAAATCACTAATAAAAAGAGAAATGAATATTAAGATAATCAATATCTTACCTCAAACCCATCAAATAAGCAAAAATAATAAAAAAGGAAAATGACAATTGCAAAGGAGACTGCATATCTATATCTATATCTATATCTATACCCTTTTTTTTTTTACCATAAATGAGTGCTGTGTTTTTAGCATAATACTCATGTACTGTTGGTGGAGCTGAGAATTGGTCAGACCATTCTGGAAAATTAAAATCATACCCAAAAGTCATTAAACTGTCTACACCCTTTAATCCATCCATAATGTTGCTAGGTTTGATTGGAAAAAACAATTAGCAGAAAAAAGGATCAGCAGTGCATAGAATATTGTTATAATCAACCTCATTCCTCCTTGTCATTGTAATATAAGTAGTACAGAAGAAATAATAGGGATAAGTGGAATTTAAAAAAAAAACTAATTCAAAGGAAATACACAATTGGCTGTAGACACGATAAAACATTTGTATGTTCTTAAATTCCTGGTGTAACAAAATATTTTGTTCTGTGGTAACAATTTGTGTGTTGATTGGCTAGGTTTCTCTCATGTGTTTTATAAAAAAATGGAACTAATAAAAGCATTTTTAACCTCCCAAGGCACTATTGCTAGGTATATATCCCCAAAGGGATCAAAAACAGAAGAAAAGGACCTATATGCATAAAATATTTGTTGCAATGATATTTGTGGTACAAAAGAATTGGAAACAAAGTGCATTAGGGAATAGCTGAACAAATTGGTGCATAAATGTAATGGAATATTGTCCTGTAGAAAATGATGAAAGGGACAGATTTAGAGAAATCTGGAAAGATTTGTATGTAATGTTTGTTTTAGAGTGAAGTGAACCACTTCAGAAGGACAGTTTATATAGTGACCATGATTATGTAAACGGAGCAACTTTGAAAGATTTAAGTTCTCTGATCAATTCAATAGCTAATCATCACCCCCGTTAAGACTGCATGTCTTAACTCTCACCTCTTAGCAGAGAGGTGATGCACCAGAAGTGCAAGTGAGACAAACGTATAAATATAGACAATATGTCGATTTGTCTTGCTTGCCTATACTTATTTGTTTCGAGGCAGGACTTTTATTTTGAAAGGGAAGAATTGTGGGATGGGAAAATGGGTAGTTCTAATGATGAAAATAAAGGAAAAGAAAAAAAGCATCTTTAGAACATTAAAAATAATAGACAGAATACTGCAGAAGGAAAATTAGAAGGGGACACAAACAAATACAGATGCCCTAGTACTATTGTGTTATGTTTAAAACAGCTTAAAAATAACATATTTAACATCCTATTTCATTATATGATCCACTTTTTCATTGTATATGAAAATATTTATATTTGCTAAGCTTATAATAAACACCCCCCATGTTAAAGCTTCTATGTTCTGATACCTTAAAAATTATTGAGGTATTTTAAGATTTGGCAGTACTATTCCTCCTTATTCCTAAATATTGCTATTATTTACCTTGGGATATTGGACATTTTGTTCTTCCAAATAAATTTTATTATTTTGTCTGTTTTAATAGTGAGGCACTAAATGTAGTGTGCTCACTATATTTATATGATCCAACTATGAAATTATATTCTTGTTATTTGTCTTTTATCTCTGTTAAAAATATTTTAAATTTTATCAATACCAGTCTGGAGTATATCTTGGTAGACTAGTTCCCAAGTGTTTCATATACTTGGAGATATTTTGAAAAGGAATTTTCTTTTTACCACTTCCTCCTGATTTTTATTATTGTTTCACAGAATTGTTGATTTGAGGGGTTTTTTTGTCCCTTTATGTTAATTAAAATTATTCTCTCAATTAGTGTCTTTCTAGATTTTCTGAGGTACATGTCATCAGCAAATAGGAATTATTTTGTCTCATCTATTCTAGTTCTTGTGCCCTTTTTGTTTTTTGTTATGCTGCAGTGACTGAAATTTGTAAGATTGGTGGTTAAAAAAAGCATCTTTGCTTTCTCTACATTTATTGGAAAAATTCTAGAATTTCTCTTTTGTAAATAATAGTTGCTTTAGATTTTAGCTGTATACATTTTCAAATTAATAAATAGCCCAATGATATTTTTGTTTTAGGTTTTTTTTTTTTACCATAAATGAGTGTTGTGTTTTTAGCATAAATGAGTGTTTGATTAAGATTTTGTTTGTATCTATTACTATAATTTTATGGTTTCCTTTTCAATGTGATCAGTTATGCCAAATTTACCCCCTAATATTCAAACATCTTTGTTTTCCTGGTATAAGTCTGACTTGGTTGTAATAAACATTGTTTGAATCAAAAAACAATTATTGAGGATCCCTCAAAGAGCTTTTGTTTATGTGGTTTAGAGCTATCAGATTTATCATACTAGAAGTTTATTTATCACATCAGAAATTTATTTTATCATATTATAAATTAAAATGCTTTGGTATTGTGAAAATACTTTCGACTCCAAGAATCCCCTGAAATGGTCTTAGGGACTGGTGCCTTAGAATCTATTTTATCTACTGCTTTGGATTGATAATTGTAACATTTCTACCTCCAAATGCCCCTATTTTGAGCCCTTCATTTAAAAAAAAGTAATTGATGACTTTGGTTTTTATGTCAAAGTTATTTCTAGATATACCCTTTCAATCCAAGGAATTTTCCCTTGGGGGGAAAAACAGTTAAACAATACCAGCTGACAAAAAGATTATGTCTGTTAGCATATGTAATGCTCTCCACTCATATAGCCCTTCATTTCTTCATTAAAAGGAATTTGGTATTTCCTTATCTCTTCTCTGAAGCCAAGATTAGTTATTATAATTACACAGAATTTGGCTTTAGTTTGTTACTTTGGTTTGTATTATTGCAGTCATCATTTTCTTGGTTCTTGTTTCATTCAGTATCAGTTCATTTAAGCCTTTCTTTGTTGCTCTGAATTCCTAATATTCATTGTTGCTTATAGTTTTCCCTCTTTTATTGAAAGGCAGCTTGATGTAGTGGCAAAAGTGTCAGCCGTGGGCTTTTCTCCATTAGAATGAAAGCTTTTTGAGGGCAGTGACTGTTTTTTCTTTGCCTTTCTTTGTATCCAAAAAAAGTTAGTGCTTAATAAATGTGTATTGATCTGAAGTTGAAAAAAAAACCCTACATTCAAATCCCGTCTATCCTGTTTAGAAATTTGTGATCATAAACAAGTTGTCAAACCTCAGTTTCCTCATCTGTAAAATGGGGATAATAATACCTGTAGTAGTTATCTCACAGAGAAATTAGGGAGATAATTTTTGCCAAGTATATATATATATGGATACCTTAAAGTGACAGATTATTTAACTATAAATGTCAGCTATCTTTATGATTATGATTCTTTATCTTTGTGACTTTATGATTGTCAGTGACCTTTCCTATCAAACTGGGCAGTTTGATGCTTTACAAATTATGGGAATGAACACGGAAGCTGATGACCCTGTCTGATAGCCTGTCTTCCCTTGTGATCAGTGAGCCTGACTGCTTTTCCTGTCTCACACATTGACTTCCTTTGATCCATCCCCTTGTATATCACATCTGGCAGCTCCAATGTCCTTCTCCCATGGGGTCCTCTCATCTGGGACTCGTCATCATCTGTAGTAGATGACTATTGACCCCGTTGCCCCTTAGGTTAATGGAAAACTGAACAAACCTTCATTTCTTCGTTCCTGGAAAAGAGAAATAAATATACCTTCTTACACTGCTCTTGGCCTGATGGCTCTGTCCATGGACCAGGATTCAAAATCCACATCAGGGCTTGGTGTCCACTGGCCCCTGAAGCAAATGGTGGTCCAAGGAAGGTTTCTCCTGCCTTTGCAAGCATTCCCAGTCCCATAACTCTGGGGCAGCTATCACTTGTATCCTGAATCTTTCTTGGAACTAAGATCAGCCTTCCTTTCCCCTTAAGATGAATTGAAATATGACTCCTCACTTTATTTTAGGATTGGGAGGGCTCAGTGGCTAAAATTTGTGGTTGTTCTCAGTCTAATGTAGTGATAATGAAAAAACCCTCATTCAAATCCTCTCTATCCTGTTTAGAAATTTGTGACCATAAACAAGTTGTTAAATCTCAGTTTCCTCATCTGTAAAATGGGGATTATAATCCCTGTATTACAAAAAAAATAAAGTCCCTCTTATGAACAAGGTGCTGTACTAGAGGCTGGGATACAGGGACAAAAAGCCAAGTTTATTTCTTGTCTTTGTTCTAAATCCCCAGTTGGTGTTCCTCACTTTTGGAGCAGGAACTGTCTACATTTAAGTTGGAGTCACAGACTCATATATCTGGAGCTAGAAAAGAACTGCAGAGGCCATATGGTACAAACCTCAGAGGGTTAAGTGGTAAGTGATCCAAAGTCACACAGATAGTAAATGGCAGGGCTGAGATTCACATTTTTCTTATTCCATATCCAAATTTCTTTCCAATGCAGCAGATAAGTTTTCACTATTTCTCCATAAAACTCAATGGGCAGCTAGGTGACACCATGGTGTATGAAGCTCTGGGCTTAGAGTCAGGAAGACTTCTTTTTGAGTTCAAATCTGGTCTTAGACACTTATTAGTTGTGTGACCCTCGGCAAGTCACCTAACACTGCCTGCCTCAGTTTCCCCATCTGTAAAATGAGCTGGAGAAGGAAATGGCAAGCCACCCCATTATCTTTGCCAAGAAAACTCCCAATGGAGGTCATCAAGAGTCAGACATGACTGAAAACGACTGCAATAAGAAACTCAATAGCATCATTTCTGACACCTTTGGCTGGTTGTCCATCACAGTGCAGGGCCTAAGCCCTTGTACTCTTTCAGCTCATATGCTAATTACAGGGAATCTTCCCAATCATGTCTACTACTCCAGAACAGAATTGTCAGTGGGTCACTTTGGGACCAAGCAGTTCTCTTCCAGGTAAGGCAAGCCTAGCTCAAGTGCAATGTTCAAAGGAGAACAACATTCAGCTGAGGTTCTCTAGGGGAGTTAGAGAGAGGTATGAGATCACAGGTTGAGAACTGCAAGAGCTGTCCCGGGAGCTGTCCACTGCAGCCCATCCTTTGGCAGATGAGCTTGTGACTTGCTCAGTATCACACAAGTAGTGAGGAATAGAGTGGGGAATGTGAATTCAGGTATTCTGACTTCAGATCTGGCCCCTTTCCATACTACTTCCTCAGGTCCCTGATGTCCCATTCATGATCCCATCTCGGTCCCTCCTAAGCCCCGTACTGGTGGTATTTGGGTTCCTCCAGGTTCAGGAGCCCGGACCCCCTACCACCCGAGCCTTTCTGCCTGGCTCTCCCTTCAGTTCCCTCTCTGGAGCAGGCTTTGAGGAAGGAAGCTTCAATAACAACAGTTCCCTCCCTCCTTCCCACACTTGCTCACGTCCCCCTGAACATCTGACCCTGCTAGGAGTGCAGTTTTTCCCCCTCTCTCCCCAACTTTGATTTGATCAGGCCAAATCTGAAATGATGTGTGAAAGTAATGATATTTTGTAATTAAATCTCTGGTGATGGCGGCTCTAATTTGTGGGACATGCATTGTTCATAAGGAAAAAATGCATCAATTCATTTTCTGACTGGCTACTCCAGGGACTTGTAATTAGACCCAGCTCATCTCTCGCTGCCTCGCATATTAAAGAGCTACTGATACGCAAAGGGAATTTGGGAGGTTTTTTTTTTTTTAAACCTTCTAATAATGTTAGCTCAATTAAAAAGGTTTGAGGATAAAGGAAAAGTTTTGGATGAATCGAGCATATTCTATTAGGAGGAAAGGAGATGCCGGATAAAGAAATGGGGGCAGAAACCACAGAAATGTGGCTAACACAGATTGGGTTGTTAGTATGGAGGACAATGAGGAAGTGTGGTCTCCCAGAAATGGTCCAGAACTTGGAGAAAGAGGATGCAGGTTTTGTTTCTGGCTTCTAAGATCTTTCCATTTCTATGACATTGGGTACATCACTTAGCTCAGCTTCCTCCTCCACTAATTGGAGATAATAGTTCCCCTCCTAGGGTTGTGAGGGAAAACTTATATATCTTGAAGTGTTCTAGAAACGTGAGCATTGTTGCTATTAATGAATCCGTTGAGAAGCATTTATTAAGTACTTACTCTGACCCAGGCAATATGCTATTTGCTGAGAGTACCGAGACAAAAAGGAGCTTATAATCTAGCTAAGGTGAAATGGCATGGCACAGGTATAATGAGATTTTTTTGGGGGGTAGGAACCAAGTCTCTAGCAGGTTAAAGGATGAGGAAAAACTTCAGGTAGAAGATAGTATTTGAGCTGAGCCTTGAAGGAAACAAGGGATTTGGAGAGGTATTAGTGATACCTCTAGGTATTCTAGGGATAGTCCACACAGACATGTGACTTGGAATATTGTGAAGGAGGAACAGTGAGAAGTCCAATCTGACTGAACTGTAGAATGAGTTAAAGGGAGTGATGTGGAACAAGGCTGGGAACATGGTTTGGGGCCAGGTTGGGAAGGGCTATTGAGTAGAAATGTTTCTAGGGCTAAGTCTTTAGAGTGTCCAGAACCTAAACGCTAGTTTTCAGATTCAAGCTAGTTTTCTTTTCTAAACAAGAAGGGAATTTTTTTTTTTTTGCTTTTTTGCTGAGGCAGTTGGGGTTAAGTGACTTGCCCAAGGTCGCACAGCTAGGACGCGTTAAGTGTCTAAGTCTAGATTTGAACTCAGGTCTTTCTGACTTCAGGGCTGGTGCTAAGAAGGGAATTTCTAATAGTGAGGAGCCAGGTGTTATAACTGTCCATCTGTCTGTATGATCCAATAACCTTGAAAACATCTTGTGAAGAATATAAATAGACTAGCGGTTTTTAAAGTGTAGTTCAGAGGATCCTGGGAGGTTTCTGAAACCTTTTCAGAGGGTTTACAAATTCAAAATCAGTTTTCATTTCCAATATAGAAAATATCTATACATATAACCCACATAAACAAAAATTCTTTGGAAAGACCATCAGTAATTTTTTTTTGGAGGGGATAAGACAATTGGGGTTGAATGTCTTGCTTAGGAAGTATTAAGTATCTGAAGCCAGATTTGAACTCAGGTCCTTCTGACTCCAGTGCTAATGGTTTATCCATTAAGCCATCTGGCTGCCCCCTCAGTAATTTTTAGTGGTATAAAGGGATACTAAGAACAAAATTTAAGACCCACTGAAATAGACCATCATGTCTTCTGCTTTTCCTGCAATGGCTCTCTGGGTTTCACATGAATGACAGATGCTAGGTTTGTATTTTCCAGAACTTTTAAGAGACAATAATTATCACCCTGATTAGTAGAACTAATAATTAGCATTGGGTCTACAATATGGAAAAATCATAGGGAGCACTATGTTTCAAAGAGCATCTGACCCAAACCTCTATTTTACAGGGAAGGAAACTGAGGCTCAGAGAGGTTAAGTGACTTGGGGTCACTTAGAAAATGTCAGAGTTATGATTTGAACCCAAATTCTCCATCACCACATACAATGCTTCTTCTACCTCACTATGAAAATGCTACCATTGATTTTAAAAAAAAATTTATTTGCAAAACATATGTATGGGTAATTCTTCAACATTAACCCTTACAAAGCTTTCTGTTACAAATTTTTCCTCCCAACTCCCCACCCCTCCCCTAGATGGCAGGATATCCACTACATGTTAATTGTGTTAAAATACTTGACAGATAGAATATATGTATACACATTTCCACACTTATTGTTGTGCAAGAAAAATCATATCTACACAAAAGACATATCAGATAAAGGGAACACAATGTAAGCAAACATCAATCGAAAGCATGAAAATGTTATGTTGTGGTCCACATTTCACATCCCTCTCTCTGGGTGTATATGGCTTCCTTCAGTGAACAATTGGACGTGGTTAGAAACATCTCATTGTTGAAGAGAGCCATGTCCATCAGAATTGATCGTCATATAGTATTGTTCTTGCCATGTAAAATGATCTCCTGGTTCTGCTTGTTTCACTCAGCGTCAGTTCATATAAGTCTCTCCAGGCCTCTCTAAATCATCCTGCTGGCCGTTTCTTACCAAACAATAATATTCCATGACATTCATATACCATAATTTATTCAGACATTTTCCAATTGATGGGCATCCTTTCAGTTTCCAGTTTCTAGCCACTACAAAAAGGGCTGCCACAAACATTCTTGCAAATGTGGGGCCTTTTCCTTCCTTTATGATTTCTTTGGGATATAAGCCCAATAGAAACACGGCTGGGTCAAAGGGTATGCACAGTTTGATAACTTTTTGAGCATAGCTCCAAATTGCTCTCCAGAATGGCTGGATCTGTTCACAGTTCCACCAACAATGCATCAGTATCCCAGCCTTCCCACATCCTCTCCAACATTCATCATTAACTTTTACTGTCATTTTAGCCAATCTGATAGGTGTGCTACCATTGATCTTACTCTCTATTTCTCCATCCCCTTTTGGATGGGCTGACAACTGGGAGCAACTACTAACACTGGCCTTATAAATTTGCTACCAGAGCCCAAGTACTACCTGGCCCTTTCCATCTGGTATGCATTGAACATGAACATGAATCCTTCTTTTTGGGTTGTCTCCCCCAATTAGATTGTGAGCTCCCTGAGAGTAGCAACTATTTGAAATGCAGTACTTATTACAGTATTTAGTAATAATAATAATAGTTATAATAGCTAACATTTATATATTACATACTATGTGCCAGGTACTGTGCTAAGTGCTTTGCAAATATAATCTTATTTGATCCTCACAATAACACTTCAAAGGTAGGTGCTATTATTACTCCCATTTTACAGAGGAGGAAACAGAGAAATCCAAGGTTAAATTACTTGTTGAAGATCACATAATTGGTCAATATTTGAAGTGGAATTTGAACTCAGATCTTCCTGATCCATTGCCCTATTTAGCACAGAGTAAATGCTTAATAAAATATTTTTCCTTTCCATTCCAAATGACCTCTGAATTCATTAGTATAGGGCACCTTTCACCATTACACCTAATCCACACCTTAGTTGATGGCTAAATGGGTTGTATGGTCAAAAAATATGTTACCCAGTAGCTAACCTTTTGAGTTCATTGGAAAATGAACTCAGCTTGCTTGGGTATAGGGAAGCAGACACACAATCCATTGCAAGGTCATACTCTGACTTCTTTTCTCCTTAATGGGAAATTTTACAAACCTTTGCTTGACTGGCATAGCTTTAAGGGAGACAATGGTGGAGTTCCTTAGAGTTCTTGGGTTCAGATCTTACTTCTGAAACTTATTACTTGTGTGGACTTGGGCAAATCAACCTCCTTGGGTTTCATTTCTTCATCTGTTAAATAAGAGGGTTGGACTAGATGAAAATCCTTCTGGTTTTAAATAGATAATTCTTCTAGAAACCAGGGCATGGAATTCACTCCACAGCCAAGTGAGGTATCAGAGGGACATCTGTGGGGGTTTCCTGGCCATCTGAAGATGCTTTAATCTTCCTTTTCAGCCTTGAGAACCAGCCAGTGCTTCTCAATCCATACCCATGTAGAGAGTCTACAACAATGCTGCTCTACTTCTCCTTTGTTTAGTTTGTATATTCTTTTGTTGTATGTCACTTTTTATGGGTGCTGCTTTGTGAGTGGTTGTTTTAAGGTGTTCAAGCTGATAGGTCTGGGATAGTGGAAATAATGTGTAGTTACAGCAGGGTGATATCAGACTACACTAGAGAAAAAGGCAGTCTTGAGACCCCAGGAAGTCAGGAAAAGAGAATTAGCTCTTCCATTTACTGCCTGCGTGACCTGGGGTAAAATGTGGGGTTGGACCAGATCATTGCTGAATTCCTTGATCCTAGAAAATCACTTTTATAAATATGAGTAGAGAAACATAGTGGATGGGGAGCTTGCTTCTTAGTCTGAAGACTTGGGTTCAAGTCTCCATTCTGTATATTGGCTTGTTAGACTGGACAGTGCCCCAATCAACCCAAGATTATAAATTGCTGAACAAAGGATGATTTACATTTTTTGGGGGGAATATCCTCACTGGAAGCTCCTTTACTCAATGAAATCATGTGTCCTGTAAAAAAAAAGTCAAAGCTGGTTATCACTATTATTATTAAGATCCTATGAACAAGCTCTAATTAATTAGAGCTGGAAAGGAATTTACTCCAACGCCTTTATTTTATGCATGAGAAAATGAGCCAAAATTTACTAAATATCTACTATGTGATATCTATTTTGCTAGTTAGAGAGTAAAATAGTAATAGCTAGCATTGAACTTTAAGGTTTGAAAAACATTGTAAATATTATCTCATTTTATCCTTGCAAAAAATGTTAGAAAGCAGGTGTTATTATTATTCCCATTTTACAGAGGAGGGAAATGAAGAAAAGTGATTTGTCCAGAGTAACACAGGCAGTAAATGAGAATGGATTTGAATTTAGGTCTTCTTGATTCCAGTGCTCTATGAACTGGATCACCCTACAGCTGAGATACAGGGGCAAATATGACTGATCAGGTAACTTAGGTCTTTAAGAACAGAGGTGAAACGACTTGGCTGAATTCACACAGCTAATAAATGGCAGAACTGGACAGAAATCCAGGACTCCCGCCTTCCTGGACTTTGCATCTTCAGCTCCTCTGTGTGGTTCAGCTCACTGAACAAGTTACTCCTCCCAGATTAAGTTAATCACTTCTAACTAAGTTTGCCATCATTCTGCTAACCCAAGCCTTGATTAACACCACCTCTCTCTACTTCTCTACCCTCTGATTGAGGGCTGGAAGGTAGAGCACCAAACTCTGCCCAATGCCTTGGCCTTTATAGAGAGCAGGTACTGAACTCTTTTTTTTAATTTTGCTGAGTAATTGGGGTTAAGTGACTTGCCCAGGGTCACTCAGCTAGGAAGTGTCAAGTGTCTGAGGTCAAATTTGAACTCAGGTCCTCCTGACTTCAGAGCTGGTAGGGTGTTAAACTCTTAAGAAACTCCTATTTTTTCCTGCCTTTCCTGGTTTCAACTTTATGGAATAAAATATCCCTGGAGCGAGTATCCTCTAGTCTCCTGCCCCATCCCCTTTCTGACTTCTCTTTTGTGTTAGATTGTAAGCTCCTTGAGGGCAGGGACACTTTCTTTTTATTAATTAAATTTCCAGCTTTTGATACAATACCTGGTGTGAAAGAGTATGCATATAAAATATTTATTGAATTGGACTAACTTTCTGCTGGGCCATGTTACCTCTTATGAGTTACCCCATGCTTTATAATTCAGTTCAACAAGTATTTTTGGTTACCATTGATATGTAAGCTGGATGGTGCAGTCAGAAGGACCTAAGTTCAAATCCAACCTCAGACCCTGGGCAAGTCACTTTACCCTGTTTATCTCAGTTTCCTCATCTGTAAAATGAAGTGGAGAAGGAAATGGCAAACTGCTACATTATCTTTGACAAGAAAACCCCAAAATGCATAAGGTAGAGTCAAACATGATTGGGAAAACTCTATAACAGCAACAACATTATGTAATGCCTGTGGCTGGAATTAGGTAGACATAGATAAAGAATACAGGCTCTATCTCGAGAAGCTTACCAGCTAATGGTAATGGGAGGTGGGACAAATGATTACATCCTTGTAAAATTCATTGAGAAATTTAAAGCAAAAAGAGAGGGCCTTTTACATATAAGACCGGGGAAGGCTTCATGAAGGAGATAACTTCAAATTTATATTTCAAAAATCTTCCACAAATATTTACAAAATGCCTATTATGTTCAAGACCTTATTTTAGGCACTGGGGAGACAGATAAAAATGAAAGGAACTCATATTGAATGGGCGCTGTGTCAGGAAAGGCTTTAATTTAGAAAGACCAAGGTCATCCACTGCATCCTGGGCCATTGCTCGTCATCTTAACTTTTGCCTTACCACTGGATTTCAGTGACTCTGGAGGAGAGAGTGAGACTGATGACTTAGCACAGCCCTGTCTCACTCAAATCTTAAATCTTAAAATTCTCGAGCAAGTCACCCATCACCCTCATAATGTCATTGGTTCTCTTCGAGAATGAAGGACAAACAACAACAAATACAACAAGCTCCTTGAGTGCAGGAACTGTCTTTCGCCTCTCATATTTATAACCCCAAGCACTTAGCTCAGTGTCTGACACATAGCAGGCACTTAACAAATATTTATTGACTGAATAACACTGATTTTCAGAAGAAGGCAGTAGTACATCCCTAGGGAATTTACTTCCTTGTGAATGAGGGATGACTGGATGTGAAAGGGTTTGAAGTCAAATATAATATACGGATTTGAGGAATTGGATGACTTCAAATAATCTAGAAGGAAAAATTATAGTTGATATTTATCTAACACTTTAGCAAACTGCATTTACTTATGTGAATTGTCACTTTTGACCTCCATTCTGTACAGTACTACAAGCATTATTATGCATGTTTTTCAGATGATAGGGACAGGCTTATAGACAGGAAGACCTGAATTCATATTCAACCTCAGACACTGTGTGACCCTGAACAAATCATTTCACCCATTTACCTTACTTTTGTAAAATGATTTGGAGAAGGAAATGGCAAACCACTTCATTTTCTTTGCCAAGAAAATGACCCAAATGGGTCATGAAAAGTCAGATAATTACTCAACAACAAATGATGAAACCAGAACTCTGAGTTTAAGTGAGGTTAAGAGGTTAAAGCACAGTGAAAAGGTTCTAAAGATGGGATCTGTTTCTCTGACAATTTCTTTAAAATTTTCTAATAGAACACACTGCCCCTAGGAAACTTTAATAAAAGTATTTCCATGTCCCTGCTCATGGTAAACCATATTCTGGTTCTAGGGATAGCACCTGGCAGGGACTTAAAGATCTTTCATTATATTATTCCTTCCTTATTGATGGAAAGTTAGGCTCCAGAAAGGATTTCTACATTTGTTCTACATTGTACAGTGGGAGAGGGCAATCGGACTGAGATCTAGGCTTTTTTTGTTCTCTTAGACACAATTATTGTCTAAAGATCCCATTATTGTACATGCAGGTGAAGTTAGTTGAGGGTGCCATTCTTTTAGTATTGTTATAAAGAGATCTGCTTCTCTGAGGGCAACACCTGCCCCAGATTAGCTCAGTTCTTGTTCCAAACCAGGGTCAAGTCCATTGTAATTCACACAGAGGACTTAATGATGTTAAAACTCCCCTTTCCTTGCAGTAATTTACATTTTTTATTTTGTCAAATTTTATTTTTCATTCATTCCTTTCCCCGTCCAACATCATTTCCATGTCCATAGAACATAAAAAAAGACTGATACAAAACTGCAAATCTCTATTTCATAGTTTGCTTTTTAAAACCAGTAAATTGTATTGCTTCATGTTACTTTCAAAACTCTCCTGTTTTTGTTTAATTTTGAACTTTCTTCTATTTCCTTCTGTGCATTTAAAAATACTTCAATAACCCACGTTTTTGGCATTAGTATTGCTAACCTATCCTCTCCACTACAACTCTCAACCCCAATTAAAAAACAGAGAAAGAGAGGAAAAAAAACCCAAAACAAACAAAACTTGTAACATATAAGCAGAGTTAAGCAAAACAAATCCACGCAGCGGAGGCCCAGACTCTTGATGGGAATTTTTTGTCCCACAAATTCAGGAAGTGGGGGGCAGTAAGGGGGCACTGCTGAAAAGCCCTGGTAAAAGCAGCCTCTTCCTGCAGAGCTCTGCTATCTGTCTCGCGGAGCAAGCCCACAGTGCCCGCTTCCTCTTTCCGGGCCGTGGGACTTCTCTGATGCCAGTGTCTGCCAGTCTTCCCATGGCCTCTCTGGTCCTTCCCCACGTAGGAACCTGGGGTTGGCGCCTGGCCCTGGGCCCCGGCACCGATTAGGAGGCAGAGGCTTCCTCCTGGTGCCAGGCTGATGTGTTCAGCCAGGGCTATCATTTCCAGAGGGGAAGGTATCAACATTTCAAAACAGTTTAATTATTCCGAGACTGCTCAGCTATTACTGCGACAAGACAGCTTAGGGCTATTTTTCAGCATTAATTTTCCATTTGAAATGAATTCCTTTTGGTTACACTTTTTAAATGTTTCTTTTAATTAGACGCAATTACTTCAGAAGAATTGCTTTTATTTCTAAGCCTGAGATCTCAATGATAAAGCTGCTATCTGGCCGCACTGAATGGGCTCGATGCCTCATTTAGCCGCTACACTAAAGTATATTGAACTAGGAAATTATACAGCGAATCAACTATTAATTCATTTTATGATCTTTCACTCTTACATCTTGAATGAGATCTTCGGGGGGAAATTTAGTCACAATACATGTCATTGTTTGGTCTCCATGCCACAGGGCCTCGCTAGCAGAAAGGGTTCGGGCAGCGGTCGGGCTGCGCCTGGACCGGCTCTGCCTCTCCGAGGGTACTGGCTTTGGATGCTGGTTTCCCTCGCGGAGTGTTCAGGTTCCAAACACCAAGAGTAGAGCAAGAAAGGGACAAGCTAGCCAACGGTCCCCAAGGCAGGGATAGCGCCGAGGGACGCGGGGATATCAGGCGACTACCATTTTGAATATTGCAAATCCAAACAATTCCTTTCGGGATTTTTCTCCGAGACAAGAAATCAACTGTGGCCTGGGATTCAATAGGTGGCACTCTTCCCTCTGTCTTGGCGACATGAGTTGTTGGTGTTGGAGAGCTCTCTTCTGGGAGCCAAACACCACCTGGAGTACCTGGCAGAGAGTCCTAAGATCATAGAATCTCAGAATGTCAGATGTAAATACAGGAATACAGGGCATATAATGTTATAGCATTCAGAACATAGAATATTAGAGCTGGAAGAGCTATTAGAACATAGAAGATGGAACATAGAATGATAGATGTAAACATAAGAATATAGAACATACAATGTTATAGCATTCAGAACATAGAATATTAGAGCTGGAAGAGGTATTAGAACATAGAATGATGGTCAGATGTAACAAGAATACAGGATGGATAATGTTAGAGCACTTAGAACACAGAATATTAGATCTGGAAGACATTAGAACATAGAATGATGGTCAGATGTAAACATAAGAATATAGAACATACAATGTTAGAGTACTTAGAACACAGAATATTAGAGCTGGAAGAGCTATTAGAACATAGAATTATAGTCAGATGTAAACATAAGAATATAGAATACATAATGTTAGAGAACTTAGAACACAGAATATTAGAGCTGGAAGAGATATTAGAACATAGAATGATGGTCAGATGTAAACATAAGAATATAGAGCATACAATTTTAGAGTACTTAGAATGCAGAATATTAGAGCTGGAAGAGATATTAGAACATAGAATGATAGATATAAACAGAAGAATATAGAACATATAATGTCAGAGCACTTAGAACACAGAATATT
>JAJPUD010001924.1:120576-143302 GCA_023553655.1 Myrmecobius fasciatus | reverse complement strand
AAGAATATAGAACATATAATGTCAGAGCACTTAGAACACAGAATATTAGAGCTGGAAGAGATATTAGAACATAGAAGAAAGAACATAGAATGATAGAGTCGGATGTAAACATAAAAATATAGAAAATATATAAGAGCACTTGGAACACAGAATATTAGAGTTGGAAGAGATATTAGAACATAGAAGATGGAACATAGGATGATAGAGCTAAAAAGGACCTTAGAACATACGAGATGGAATGTCAAACCTGCAAAGGCACTTAGAGGTCTAGTTTAAACCATTAATTTTATAGAGGAAGAAAATGAGACCCTGGAACAGAGAAGAGACTTTTTAAAGATAATTCAGTAAATTAATGACAGAGTCAAAACTTAAACCCAAATATATTTATTTCAAGGATATTATTCTTTTTACTATATCAAAGACTATCCTTTTGATTTGATATCCTTTTGATTTTGATTGTGGAGATGGGGCAATCATGGCTCCTTCCTGTCCTTACTGGCTAGCAGACCTAAATTTTTCTTTGCCAGTGCCATGTGTGGTAGGTGGTCACTTTTCTTATCTGTGGACCATTCTGTGGATGCTCTGTCTTCCCCAGGTTGATGTTGCTTACCAAAGATTGTCCAATCACCTCAGATGACTACATTGTCATCTCTATCAAACCATGAAAGTCCTGCTGTCCATGGTGCTTACGAGAACTAGGTGAAGGGAAAGGTATTGGAGGGATAGGACCACAAGGTTTCAGTTACCAATGATAGGACTGATGGAAGCTTCAAAGGCAGGAGCAGGTGACCATATTTAGTATATAAAGAGAAAAGAGGTTACATCAGAGCTAATTGGAAAGAACCTTGGGTTGATGGGTTAAGAAGAGATGTGGGTTCTAGTCCTGGCTCAGTCACCTGTCCATAGACATATTTAATAATTATGAACTTCAGTGTCTTTAAAAATTATAAGCTTTTCCCAATGTCTGGCCTTTCACAGGACTATTAGTTCCTAGAAGAAATGTAGGCATTGTAATTTGCTCTACCAGTTTAAATTATCAGATGCAGTTTCCTGTAACAGAAAGTTTATTGAATTTGGAGTAAAAGTACCTGTGTTTGAATCTTGGCTTCAACACTTTCTTCTTGTGTGGATATGGGGTGGAAGGTTATTTATAAACCTTAAATACCATAGAAATATAAACTACTTATTATATTCAAAGGATCATGGGTTTAGGACTCTAAGGGATTTTAGAAGCAATCTAGTCCACCCCTCTAATTTTACAAATGAATTGAGGTCAAATAACTTGTCCAAGGTTACACAGTTAGCAGGAAACAGAGCTGAAATTTATATCTAGGTCTGCTGTCTTCAAATCAAACATTTTTTCATTCTTTTTCTCCTATAAAACTCTCCAAATCATTAGTCCACAAGATTGGTTTTAGTGGAAGATGGTGAAGTTAGATTTGAAAATAGAAAGATGAAGCTGCCAGGGGATTTTCCAGTGCAAACATCTTGGGGGTAGTTTGAGATAATAAAGTAGTGCCCAGGTGACAAGTCAGAGATGGAGACCCAGATTGAGGAATTCCTTGCAGTCGATGTGAGAAAGCTGTGAGAAAGGCTCAGCCCACTGAGTGCAGAGAGAAAAGAAGAGAACCAAGGATTGAACTTGGTGGAGTCAATCACAGTTGCAGGAAGGGAGAGGAGGACCTGCAAAAGAGGCGAGATGGTAAGATTTAGAGTTGGAAAGGACCAAGAGGGAATCTAACACAACCCATTCATTTTATAAGTGAGAAATTGAGCAGCAAGGAGGGTCCAAGAGCACACAGGTAGAAAGCAGCAGTAGCAGAATTTGAACCCAAGAGTTCTGAATCAAAAACCAGAGTTCTTTCCCCTTTCCCCTGTCCTCCATTCCTTGCCACCAAACTACCTTTTTACAGAAATTTAGATAGATGAAGCCAATTACTCAAAGTCATACAATTAGCAAATTATGGACCTGGGGGTCTGGGTTCAGAAGATGCAGCTACCTCAATTAATCCAGAAGCTTTCTGTCTTCTAGCTGTGGTTGGGGCCAGGTTGGTGGTCCCATTGCTTACCCTTTTTGATGGACTCTAGGTTAGCTCCTCCTTAATACCTCACTGTTGCTTTTAGGAATTTGTATAGACTTTGTTTTCTTGCAATAAACCCCAAATGCCCATTAAAAAAAAAACAAAACTCAGGTCTTCTGGCTCCCAAATTCAGGGCTCTTTTCATTGTATTGAACCCTGATTATCCTTATTTCAGAGATATTAAAACTGATGAGGGTGAAACAACTTAGTAAATATCTTACACAGAGCCTGAGAACAGGGACTTTCTGAGGTTCACGGAGGTCCAGACTGCTTTCAGATTTGGAGGTCATGATAATCATAAATTATTTTACGTTAAAACAAAATGAACAATAGAGAATGGTGAGATATAGTTGATCTAATAAGTGCTTTTCTAGTTCTTTCTTATTGAATACACTACTAAGAAGCAGCTGAGCTTTTGGGTTGATCCTGTCCAAAGCCAAAAAACATTGAAAGACTTTTGCTCTAGTATTGAATGATGGTAATTCTTTATCTGTGAAACTTGAAATTGCCTTTGAATTTTGAGCTTCCATTCAGGACTCCTCTTTTCCCTTCTAAGGTTACTCTCTATCCATTTGGAATGTATCTTAACAGTGATTTATTTTCTCTATAAACTGCTTGAGGGCAGATCAGATTTTTGCCTTTCTTTGTATCCTCAATCTTAGCATAGTGCTTGGTATATAGTAAGCACTTAATAAATGCATGTTAATGATTTGATTAAAGGATGTACTAGTAAAACACAAGCTTTGGAAGACCCTGGCAAGCTAGAAAAGCTTCAGAAAGTCTAGACTTGGTGTTGGCCTGAATGTTTGTCATCTGATAGCCCACTTAGTGTATTGTGAGAGGCTCATTATCAGAAGACTAATCAACAGAGGAAGGCTTGTTTCTTCTAGCAGGGCTTCTTAACTTTTTTCCACTTGTGATCTCTTTTTGCTTATCTCCCTTTTTGTGTAGCCCTATCTCAAATCTGGACCCAGGTGTTTCTGGCAATGTTTGTGCATGCACAGTGCAAATTGTGCATAGTGTTCAGAACCAAGGCTGCAGTGAAATTATGTGATGCAACACAGGAAAGTGCGGCCAGAATCACCTGGGATATATTTTGCATTTAATTTAATTGATTTTGCATTTGAATTAATTTTTGTTCTTTGTGTTCAGAAACTTTTTACCTTGCCAATTTTTTTTGCGACCCTCACATTCAGTTGTGCAATCCCATATGGGGCTGTGACCCACAGTTTAATGAGCTTTTTTTTCTGCAGCAACTTAGGTTAACTGCTTTCTGTGGCCACACCTGTATATTCACCCTACACATTCCAGGGCACTGCTGGTCATCTTGCTGTTTACCTGGCCAGTGAGGTGGCAAAGTGGGTAGAGTGTTGGACCTTTAATCAGAATTTGAGTTCAAATTCCACTCCAGATAGTTGTGTGACCTTGGATCTCTCATCTCTTTCAGTCAAAGTTTTCTCATCTGTAAAATGGGGATGACAATAGCATCTATTTCATAGAGTTGTTGTGAAGACCAAATGAGATAATATTTGTAAAGCAATTTGTAAACCTGAGGGTAGTGAATAAATGTTAGCTATTATTATTGCTACTGCACCCTAAGGATCCATAGGCCTTGCCATCTGCCTTGTAGCTAAATCCTTCTGTACCATATGGTCTCTTCTAAATACGATGTGAAATCTTTGAAAAAAATTTTTTTAACACGAGTTTAATATAGAGCTTTTCACACGGCAAATAATAAATATTGATTCCTTCCTTCCTTCCTTCCTTCCTTCCTTCCTTCCTTCCTTCCTTCATTGAGCATGGTGGAGTTACCCTGTGTCAGTCTACATCCAGGATGAAATTATGGGTCCTTCAAGTATTGATGTTTTGAAATGGAGATCCAATTTCGTGCCCTGCCCTTCCCCCCCCCACCTATGCTTGAAGGTTTTTCCCACTGGGAAACAATGGTAATGCTCTTCCCATGAAGTGTTATCAAACCCAATCTGGGTTCTATACTTGTCTATGATCTTCCCCAAAAGGCAGAAGGAAAAGATGAAGAATAGGAGGAATATGGTAAAGAAGCTCCCTCAAACCTTCTCATTCTTCTCAAATCTTATGATCTATTCTCACACTCCATCTCCTCCAAATAAAGGATGGTCATACTCTAGACCTAGCTGTTATTGATGTGTTCAGCTTCCATAAACAAAAACTCTGACCACCCCTTTTATCATTCTATTTCTTATAAGTTTCACTCCTTTTTAAGCCTATTTGTTCATTGTTCTCTCTGATCCCTTCATCCATCAGTAGTTCTTTGGTCATTACCCTTGCTGTGACTTTATTTTGTTCTCTTCCAAATCTTGACCTTACAGCAGAAGTGCTGTTTTTTTTTAATTAAAGCTTTTTATTTGCAAAACAGATGCATGGGCAATTTTTCAGCAGTGACCCTTGTAAAGCTTTCTGTTACAAATTTTTCCCTCCTTCCCCCCAACCCCTCCCCTAGATGGCAGGTAGTCTAATACATGTTAATTATGTTAAAATATATGAAAAATCGAATATATGTAGATATATTCATACAGTTATCTTGCTGTATAAGAAAAATTGGATCTACAAGAAAAAAAACCTGAGAAGGAAAATAAAATGCAAGCAAACATCAACAGAAAGCACGAGAGTGCTATGTTGTGGTCCACACTCAGATCCCACAGGCCTCTCCCTGAGTGTATATGACTCTCTTCATCACTGAACAATTGCATCTGGTTTGAAGCATTTCATTGTTGAAGAGAGCTATGTCCATCAGAATTGATCATCATGTAATATTGTTGTTGCCGTGTATAATGATCTCCTGGTTCTGCTCGTTTCGCTCAGCATCAGTCCATGCAAGTCTCTGCAGGCCTCTCTGAAATTGTCCTGCTGGTTGTTTCTTATAGAACGATAATGTTCCATAACATTCATCTACCATAATTTATTCAGCCATTCTCCAATTGATGGGCATCCATTCAGCTTCCAGTTTTTAGCCACTATAAAAGGGACTGCCACAAACATTCTTGCAAGTGAAGAAAGCCATGTACACCCAGAGAGAGGGATATGAATGTGGACCACAACATAACATTTTCCCACTCTCTATTGATGTTTGCTTGCATTGTTTCCCTTCTCAAAGATTTTTTTCCTTGTAGATCCGACTTTTCTTGCACAGCAAGATAACTGTAAAAATATGTATACACATATTTGATTCGTCAAGTATTTTAACATAATTAACATGTAGTAGACTTCCTGCCATCTAGGGGAGGTGTGGGGACTAAGGGGGAAAACTTTGTAACAGGAAGCTTTGCAAAGGTCAGTGTTGAAAAATTACCCATACATATGTTTTGCAAATAAAAAGCTTTAATAAAAAAAAGAAAAAAATAAGATCTCTTTGGGATATAGGCCCAGTAGAAGCACTGCTGGGTCAAAAGGTATGCACAGTTTGATAACTTTTTGAGCATAGCTCCAAATTGCTCTCCAGAATGGTTGGATCCGTTCACAGTTCCACCAACAATGTATCAGTATCCCAGTTTTCCCACATCCCCTTCAACATTCATCATTATTTTTTCCTGTCATCTTAGCCAATCTGACAAGTGTGTTAATTTGCATTTCTCTGATCAATAGTGATTTGGAACACCTTTTCATATGACTACAAATAGTTCATCATCTCAAAATTGTCTGTTCATATCCTTTGACCATTTATCAATTGGAAAGTGACTTGAATTCTTATAAATTTGTGTCAGTTCTCTATATATTTTAGAAATGAGGCCTTTATCAGAACCCTTAAATGTAAAAATGATTTCCCAACTTATTGCTTCCCTCATAATCTTTTCTGTATTAGTTTTGTTTGTACAAAAACTTTTTTTATTAAAACTTTTTATTTGCAAAACATATGTATGGGTAATTCTTCAACATTAACCCTTACAAAGCTTTCTATTACAAATTTTCCCCCCCTACTCCCCACCCCTCCCCTAGATGGCAGGATATCCACTACATGTTAATTATGTTAAAATATTGACAAATCGAATGTATGTATACATATTTCCACACATCATTTTTGTTCAAGAAAAATCATATCTACAAGAAAGAAGAATCAGAGAAAGGAAACACAATGCAAGCAAACATCAATAGAGAGCATGAAAATGTTATGTTGTGGTCCACATTTCACAACCCTCTCTCTGGGTTGTACAAAAACTTTTTAACTTAATATAATCAAAATTATCTATCTGGTATTCAATTAAGAGTTCCAGTTCTTCTTTGGACACAAATTCTTTCCTTCTCCACAGGTCTGATAGGTAAACTATCCTATGTTCCTCTAATTTGCTTATAATATCACACTTTATGTCTAAATCATGAACCCATTTAGATCTTATCTTGGTATGTGGTGTTAGGTGTGGGTCAAGCCCTAATTTTTTCCATATTACTTTCCAATTTTCCCAGCAGTTTTTGTCAAATAGTGAGTTCTTATCCCAAAAGCTGGGGTCTTTGGATTTGTCAAACACTAGATTATAGCTTCTTAACCTGGTGTCTGTGAACTTTTTTTTTTAAATGAACATTTCCATAACTATGTTTCAATGTAACTGGTTTCCTTTGTAATCCTACCCATTTTATTTTGTATGTTTAAAAACATTATTCTGACTTCATTAGTTTGCCAAAGGAGTCCATCCCCACTCTAATCCAGCCTCTACACAACTACCAAAATGATTTTCCTTAAGCATGTCTCCCCTACTCAGTAAACTCCTGTGGCTCCCTATTATCTCAAGGGTAAAATGTAAACTTCTCTTTTTGGCTTTTAAAAGCTTTTACCCCCAGAAAAACCTGGAAAGTCCTTCATGAACTCAAGCAAAGTGAAATGTACTGTGTACAAAGTAATAGCAATGTTCTGGTATGATCAGCCGTTAATGATTTTACTAGGTTCAGCAATATAATGACCCACTCTGAAGAACATATGATGAAAAATCCTATCTGTACCCAGAGAAAGAACTGATTGTGTCTGAATACAGATTAAAGCATATTCTCTCTCCTACCCTCCCTTCCTCCCCAAAATCTCTTGTTTTATTTTTCTTGAGAGTTTTTTTTAGGAGGGGAGATCTATGTTTTCTTTTACAACATGACTTTCTTTTTACAACATGACTTTTATGGAAATGTTTTGCATAACTTCACATGTGCTTTCTTAATGAGAGCTGGGGTGGGAATAAGGAAGAGAATGTAGAACACCAAGTTTTAAAAACAAATGTAAAAAATTATTTTAAATGTAGCTGGGGAAAAAATAAAAATATTAAATAAAATAAAAACTTTTAAAACTTGGTCTTAGCCTGTCTTTTCAATCTCATTATAGATAAATCTTCATGTTGTACTTTATAATTCAGCCAAACTGGCCTTCTCTTTGCTCCTCACACATAGCATTCGATCTCTATCCCTTTTTCTTTTTGACTGTTCATCCCCTATCCATGGAATGAACATTTTGCCCCTAACTTCTGCCTTATACAAACTTCCTTCATGACACAGTTCAAGTATAATTTTCCATATGAAGTCTTTTCTGATTTTCCTCTCTCCTTCTAGCTGACTAATATCCTCCCTAATTATCTGGTAGTTAAGTATGTTCCATTTAATTACCTTGTTTTGTTTACTCTGTATATAACTGTACATATACATAATGTCTTCTCAGATAGAATGGAAGCTCTTTTAGATGGTGGATTGTTTTATTCCATGGTTCTCCCTCTCTAGTGCCTAGGACAGTTCTTGGAACATGAGAGCTGCTTACCAAAATGCATGTTGTTCAATAGCATAAAAAAAAACTTGGATTCAAATTCTAGTTCTGATATTTATCACATAAAAGACCTTTAGAAAGCCATGTCCCCTTTCTAGGTCTCAGTTTTTTCATCTCTGAGATGAGAAGTTAGACCAAGTGATCTGTTAGTTACCTTCTAATTGTGTCATTCCATACTCTGTGCTGGATATCTGTGCTGGCTTTGATATCTTGTGATATCACAGTAGCCAAAGGAAAAGGAAAGTCAAGGAACAGGGGATGTTCGCTAGTATCAAATGCTGCATGGAGATCAATGGTGATGAGGATTGGGCAAAGGTCATTGATTTGGTGACTAGGAAGTCACTCATCTGCTACAGAGTGGTTAGAGTGGAGTGGAGAAGGCAGTTTATTTACTATGTGGTCTATCTTTGGTGAAATCTTGATGGAGAGCCATGTGGGTTGCGTCTAACACTTTTATCCATTTGTAATCACCATATCATAATCATTCACTTTCTAGAACCTGTTCCTTTTCACTGCTCAGATTCAGACCTACTCTGGACTTCTTAAGCTAATTACATTCCAAGCTAGGTTGTTTTCATCTGTTGAAGGGGAAGACAAATAGGGTTTTACAAGATCTGGCAGCATCTTATACAAAGGGAAAATCTTGAAATATGATTTACAAAAGTCAAAAGATAAAGGCTTATAATGCAAATTAACATGCAAATTTGAGCATCTGAAGTACTCTGTGGCGAGAGCAGAGCCATAATGAGAGAACTTAATTTCTCTTTTTGGGATTAGTCGCTTCATTCAGGTTCACCACATGTCCCTTTTGGGTCACATTCCCATTTCATCATATGTATGTATATATATGTATATATACATACATACATATATATATATATACAGCTATGATCAGAAACATGTAATCAAGAGTGTGAACTATAATGGTTATTAACATCCCAAAGCCAAAAAAAGAAATATATCTCCTTATCCCTATATTCTAGCGTAAGAAAACTGAATATGGGAACAGGTGCATTCCCAAACTCTGAACATAGTGCCCCTAAGTATGCCTTTAAACAAAAAGGAAGGCTGAAGAGTGAAAATCCTATCAGTCCTATTATACATAAAAAATCCTGGAAAACAAGAACCAGATTGTTGATTCCTTCAGGTCATATGTGGTTTTGGATGAAAGATAATAGCTAACTCTTTTGCATAAAGAGGAGAATAGAACTCAAAAAGAGGAATCCTAGAAACATCTATTTCAGAGATGGAAAATCACTTAGAGGAATTTTGAGGACAGATCATTCTAGTGCAGTTTCATCATTTTGTGGATGAAGAGGTTGATGTCCAGAGAGGATAAGGTTACACAGGGAGATAATGGAGGATCTGGGATTAGAAGCCAGTGATTTCTACTCCAGTGCTATTCTCACTTGGCTGTCAACACTAAGGACTTAGTTTTCTCCTATGTAAAATCACAGGGTTAGTTTAGATGGTCTCCAAGGTCTCTTTTGTTTCCAAAATTCTATGCTCTTTTGACTGTTTCCTGCCTCAAGATTGCAGCTCTCCTGACTTTTTTTTTAATGAATGGTTTAGGAGACCGTTCAAAATATGGGATGGTTCTGTTGTTTTTAGCCTCTTCTTTTATTATGGGTCTTTAGAGGGGAAATATTCCTAAAGTCTGTCTGGGTGTTAGAACTAATTACAGTGTGATGTGGGCCTGTACCTTTTATATCTGACAATGTGGTATTGGTCCTGCTTACATTAGAAGGAAGGTGAGAAGAAAGGCCTGACTCTATAAGGTTTAGATAAAATGATCTCTATTCCATCATCGAGGTTTCAGGCGCAATATATTTGGTTAAACATTTTATTTTATTTATCCTTGAGAGTCACCTGTACCAGTGAAATCTCAGGTCCTATCAAAGAGAAAAAAAAACATACAGACATCTCTTAACCACACTATCAAACTCCCAATGGATTTAAAACCCAGGCTCTTAGATTTTTTAAAACAGGTGCTTTTACAGTCTAATTGAACAGAATAGCTATACAGCAACTTCATTGTCTTAGTTTATTGATTATTATTCAGAAAATAGTCATCTTAATCATAATTCCAGGTGCCTAAGAATGTTATTAATGGAAGTCTGACTTTTCTTGAAGACTATATTTGTTTTTACATTTCTATTGTTTTTTTTTTGAGAAAAGCCAGTATAAAGCATTTTATTTCAATAATAAACTTGAAACTTATAAGTGGTACAAGGAGAATGGAAGGGGAAGCAGTTTTTTTTAACCAAATTACTACCATACAAATCCAGCAAAAGGAAGCTGGGACTGGGAAGAGAAGGAAAGTGGGCATGGATAGTGAGGGCAGACCAAGGATATCAGCAGTAGGGAAATTGAGCATTACAATCAGATGATGAAGCTGCAGGGACCAGTATCAGGGTTGCTTTTTCTTTGCTTGCTTATTTTTATAGTAAGCATACAACAACTTATTTTGATTATGACTGGACTTTTGTTATGTTGAAAGTTTCTACAAATAGTTTAACAATCAATTCTTGAAATGTAGGAAGTTACAGAACTTTGTTGATTTTTGGAGATTTAAAAAAATCTTCCAAATCCATTAGAAAAAAGATGGAAAATAAAAGTTGGGTATCAACAAAATAGGTTTAAATTGCCCTGAGTTCTATATGACGATCAATTCTGATGGACATGGCTCTCTTCAACAATGAAATGTTTCAAACAACTTCCAATTATTCAGTGAAGAAAGCCGTATACACCCAGAGAGAGGGATGTGGAATGTGGACCACAACATAATATTTTCATGCTCTTGATTAATGTTTGCTTGCATTGTGTTTCCTTTATTTGATTTTTCTTTCTTGTAGATATGATTTTTTTTTTGCTTTTTGCTGAGGCAATTGGGGTTAAGTGACTTGCCCAGGGTCACACAGCTAGGAAGTGTCTGAGACCAGATTTGAACTCAGTTCCTCCTGACTTCAGGGCTGGTGCTCTAACCACTGCACCACCTAGCTGCCCCTAGATATGATTTTTCTTTCACAACAATGATGTGTGGAAATATGTATACATATATTCGATTTGTCAAGTATTTTAACATAATTAACATGTAGTGGATATCCTGCCATCTAGGGGAGGGGTGAGGACTGGGGGTAAAATTTGTAATGGAAAGCTTGTAAAGATCAATGCTGAGGAACTATCCATACATATGTTATGCAAATAAAAAAAAAGAAAAACAATTGCCCTGAGTTGTTCTGTAGACTAGTGGTGTCCTGCCATTAGCATCAAGTGTCAAGTCCATCACTGCACTTAAAATAGCTGCTTTCGAAAGGCAGAGGTTGGGAGTAAAGGGAGAGTGGGGAAACAGATTTGGCTGCTTGAAGCAACTCTTCCTTTCCTACCTTCATTTTGAATAGGATAACTAATAATTTCTAATTATTCATTCAACATGGATGATCTGTCAGCTCTCAAAAGCTCTTTAATCTACTATTGCCTATAGCAGCAGGAAATTAAAAAAAATACATAATAGATAATTTCACTCCAAAACCAAAAGAGTCACTTTGAGGTCTATCACTTCCTTTAAATTTTTTTTTTTTTTGGCCATACACCTTGTACTGGAAGGGACCTGAGAGGGCATCTAATCTGACCATTTCATTTTATAGATAAGGAAACTAAAGTCCAGAGATATTCAGTCATATGGAAAGTAAGTAGAATTTGGACTCGGGTCCCATGATCCAGGGTCAGCATTCTTGTACTGAATCATGTCTAAAACCCCAGCTCTACATTTACAATTATGACTATATTCTTTTAGGGCTTCCCAGAAGGAACCCATTGATGCTTGAGGTAGTTAGACAAGTCATATTAGGATATGATGGGAATCTCCCAGGATCTGAAATACTTGAAAGTTATCTCTTAGAATCTCTAAACTGGAGAATTACAAGGAGAAGGCCCCTGAGAAATAAGATGCAAGCTGGTTTTAAAGGAGTGAATTTTGTACCTTTTAGTTTTGTTGGTAATTCTTGGAGCAATGGGAGAACATTCCCATTGGAGCAAATGGGAGAATAAAGAGAAGGGATTCTAATCCCTTCATGTAGCTGCATCTCAGCCCAAGGACTTGCAGGAACAAATCTGGAGAAAATTATTCTGTATTCAGTTTGGCCACCCCTTAATTTCACATAAGCTAAGAGGCAGTAACTTTAGAAGCTAAAGCTGTCTTTTCACCTCGATGACAAATGACTCAAGGCCATTTCCTAGAATCCTTTATGAGTATAATAGGGAAAGGAAATGTAATATATGGTATTGATATAGGGCTCTTATAGGGAGCTTATATTCTTGGAGTTGGTATAAGGTTTGTTTTTCCTCTTGGTTCTGTCCCCACAAATTAAAAAGAATTATAACGAGGTCTCCCCTCTCCCATTGCTGTAAGCTAACCCCAGAATCACATAAAGAAGGGAACCTTTTATTCAGGGATCTCAAAGCACTGAACATGATATCTTCCTTAATTTGTAGTAGGTAAAATAGCTGAGTGGCCTGGGTCAATCCAAGTGAAGAGAGTTGATGTTGCATTTGGGAGGGACATAAGTAGCAGCAAGAAGAGTTATGGTGAATCCTTTCTAATGCATCTTTTTGTCCTTTTCCCCTATATGCAGATAGTCAGAACTATTCCTGAGTTTTACAGAGAATTAGGCTGGGGAAGAGGCAAAGGTCTGTTGGATATCCAGCTTTCTAATACCTTCAGAGAAGAAACACCCTTGTTACTATTTAATGGGAGCCATTAAGGGCAACTAGATGGTACAGTGGATAGAATGCTGGGCTTGGAATCAGGAAGATCTATCTTCATGAGTTCAAATTTGACTTCAAAGTCTTACCAACTGTGTAACTCTGGGCAAATCAGTTAATCCTATTTGCCTCAGTTTCCTCATCTGTAAAATGAGTTGGAGAAGGGAATGGAAAACTCCTCCAGTGTTTTTGCCAAGAAAACCCCAAATGGGGTGAGGGAGTGATATATAGGACTGAAGAACATCAACAAATCCCACTTTGTCACGATCTTAGTGCCCCCAGTGACTTTTGGGATAAAAATTTACATTTTGATTGAAAAAAATACTTTATCTGAAAAATATCTGGAGGTTTTAGTGGACTAAACATTCAATTTGAGTCAGTAGTGTAATGTACCAACCCAAAAGTTAATGCCTTCTTGGGCTGCATTAAGAGGGACATATTAAGGGGCAGTTCAATGGCTCAGTAGATAGATCACCAGTCCTGGAATTAGGAGGAACTGAATTCAAATATGGCCTCAGACACTTACCACTTATTAGCTGTGTGATCCTGGCCAAGTTACTTAACCCCCATTGCTTTGCAAAAAACAAAGGAAAAAAAAAGAGGGGGATATTATCCATGTACTAGGAGGTGATAGTTTCTTTGTACTTTGCCCTGATCAGACTACTTGGAAACTCTCATTCTCTTCTTGGTTGTTTAAAAATTTCATTGATAATCTGGAAAGTATCCAGAGGACAATCAAGGTGGTAAGGGAGCATGCCATATGAAATTAGGTTTCAGGAGTTAGGTCTGTATGATCTGGAGAAGAGAAAGCTTGGGATGGGTAGGGTAAGGAAGGAGTGACAAGAAAGCTACCTTCATGAATTTGAAAAGCTGTCAGGTGGAAGAGGTATTTGACTTAATTTGTTTGGTTCCAGTAGGAGGGTCCCTGCAGCAGTGGCAAAAAGAGAGAAATTTAAAGTTGATGTCAGAATTTTTTTTTTCATAATGAGAGATATCCCAAATTGCTATAAGCTCTCTTGGGAAGTGGTGAGTTCTCCCTTGTTGGAGGTTTTCAAGTCAAGACTATGTGACCACTTTTCAGGAAGATATTAGTGAAGATTCCTTTCAGATTATGGTTGAATTAGATGCCGGTGTAAATTTTTTTCATTTCCAAAATCTTTGATTCTGAGGTAGTCCTTCCACATGCCAAATGTCCTACTTATGCCCATGGTCCCATCCCCTTTCACTTCTTCCAGATATTTTCCTTTTCTGTTATTCTCTTTCCTTAATTTTCAACTTCTTTTCATCTTCTGGGTCCTTCCCTGCTGTTTATAAAGAACTTCAAATTTCTTCCTTCCTTAAAAAATATTTATTTGATATAGACTATTTTTTTGGTAAAATATGGGACAAGGTTCTCACCTGGGAGAATAAGAGGAAGCAGAGCCATGGGGGGTTTGAGGAGGGATGAAATGGTTTGGAAGAACTGTTGTACAGAGTGGGCTGGTGAGCTGATAAAGGAGTTAGAAGCAGTGAGGGTATAGTTGAGATCTTGTATATCATAAATCTGTGGTGGATCCGGTCAGAGTTGTGTGATTTTCTCTACCTTTGTTCAGCAGCCTGTATGCAGGAGTGAAGGTGATGAATGGCGGAAGTGATTCAAGTCTGAGGCTTACTTGACATAACTGTGGATATGTATAAGAGTCTGAGGAATTAAAGAGAGGAGAACAAGTAGAATTTAATTAGTTCTCCAAGGGGTCAAGATATGGAGAAAAGGAAAGATTGGAAAGTATAAAGGTGAGTTGGGAGAGAATTGAAGATCAATGGATTAGAGGTCATTGGGTGGATGAAGACTAGGATTTTGTAAGGAGAATGCAGAGGCAGAAGTGAAAAGTCAATAGATTATGGTCATATAATGAGATTTTAGAATTCTTGAACATAGAGGTGATACATTTATAGGTAACGGCAAGATCAAAGATGTGATTATTTTTGTATATGACTGAGATGTGGTGCAAGAATTAATTGCCCCTGGGGGTTAAGTAGATTGAGGTTTTGAGAAGTTAGGATATTTTAGGCAGAATCCATATGTATTTTGAAGTCCCCCACCATTTGGGGAGGAGAGAAATATTGTGAGCCAAGTATTGAATTCATTGAGGAAGGAAGGGGATTCACTATGAGGATCTGTAGATGATAGTTATAAAGATTTTGATTAAATTGTAAATATATCAGGAGGTCCAAAGGCAGAGAAGTAACCGACTAATAGAGAAAGGGGGAGACCCTGGAAGTGACAATGGAGAGCAAGGAATAGTCCAACTCTCCTGCCTTTACTAATGAACTAAGGAGAATGACTGAAGGTATTGTCATTATTGGAAGGGCTGACCAAGGAGACAGGGTCATCAGGGGAAGCTAGGTTTCAATAAGAACTAGTAGATGAAAGGAGTGAGAAAGGAAACCATTTAAGATGAAGGAAAGTTTGTTTCCTATGTAATAGGCAATCTGGAAGACACAATGGAAGGGCTGGGGGACATTAGGTTGAAACTTTGGAAAGGTTGGATGATAATCTACAGGATCAGAGTCACTGAGATGTAAAGGGTGTGAAAATGTTCACCACTGAGTGGTGTATGACACTCCTTTACCCTCAAAGGATGATATAAAACACTTGAAAATATAGGTATAAGTGTATTTTTTTTAAATTGATAAAAAAGCATTTCCCTAAAACCATTAACCAGCATTATTTGTAATGGGTATAAGTTAGAAGTCTTTCCCATAAGATCAAATATGAAACAAGGATTCCCACCATCACCAATATTATTAAGTATTATATTGGAAATTCTACTAATAACAATAAGAGAAGAAAAAAGAAATAGAAATAATCAGAATAGGAAATGGGGTAATAAAACTATCTCTCCTTATACATAATATGATGATATACTTGGAAAATCCCAAAGTTTCATCTAAAAAGTTAGTTGAAACAATGAATAATTTTAGAAAAGTAGCAGAGTATAAAGTAAATCCACATAAACCACCAACATTCTTATATATCACAAACAAAACTCTGCAAGAAGAAATAGTAAGAGATACCCTATTCAAAATAATTTTAGATGGTATAAAATACCTGGGGATATATCTGCCAAAATAAATCCAGGAACTACACGAACAAAATTATTTAAAAGTTCTTTTTATGCAAATAAAACCAGATTTAAATAATTGGAGAAATGTTTATTGTTCATGGGTATAATTGTAATAATTCAACATAATAAAAATGATAATTTTACCTAAGTTAATTTATATATTCAATGCCATCCCAATTAAATTACAAAAACATTTTAACTGTTGGAAAACATAATAACAAAATTCATTTGAAGGAACAAAAGGCCAAGAATGTCAAAGAAATAATAAAAATATATGTGTAGGAGGTTGAGTAGTAACAGATCTTACACTATATTATAAGACAGAAATTATCAAAATTATTTAGTATCAGCTAAGGAAGAGAAAAGTAGATCAATGGAACAGAGTAGACATATAATGCATAGAAGCAAGTGACTATAGTAACTGTGTCTGACAAATGTAAAGACTTAAGTTTTAGGGAGAAGAATTCATTATTTGGTAAAAATTATTGGAAATGCTGAAAGCAATCTGGCAGAAATTGGATATAGGCCAATATCTTATACTGTTTACTGAAATAAAGTCAAAATGGTCTAGATATAAAGAGAGATATTACAAGAAAATGTGAAGAACACAGAACATATTATCTTCTAGACTTATAGATAGGCAGACAATATGTGAATAAATAAGAGATAGAGAGCAGTGTGAGATGTAAAATGGATAATTTCAATTATATTAAATAAAAATTGGGACACATTCATTATTGGTGAAATTGTAAACTGATCCAACAATTTTGGAGAACAATATGGAATGATGTCCAAATAGTTATTAAATTGCCTATACTCTTTGATCTGGTAATACCATTATTAGGTCTATTTCCAAAAATTATTAGAGGAAAAAGGAAAAAAACCTATATATTATATAATATGTATAATAGCTCATTTTTGGGTGGCAAACAACTAAAAATTGTGGGGATGTCCATCAACTGGGGAATGGCTAAACGAATTGTTGTCTATGATCATGATGGAATACAACTGTGCTATAAGAAATGATGAACTTGAGGATTTTAGAAAAACCTGGATCAACTTGCACAAAATAATGGAGTGAAATGAAAAGAAGCAATATTGTTTTAAGAAAAACTTGGAACTATGAAGTCATTTTGACTATTATAAATACTCATTAATTACAAAGGACCTATAAAGGAAGACACTTTCTGCATCAAATTGATGATAAATTGATAAATATAAATATTGATAGAATAATTTTATATATGTATATGTATGCATGCATATATTATATATACACACATATATATATATACCTTTTGTGTATAATGGTAGCCATCTCTAGTAGAGGGAAAGAGGAGGGAAGAAAAAAAGGGGAAAAAAGAAAGTTACATGATAACATTATTATATATTTAAAAGGAATAGCAAGCTGTTGATAATAAATTTGCAGTTTTTTGTGCAATCATCTTTTTTCCATTCTACTATTCTATGGAAATGCCTGTTTTATTTCTTAAATTTAGAATAACAAAAAAATCCAGAATGGATTACCTAATCTCTAAACTTGTTCATCCTTTGAATTTTCCTATTTTAAAAAACTAGAGCACCATCATTCCCCCAGTCATCTAAGTTTGAAACCCCAATAACAGTCGTCTTGACCCTTTACTTTTTTGCTCACATCCCCCCACTCCACTTGAGCTTAGTAGAAACCAGATAGGTTAGAAGCCACATCATATATCATTTAACTTTGTTCTCTGCTCCCTTCTCAGCAGCAGAAATTCTGTAACTTTCCTTCCTTACTCCCTTTTTTAATCTAAAATTTCTCTTGGAATTACTTCAGCTTTGAAGATTGCACTCCTATCTCCATGTGGGCAGAGCTAAACAGTTGGTTCCCCAACTAAAATGTCAGAAATCACTCTTCTTTCCCTTAGTTAATTGGGGAAATCAACAGACCCCCCAAATTGTTCTCCACTTCACTGCAGGGTACTGAGGTAATATTTACACTTTTGGAGAACAGGACAGAAAGGAGGAAGCCATTAGGAGTTATTACCCTGGTTCTGATTCCCTTCTCATTGCTTTTCCCCCTTAATAATATATCTAGTATTTATGTAGCACTTTAAGCTATGCAAAATGCTTTACAAATGTCATCTCATTTTATCTTTACAACAGTCCTTGAATTAAGGTGCTGTTATTCTTCTTATTTTATGGGCGAGAAAATTGAGACAGATAGAGATTGACTTGCTTAGGGTTACACAGCTAGAGTCCAAAGCAGAATTTGAACTCAGATCATTCCCAATACTAGATCCCATACATTATCTATTGTGTCACCTACTTCTATCCCATTCTCCATTGAGAGCAAAACCATATAAAGTGATAATAATGACAACAATAATACTACAAAAATAAATATAACAATACTCTTCAATATCCTTAGGTGAACTAATAACAATGCCCAATATAAAACATTAAAAAAACCATACTGACATATTTCTTGTCTCTTTTGATTTTTACAATAACCCGGAAGCAGGGCAGGGTTTGTTATTATCATCTGACAGATTAGAAAACAGAGAGATTCACAGTAGCATAGTGTTGAAAGCTAAAAGGGATTTTAGAAATATGTAAGTCCATCTCCTCATTATAAATATTAATTATCTGAGGTCAGATAAGCATAATTGACCATTATTCAGTGCTCTCATCACTTCCCCATTCTGCTTCTCCACCTGCAGCAGAAGCTGAGAGTGGAAAATGGGGAATGAGCTCATCTTCCAAATATGGGTTGACATACATTACCTTTTTGATTTTCTCAAGAAGCCTATGAAGTAGGTGTTATTATTATTCCATCTTACAGATGGGGAAAACTGATGAGCTCAGAGAAGTAAAATGATCTTTTCCTAACAACTGGCTCATTTTCTACTGTCTACAAACATGTCCAGGTCTCCCCTATACTGAAGAAATCTTCCCTTGATCTTTCCCTCATCACTCTCATCCTAAAGCTTTTCTGTTCTTAGATGCCAAATTGAAAAAAGCCATGTACAATAGATGCTCCTTCTTTCTCTCCTCTTACTCTCTTTTTAACCTCACAATTTAGCTTTGGTTTTCATCATTCCACCAGAACTGCTCTCTCTAAAGTTATTAATGATTTCTTAGTTGCCAAATCCAGTAACCTTTTCTCCACCCTCATTTTCCTTCACATCTCTGCAGTCCTTAACATTATTGATCACTTTCTTGATAGCCTCTTCTCTCTAGGTCTTCATGACTCAATTCTGCTCCTGTTTCTTCCCCTATCTATCTGACTGTTTCTTCTCTGTCTCCTCTGGATCCACCTCCAGGTCACATCTTTTACCATAACCATCCCTTAGAGTTCTTCTTGATCTATACAACTTCCTTTGATGACCTTATCAGCTCCCATGAATTTAATCACCATCTCTATGCTGATGGTTCTCAATTCTACTTATTTTGTCCCAAACTCCCTGCTGATCTCCAATATCCAACTGTTTTTCACACATCTTAAACTGCATGTCCACTAGACATATTAAACTCAATTTGTCCAAAATTCAATTCATTATTCTTTTCCCCTAAGCCCTTCCCCCTGCACCTGCTTTTACCTTCCCTTTTACTGTCATAGAAAACAGTGTCATTTGACCCCTCAGATTTGAAACATAAGAGTAATTCTGGATTCCTCACTATATTTCACTCCCCATATCTAATCTGTTGCCAAGACAGGAACTGGCTTTGCAAAATCTCTTCAAAACATCGTTTTCTTTCCTTTAACATTGTTACATCCTGGTACAGATCCTCATCATCTCAAGTCTGGACTATTATTATAGCCTATTTATTGGTCTACCTGCCTCAAATTTGTTCCTATTCCAATCCATTCTCCATTCACCCACTAAACCGAATTTCCCCCCACTCAATAAACTCCAGTAGTTTCCTTTTACCCTCAGGAATACATGCAAGATATTCTCTTTGGCATTCAAAATTTTTCAAAGCCTAGTCCTCTCCTACATTTCCCATCTTCTTGCACCTTACTCCTCAATATATACTTAAAAAATCCACCACAACAAACTTTTATTTATTTATTTGTTTTTTAAGTTTTTTAGGCTATACATGTAAATTCATTTTTTACATATTTCTGTATGATTCATGTTGGGAGAGAGTCATGTTCGCATCAGTGTGAAAAGGAAAATCACAAGAAAGAAAAAAAAGTTAAAAAAGGGTAAAAACAGTATGCTTTTATCAGCACTCATAGTTTTCTTTCTGGATGCAGATGTCATTTTTCATCCAAAGTTTATTGGAATTACCTTGGATCACTGGATTGCTGAATAAGAAGAGCTACGGCTATCATAATTGATAATCACACAATCTTGCTGGTGCTTTTTACATTGTTTTCCTGGTTCTACTTGTTTCATTCAGCATGTAAGTCTTTCCAGACTTTTCTGAAATCAGCCTGTTTATGATTTCTTATAGAACAACAATATTTCATTACATTCATATACCACAACTTGTTCAACCATTTTCCAATTGATGAACATCCACTAATTTTCCAGTTCCTTGCCACCACAAAAAGAGCTGCTGCAAATATGGGGAGTCCTTTTTGCCTCTTTTATTTTCGTTATTCTTTATTGCTGGATCAAAAGATATGCATAGTTTTATAGCCCTTTGGTCATAGTTCCAAATTTCTCTCCAGAATGGTTGGATCAGTTCACAACTCCACCAACAATACATTAGTGTCTCAGTTTTCCCATATCCCCTCCAACATTTATCATTTTTATCTTTTCCTGTTATTTTAGCCAATCTTATAAGTGTAAATTGGTATCTCAGAGCTGTTTTAATTTGTGCATTTCTCTAATCAATAGTGATTTAGAACATTTTCATATGACTATAGATGGCTTCAATTTCTTCATCTGAAAATTGCCTATTCATATCCTTTCACCATTTATCAATTAGACTAGTATATATTATCAAATATGTACAAAAATAGTATCAAATATGATTTGTATTCTTATAAATTTAAGTCAATTCCTTATATATTTTAGAAATGAGGCCTTTATCCGAAACTCTGGTGGTAAAAATTGTTTCCCAACTTTCTGCTTTCCTTCAAATTTTCGCTGCATTGATTTTGTTTGTGCAAAATCTTTTAATTTAATATAATCAAAATGACCCATTTTGCTTTTCATAATGTTTTCTGTTGTTTGGTCATGAATTCCTCCCTTTTCCAAAGATCTGATAGATAAATTATTCCTTGCACTCCTAATTTGCTTATAGTATCATTTATGTATTTAGTATTTATTTATTTATTTTTTTAAAAAAATATTTATTTATTTTTTAAAATTTTATTTTGTTTGCAAAACATATGTATTTCTAATTCTTCAACATTAACCCTTACATAGCTTTCTGTTACAAATTTTTCCCCCCAACTCCCCACCCCTCCCCTAGATGGCAGGATATCCACTACATGTTAATTATGTTAAAATACTTGACAAATCGAATATATGTATACACTTTTCCAAACTTATCATTGTTGTTCAAGAAAAATCGTATCTACATGAAAGACATATCAGATAAAGGAAACACAATGTAAGCAAACACCAATCAAGAGTATGAGAATGTTATGTTGTGGTCCATATTTCACATCTCTCTTGCTGGGCATATATGGCTTCCTTCAGTGAACAATTGGAAATGGTTTGAAACATTTCATTGTTGAAGAGAGCCATATCCATCAAAATTGATCGTCATATAGTATTGTTGTTGCCATGTAAAATGATCTCCTGGTTCTGCTCACTTCATTCAGCATCAGTTCATGTAAGTCTCTCCAGGCCTCTCTGAAATCATCCTGCTGGTCGTTCTTACAGAACAATAATATTCCATAATATTCATACACCATAATTTATTCAGCCATTCTCCAATTGAAGGGCATCTATTCAGTTTCCAGTTTCTAGCCACTACAGAAAGGGCTGCCACAAACATTCTTGCACATGTGGGGCCCTTTCCTTCATTTATGATTTCTTTGGGATATAAGCCCAATAGAAATGCTTCTGGGTCAAAGGGTATGCATAAATAAGACAAGAAAAAGAGATTAAAGGAATTAGAGTGGGTCATGAGGAAACCAAATTATCACTCTTTGCAGATGATATGATGGTCTACTTAGAGAACCCTAGAGAATCAACTAAAAAACTATTAGATTAATCCACAACTTTAGCAAAGTTGCAGGATACAAAATAAATCCACATAAATCATCAGCATTTTTATACATCACCAACAAAATGCAACAGCAAGAGATACAAAGAGAAATTCCATTCAAAATAACTATCGATAGTATAAAATATTTGGGAATATATCTGCCAAGGGAAAGTCAGGATCTATATGAGCAAAACTACAAAACACTCTCCACACAAATAAAGTCAGATCTAAACAATTGGAAAAACATCAAGTGCTCTTGGATAGGTCGAGCGAATATAATAAAGATGGCAATACTACCTAAACTAATCTATCTATTTAGTGCTATACCAATCAAACTCCCAAGAGATTATTTAACTGACCTAGAAAAATTAACAACAAAATTCATCTGGAAAAACAAAAGGTCAAGAATTTCAAGGGAATTAATGAAAAAAAAATGCAAATGAGGGTGGCCTAGCTGCACCAGATCTAAAACTATATTATAAAGCAGTGGTCACCAAAACCATTTGGTACTGGATAAGAAATAGAGTAGTGGATCAGTGGAATAGATTAGGTTCACAGGACAAAATACTCAATGTCAATAGTAATCTAGTGTTTGATAAACTCAAAGACCCCAGTTTTTGGGATAAAAACTCACTATTTGACAAAAACTGCTGGGATCATTGGAAACTAGTATGGAAGAAATTAGGCATTGACCCACACCTAACACCATATACCAAGATAAGGTCAAAATGGATTCATGATCTAGGCATAAAGAATGATATTATAAACAAATTAGAACAATGTAGGATGGTTTACCTCTCAGACCTGTGGAGGGGGAAGGAATTTGTGACCAAAGAAGAACTAGAGGTCAT
>JAJPUD010001924.1:73616-115576 GCA_023553655.1 Myrmecobius fasciatus | reverse complement strand
CAAGCTTTTCCCCTCCTTCCCCCCACCCCCCCACCCCTAGATGACAGCTAATCTAATACATGCTAAATAGGATAAATTATATGACAAATGCAATACATGTATACATATCTATACAGTTATCTTACTGCACAAGAAACATCAGATCTAGAAAGAGAAGAAGAAAGAACAACCTAAGAAGGAAAACAAAATGCATGGAAATATTCACAGAAAGCGTTAAAATGCTGTGTTGTGGTTCACAATCAGTTCACACAGGCCTCTCTCTGGATGTACATGACTATCTTCGTCACTGAACAACTGGTTTGAATCACATCATTGTTGAAGAGAACCATGTCCATCAAAATAGATCATCGTATTGTCTTGTTGCTGTGTATAATGTTCTCCTGGTTCTTCTGATTTCACTCAGCATCAGTTCATGCAAGTCTCTCCAGGCCTCTCTGAAATCCTCCTGTTGGTCGTTTCTTACAGAACAATAATATTCCATAACATTCATATACCATAATTTGTTCAGCCATTCTCCAATTGATGGGCATCCTTTCAATTTCCAGTTTCTTGCCACTACAAAAAGGGCTGCCACAAACATTTTTGCACATGCGGGTCCCTTTCCCTCCTTTAAAATCTGTTTGGGATATAGGCCCAGTAGAAACACTGCTGGGTCAAAGGGTATGCACAGTTTGATAACTTTTTGAGCATAGCTCCAAATTGCTCTCCAGAATGGTTGGATCCGTTCACAGTTCCATCAACAATGTATCAGTGTCCCAGTTTTCCCACATCCCCTCCAACAGTTATCATTATCATTTCCTGTCATTTTAGCCAATCTGACAGGTGTGTAGTGGTATCTCAGAGTTGTCTTAATTTGCACTCTAATTCCTTTAATCTCCTTTTCTTCTCTTATTGCCAAAGCTAACATATCTAAGACAATATTAAATAATTATGGTGACAGTGGGCAGCCTTGTTTCATTCCTGATCTTATTGGGAATGGTTCTAGTTTGATTCCACTACATATGATGCTTGCTGAAGGTTTTAAGTAGATACTACTAATCATTTTAAGGAAAAGCCCATTTATTCCTATACTCTCCAGTGTTTTTAATAGGAATGGGTGTTGGATTTTATCAAAGGCTTTTTCTGTATCTATTGAGATAATCATATGGTTTTTGTTAATTTGGTTATTAATATAACTGATTATGCTAATAATTTTCCTAATATTGAACCAGCCCTGCATTCCTGGTATAAATCCTACTTAGTCATGGTGTATTATCATGGGGATAACTTTCTGTAATCTCTTTGCTAAAATCTTATTTAAAATTTTTGCATCAATATTCATTAGGGAAATGGGTCTATATTTTTCTTTCTCTGTTTTCTCCCTACCTGGTTTAGCTATCAGCACCATATCTGTGTCACAGAAGGAATTTGGTAGTACACCTTCTTTCCCTCTTTTTTCAAATAGTTTATATAATATTGGGATTAATTGTTCTTTGAATGTTTGGTAAAATTCACATGTAAATCCATCTGGCCCTGAAGATTTTTTCTTAGGGAGTTGATTAATAGCTTGTTCTATTTCTTTTTCCAAAATGGGGCTATTTAAAATAATTTATTTCCTCTTCTGTTAACCTAGGCAATCTATATTTTTGTAGATATTCCTCCATTTCATTTAGATTATCAAATTTATTGGCATAAAGTTGGGCAAAGAAACTCCTAATCATTACTCTAATTTCCTCTTCATTGGAGGAAAGTTCTCCCTTATCATTTTTGAGACTAAGAATTTGATTTTCCTCTTTCCTTTTTCTAATCAAATTAACTAAAGGCTTATCTATTTTGTTGGTTTTTTCATAAAACCAACTCTTAGTTTTATTTATTAATTTGATAGTTTTCTTATTTTCAATTTTATTGATCTCCCCTTTAATTTTCAGAATTTCCAATTTGGTATTTAATTGAAGGTTTTAAATTTGGCCTTTTTCTAGCTTTTTTAATTGTAAGCCTAGTTCATTGATCTTCTCTTTCTCTGTTTTATGCAAGTAAGCATCTAGAGATATAAAATTACCCCTTATAACTGCTTTAGCCATGTCCCACAAATTTTGGTATGTTGTCTCATTATTGTCATTCTCCTGGATGAAATTATCGATTGTGTCTATAATTTGCTCTTTCACCCATTCATTCTTCAGTATTAGATTATTTAATTTCCAATTAACTTGTGGTCTGTTTTCTCCTGGCCTTATATTACATGTGAGTTTTATTGCCTCATGATCTGAGAAGGATGCATTTACTACTTCTCCTTTTCTGCATTTGATTTTGAGGTTTTTATACCCTAACACATGATCAATTTTCATATAAGTTCCATGAACCCCTGAGAAAAAAATATACTCCCTTCTATCACCATTCAATTTCCTCCAGAGATCTATCATACCTTTTCTAGCCTTTTGTTTACCTCCCTAACTTATTTCTTATTTATTTTGTGATTTGATTTATCTAATTCTGAGAGAGCAAGGTTGAGATCCCCGACTAGTATAGTATTACTGTCTATTTCTCCTTGCATCTCTGTTAGTTTCTCCTCTAGGAATTTGGATGCTATACCACTTGGTGCATATATGTTTAGTATTGATACTTCTTCATTGTCTATGGTACCCTTTAGTAAAATATAGTTTCCTTCCTTATCTCTTTTAATTAGATCTATTTTTGTTTTTACTTGATCTGAGATAAGTATTGCTATGCCTGCCTTTCTTTGTTCACCTGAAGCATAGAAGATTCTGCTCCAGCCCTTTACCTTCACTCTGTATGTATCTCCATGTTTTAGATGTGTTTCTTGTCAACAACATATTGTAGGATTCTGGCTTTTAATCCAGTCTGCTACCCACTTCCATTTTATGGGAGAGTTCATCCCATTCACATTCACAGTTAAAATAACTATATCTGTATTCCCTGCCATCTTATTTACCCAGAGTTATGATTTTCTCTTCCCGTATTTAGTATTTTTATTTAATCATTTAGTATTATTATGCCTAAATCATGTACCCATTTCGACTTTGTCTTGTTATAGGGTTATTGTCTCTCAATGATTGTTGATCTATGCCTAGTTTTTGGCATACTATTTTCCAGTGTTCCCACTGGATTTTTGTTTTTCTTATCCCAGAAGCTGGAGATTTTTGGCTTTATCAAATAGTAGATTACTATAGTGCTTTGTATATATTGATTTGCAAGTTGTTTCACCTATGAGGTTGTAAACTCTGTGAGGGCAGGAACTGCCTTTTGCTTCTGGTATTCTTAGTATTTAGCCCAGTGCCTAAGCAATAGGTGCTTAGCCAGTGTTTGCCAGTGGTCCTTTATTCTTGAAAAGGACTACAGCATGCAAGTGAATTGGATTTAGGTGAGGGAGGGTTGTGCAAAATCACCACCCTCACTTTCTCCTCTGGAGATATCTGAATCCAGTGGCCAGATATAGATCAGGATGATTGGAGATTGCCCTGAATGCAGTTGCTGTAGCAACTAACATTTTCAATGTAAGGTCTTTAAAGTCTCAGTTTGACTGAAGCAACCACCTGCATTTGTTTACTGAGTGACTTGTCTAGGGTCACACTAGCTAATGTATCCTGAGTCCCAGGTCTTCTTGTACACAAGTTTGGCAATTTATCCTCTATACTACACTGTCTTTAGGCTGATCTCCTAATATCTCTTCAGTCTATGAATTCTTGAGCCTGATAGGGACTAAATAGAAAGGAGCCACGTTGTAGGACATTCTTTGGCTTCCTCTCAGCAACAGAAATGCTGCAACTCTTTTTCCTTACTGCTTTTAGGTGTCTAAAGGCTCTTCTGGATTTGTTTCAGCTTTGAAGACTCTCTCTCTCTCCCCCTCTCCTGGAAATGTTTCAGCTTCGAGTTCTATTGGGAGAGAATCAATTTGTAAGGATATAGATTTTTACCTGTGATAAGTTGGGAAATATAGATGGAAGCTGTAATAGGTGTGAAAACCTCTCCTTCTGATCCTACAAAGTTGCAAATACATTTATTAATTAGCCAGAGTCATATAATATTTCTCCACTATTCTGGTATGCACCCCTACACCTTGTAGTCAGGTCTCTATATAAGCAGGTCTGTACTTGAAGGATTGAAAGAAGAAGAAACCTGGTCCAGGTTTGGTGGAGAGGGGAGAACACAGAAAATAGTTTATAGCATTTTTTAGTAAGGCTGAAACTTTCTTAGACTAGGTCTCTTGGGGACTACACTTAGTAAAAGTTAGGATTTCTTGCTTAAGATTCATCTCTAAAATGAGATATTATTTGTAAAGCATTTAGCAAAGTATGTGGCACATAGTAAGCACTCCATAAATACTTATTTCCTCTCTCTGTCTCTTTCTCTGTCTCTGTCTCTTCTCCCTTCTCTTTATCTGTTTCTCTATTTTCTGTCTCTGATTTTGTTTGTGCAAAACCTTTTTAATTTTAATCTGTTTCTTTCTCTGTGTTTTCTCTCCACCCTCTGTCTGTCTTTCTTCTCTCTCTGTTCTGTGTCTCTCTTTTTTTGTCTTTGTCTTCTCTCTGTCTCTGTTCTCTCTGTGTTTCTCTCTCTGTCTCTCTCTGTCTCTGTCAGTCTCTCTGTCTCTGTTCTTTCTGTGTTTTTGTTTCTATGTCTCTGTCTGTATCTCTCTCTCTGTCAGTCTGTCTCTCTATTTCTCTCTCTCTGTCTCCCCCCTCCCATGTTTCTGTCTCTCTCTGTTCTCTGTCACTTTTTTGTCTTTGTCTTCTCTCTCTCTGTGTGTTCTCTCTGTGTTCCTCTGTCTCCATCAGTCTCTCTCTCTCTCTCTCTCTCTCTCTCTCTCTCTCTCTCTCTCTCTCTGTCAGTCTCTCTCTCTCTATCAGTCTCTCTCTCTGTGTCTTTGTTCTTTCTGTGCCTCTGTCTGTATCTCTCTGTTTCTGTCAAACCGTCTCTCTATTTCTCTCTCTCCTCTGTTTCTCTTTGTCTTTCTGTTTCTGTCTTGTCTCTCTGTCTGTCTCTGTCTCTTTCTTTCTCTCTCTCTCTCCCCCTCTCTGTTTCTCTCTCTGTCTCTGTCTCTCCTCTCTGTGCTTCTCTGTCTCTCTCTGTCTCTGTCTCTACTCTCTGTGTTTCTCTGTCTCTGTGTCTCTATTTCTGTCTTGTCTCTCTCTATCTCTGACTTTCTTTCTGTCTCTCTCTTCCTTCTCTGCCTCTCTCTTCCTTTCTCTCTGTCTTTCTCTCCTCTCTGTGTTTCTCTATCTCTGTCTCTCTGTCTGTCTCTCTCTGTCTCTGACTCTGTCTCTCTCTCCTCTCTGTATTTCTCTGTCTTGGTGTCTCTGTCTCTATCTCTCTGTTTCTGTCTGTGCCTCTTGGCATTTAAAAGACACTGATTGTGTGACTTGTTGGGGGAGGTCTCAGTTTTCTCTTTTGCAAAATGAGGGAGTTGGATTCAATGATCTCCAAATTCCTTTTCACTTCTGATATTCTATAATCTGTGCTCCAGAATCCCCTCCCAGCTTTGATGTTGTATGTTCAAAGGCTCTATCTCTGCCATCCCACGTTCTGAGATTCTAAAATGCAATCACTACCTGTCAGGGAGCACAACTCATGTAATTATTACTAATCACTAATCTCACATTAATAAATCAGATTAGCCTGGGAGGGGTCAAGACCATGAAAGAAGATGATCCAAGGCAAGAGAATGATATTGGGGTAGAACAAAGGTCAAGAACCAGGTTCTGTCCATTCTTATACCTAACAGCTGAGAATCTCAGGCTGGCAAGGACATCAGAGAAATTGAGCCTGGGTCACTCACTAATGACCTTTGAGTTGTCACAAGTCAACATCTGTGGCAGTCAGCATGAGCTAATGAGTGCAGTTAATTGTCTGTACTTATCTTTTTTAAATTACATTAATAAATTCATTAAGATGACTTATTTTTATTATCTCCCATATGTTCTTCAGGGCTTGAATGAAGGTTGTGTGGTTAATTTTGGCCTCTGGCCTGGAAAAATGACAAACTATGGCACCAGCAGGACTCATGTGATGTTTGAGAGGTGCCCTAAAATGTGCAAGAGAAGGGGAGAAGCTGAATGACAGAAATGGAGGAAAGAAAAAAGGAGGAAGGAAAGTTTGGAAGAGAAAAGAGAACCTTGGTGGACTGATTCCTACCTGCAAAGTCTTCTTAGTTTGTTCAAAATTCAACTGTTTCTGTGTTCTCAAAAGTGGTGCCTGCCAGACAGCTTCTTATGGGGCATTAATCTTTTTTTCCTTCCTAGTTCTCAAAGCAATAGTGATTTACTTTTATTTTTTAAAAGCCAATTTTATTTTATTTTTAGTGTCTCTTTTGTTTTTGACCACTACCTCCATTAACTATTCTTCCCATCTTTTCTTTATCTGATTTCCCTACTGGATACATCACTATTGGATACTTTTAAATTCTGTATCTGACTGTGTCTATATTTTCTTCCCTCTTTGAACCAGTTTAGGTGAGAGCAAGATTCAAATGTTGCCCACTTCCTCCCATGTCCCTTCCATTGTTTAAAGTCTTTCTTGCATGCCCCACTTATGAGATCATTTCTCCATTCTTCCCTTTTCTCCCCCTTTTCCCAGTGCATTCCTCTTCCCCATCTTCCATTCTTCTTTGGAGATTAACCAAACATAATAGAATTCATCCAGACTCTTTGTCTAATTAGACTCCCTTTAAACTCCTTTAAACATCACCGGATGATTAAATTCTGAAAGGTTAAATGTGTCATTTTCCTGTATAATAATGTAAACAGGTTAACATTTTTTAGTCTCATATAATTTTTCATTCCTATTTAATTATTAGATGTTTTTCTTGAATAATATATTTGAATGCCAAATTTCTATTCAACTTTGGCCATTTCTTCGGAAATGCTTAAAAGTCCCCTATTTCATAAAATGTCCATTTTTTCCTCCTATGGTATTATACTAATATTAATTTCTGAATGCCTGGACTTTCATTATAATCCTAGCTTCAATTTATTTGGTTTAAAAAATACGCTTTTGCTTTTTTCATCTTTCTGTAGCTCTACTAAGAATTCTTGTTGGGCTTAAGTCCAATCCATTTTTTAAAGTTTTGCTTGTAGAAGTTTTCAAGTCATTGTCTTTTTCTGTTTGTGTCTTGAGCTTCCTTGTCACTATAGTAGCTCACCATGGTCAGTTTGTTTTTTCATTTGATCATTCTTGAAGCCTACTTCTTAATTTTGGACTTTATGTTACTGTTGGACTCAGCTTGCCTCTGATGACTTGAAAGCTTTTTGCAGCTTAGTCAGAGGGTCTGCAAGTTTTCAGTGCTTTCATAGTGGTACGTTCCAGGGAGAGGTTCTGCAGGTTCCGAGTGGCTGAATTGTTGGCTCTCCATTGGTTTTGGTCTCCTGCCCTTGTTTTTCCACTGCGGACTTATGTGCTGGGTTAAAAATTAGAACTGAATTGCCACTCTGCTCCTGGACTCAGAGCCACACAGCTGAGTTTCTGCAATTTATTTTATTCTCAGTCCTCGGCTATAGGTCTGTGCTGAATTGTGGCGTTGCCCTAGATTTGTAACATGCAACTGGACAATGGGTGACAGATGGCACCCATCACTGTTCTCAGTGCTAGTTCAGGGGTCCCCCAGGATCCCTTTCTGCCCTAGTGCTTCCTGCCCTGATGCTCTATTTTGGTTCCCTTTCTATCACTGGACATTAGAATATTTTCAATCATCCATTGCTTCCAATGTAACTGCAGACTGAGCTACTGGCCAACCTTCATCCCAGTGTCCAAAGACCTCTGTCTGTTTTCCTAAACTGGAAAAATGACTCCCTGTGACTTTTTCTTGGCTTTTCTCTTCAGAATTCTATCAGGCACATTTTTTAAGGTTGTTATGGTGGCAGTTTGCTGGGAGAACTGCGCCAGCATGCTGACTCTCACTTCACCATCTTGCGTTTCTCTCCATGATTTATTTTTCTTAGCAAGGGCTTATTATTTACAAAAGAAAAGATAATCCTGAAATGGGTCCTTGAATTTTTCCCTCGGTCTCCCCACCCTCAGGTGCTCCACCGGGACTTCTTTGCTAGAGTGATAAATCCTGTCTCTGATGCTATGAGCTGCGTGTGAGCTTGGACATCACTTCTCACTTGGATGGGCTGCACAAAATGCACCAAGAAATGCATGACTGGAAACGGACCCAGGCTAGCCCTGAAACTGAAGGATGATGGATCCTGGATTGTAGAATCAGAGCTGGATTACAGAAGCAAGCTCAGAGGCTTTTACAGATTAAGTGATCGGCCTAAGATTATACAGAAGTCAGATCCTCTGACCCTCGTCCCAGGACCTTTTATCCTGTATCATCGATGAACAAGTCATGTGCTGTTCTGCTACCCATGGAGCGCTGTTGGCCATTTCTCGGCGGAGGCTTTAGGGGAGGAAAGTATGAGTCACCCAGGATGAGAAGCATCCTTTCTGCATCAGCAGAGAGAGTACCCTCATGGATGAAATCTGTGAATCCGAGCAGCTCCCCCAAGGGCCCCCCATCCTCTGATTTTCCCCTGTGCTTGGGTGGTCCTGACTCGGATGTCCTTCTTTTGCTCCCATGGATTCCCTTCCCTGTCTGAGGAATGGGAGGTGGTCACTATGCTAGGATTTGTACACTGGTCTCTTTCCAGGTACCCCCACCCCCACCCAGTGGGAACTCATCCTTTCTGGGGATTTTTAGAAAAAAAAAAGAAACATAACAACACGCACCACATACCATCTGAGAGGCAGTTGTCACCATCTGCTTCTTCTCCAGCTGCCACGGTGGCTGCCAGCCAAGTAGCCCTGAGAGGGAGAGGCCCACCTGGGGGATGCATATCCAGCCCCCTGGAGGGAATGGGGGCTGGGCAAGGAGTGGCAGGATCACAGGCTCCTGTGCTTTTAAAGAAGGAGGCATGGGCCTTCCCATGTACAATCCCACATTTTACAGATTTTTCTATTTTATACATTTTTTTTCCTATCCTTCCCCTACTTTTATTTAATTGCTATTACTTTGCCTGCTCCTCCTAGTGATAGTACTTTACAGTGTGGTACAGGGGAAAAAATTCTGATTCCAGAGTCAAGGAATCTGTGAACAAAGCTAGCCTGACACCCCGTACCTAGTGACCTTGGAAAAGTAATTTACTAATTTGGAATCATTTTACTCATTTTAAAAATGAGGGGGGGCAGCTAGGTGCCTGAGTAGATAGAGCACCAGCCCTGAAGTCAGGAGGACCTGAGTTCAAATCTGGTCTCAGTCACTTAATACTTCCTAGCTGTGTGACCCTGGGCAAGTCACTTAACCTCAATTGCCTCAGCAAAAAAAAATGAGGGAGTTGGACAAAGGGGCCTCGGAGACCCCTTTTAGGGCTATATATCTTGTCCTCTGAGATTGGCCCTGATTTGTATTCTTTTTATTACATACTGTGGCTCTGCTTTATTCAGTCTATGTGACCTAGGACAAGTCTTCCCTGAGTCTCGATTTCCTCGTCTGTAAAAATAAAGTTGTATTACATGGCCTTTAAGATGCCTTCAAATGCTAAAGTTATTATTTTTGATTGTCCTTTAGTCATTCTCTATGTTTGTCTCGCTTTTCTACCTAGACCATAAGCTCCTGAGGGTCTGTATTGTATTTCAGCTGAATGTAGGCATAGGCGAGGGGGTTAAAAGACGTGCTGTCCTTCGATGTGACTCCCAAGATGGCCTGGGAAGGACCGGCGATGCTTTGCTTTGTCACTTAGCAGAGACAAGGGACAGAGGCCCCAGGAAGATGGCTGGGCTAGAGAATTCACTGGCCTTTTGGCCCTGAGGAGTGCACCCTTCCTTCCTCCCTCTCCATGATTTAATTTTGTTGTTTTAAATCAGTATCTTTGGTATCTTTTGTTTTTATACCACAGTTACTTCTAGCTATCAGCTCCCTGCCCCCAACTTCCCACTCCCAACCTCCAGGGAATCGAATCTTCCTTTATGACAACAAAAAGCACCAAAGCAGAAACAACCAGCACTGACTGTATCTGAAAACGTAGGCAGTGTGTAACCTCTCAGTGGCCTTCCTCTCAGGTCTCTGTTTTATTTAGCCAATTCTGAGCCTATTTTCCAGAGGGAGTTTGGATACGGTTGGGTTGTCCTTAAATGAAATAGTGACCCTTGAACACCAGTAATTTTGACCCTTGGAGCTCTCTTACCCCTCTAGCTTCTACTCTAAAAACATCCTACAGCATTCCCTTCTCTCCAATTATGCTCATGGTAGTGAGTCTTAGACCTCAAACTGTTTTTAAGTCTTTTTCTTCCTTCCTTCCTTCCTTCCTTCCTTCCTTCCTTCCTTCCTTCCTTCCTTCCTTCCTTCCTTCCTTCCTTCCTTCCTTCCTTCCTTCCTTCCTTCCTTCCTTCCTTTTTTGTTTCTTTCCTTCTTCCCTTCCTTACTGCTTTCCTTCCTCTTCCTCTCTCCCTTCTTCCACTCTTCTCTTCTTCCCTTCCTCCTTCCCTCTTTTCCTCTCCCTTATTTTCCTTCCTTTCATGATTTTATTATAAATAATAATTATATAAATTATTATATAATATTATAATAATATATTAATATAATATAATATGCAATTAAAGGGTATATTGTGTTATCCATCCATATATCTATCTATCTGTCTATCAAACAGCACAAAGACACTTCCATTCACACTATCAACTATTACTCAGCATGCTTCTTGTGTGTGTAACACAATTAAAATGTGATTATGTCTTGATTTACTTGGTTCTTTTGGTTTCCTATACATTAGTCTTAATTCTCTGACTCAATTGTAAGCTTCTTCAGGGCAGGGATAAAAGTGTGTTGTGGAAAGATCACAGGATCTGGAGTCAGAAGACCTGGATTTGAATGCTACCTCCAGTTGTGTAACCTTAAGCAAGCTGTAGCATCTTGGCGAATTTCAAATTAATTTCTTCATTTGCAAAATGTAAAAAAAAAAAGAAATACTGGCATTATCTACCTAATGAGCTGTTATCAGAATGGCACTGAGTAAATCTAAAAGCACTATAAGTTTTAGCAGTTTGTTGGTAAATGTTTAACAGCTGGTTCTCTGAAAACAAATAAACAAACATACTCACTTTTAACTGTTTAAGTATTTTTATACTTTATGTTTTTAGAGCATATTTTATATTTCTACTTAATACTTTATCATTATATTTAATGCTTTGTACTTATACTTTATAGTGATGCTTAAAGAATATTTTGAACATATATAAAATAACATGCACTATATATATATCTTCTTTATATATATGTGTATATATGTATATATATGTATATGTGTGTGTTTATATATGTGAGTATAGAATGTTTTCACCTTCAGCAGAATGAAAGCTCCTTAAAAGGAGGGATTATTTCATTTTTGTCTTTGCATCCCCAGTATTTAGCATAGTAGTCATTAATAAACACTTACTTGCATAACTGAATAATTGACCTACTCCATCTAGGTAGAGGGAGGTAAAAAAGAGGAGGGAGGACGTGGCAGAGACTCCAGCCTGGGCAAAGGCACAGAAAGGGAAGATGGGGTGTCAAGTATAAACAACAGGAAGGTCAAACTGGGTTGTCTAAGCCATGAAGGGAATAATAATAACAATAACCATAATAACACTGAAGAAGCAGATGGAGCTGGGTCATAAAGGTCTTTAAAGACCAAACAGATGACTGGATTTGATGTTAAAATCAGTAGTTAGAGCATTGGGCTTGGAACCAGAAAAATTTTTCTTCCTTCAAATCTGGCCTTGGACACTTACTAGCTGTGTGACCCTGGGCAAGTCACTTTGCCCTGTTTCCCTCAGTTTCCTCATCTGTAAAATGAGCTGGAGAAGGAAATGGCAAACCACTCCAGTAATCTGCGCCAAGAAAGCCCCACGGATAGTTTCGGGATGCTATAGTCCATGGAGTCATGAACAGTCCAATTGGACTGATCAACAACTCTTCCAGGAAGCCTTTCCTGATCTCCCTACTTGAAATATTCACTGTCTTCCTCCTCCCTCTCCTTTATCCCATCACATTTTACAAGCTATTACATTTCTCATGAACAGACTCGGAAACTGTAATTTTTGACTCTAGGAGGTGGGTGAGATGATAATTTTCTTAGAGCCTAATACAGAGCCTTGCCCTAAAGTACTAAGTTTGGAGTTAAAAAGACCTGAGTTCAAATTTTACCCCAGAAACTTATAAGTTGTATAACTCTGGGATAGACCTTTAATTTCTCTTCAGTCCTTAATATCTTATGGGTATTAAAATAATAGCATCTATTTCACAGGATTGTCTGAGGAACAAATATGAAGTGCTTTGAAATCAGACTTTTCAAAAGCCCTATTATGTGGGTATTTGTGCCTTATCCCTCTACTAGATTGGAAGCTCCATGAGGGCAGAGACTACATCTTATCCAAATGATAGAGTATTGGCTTTCTCTGTGATCCAGGGAAGCACATTCCAGGTGTGGGCTCAGAAGTATTTTTCCCTCACGGAGAGTCTGGGAAAGGCAGACCTCCCTCCTCTACTCTGGGGAGTGCTTGAGGATGACAAGGAGAACTCCATCTCTTGATTTATGTTCAGGCTCCAGAGTTTCCTTGTAAATTAGAGGAATATATTTCACAAAAGCAAGATGCTTTGGCAGAATCATCCCTGCCAAGCCCTGCCAGGAAATCACAGCTAAGAAAGAGCATAACTTCCCCACAGCAGTTTGGTGTGACTCCCAGCTCATAGAGAGAGAAAGAAGGGGCTCAGCTGTCCGAGGGAGGGTAGAGAGAGCCCTGGACTGGGACACCCCGAATAAACCTGAGCACATCCATCCAAATTAATTTGCCTTTAAGTTGACCTCCCTGGAAGGGCCTGCATGGGCTTCTATGATGCTGCCCACAGGACCGAGAAGTCTGGGACTCCTCCTTGGGGACTGCTTCTGATGGCCAGGGAACATTCTTTCAAAGCTCCTCAAGGATGACAGACCTCTGTCCTTTTAGATTCAAGTTCAATGAGCATTTATTGAGTGCAGTATTTACTCCCAGAAGATACCAGAAGAAATAAAACCATGAATATTTCTTTAAAAACAGTTCTAGGTCATTCAGGTGGTCCTTCAGTGTAGTACAATGGAGAAAATGTTAATTATACTTGGAGAAAGGAGCTCTGGGCTTGACTCCTGATTCTGACCCTTTTTTGTTGAGTGACCTTGCAAACTGACTTTGCCTCTGTGCACTTCAGTTTCATCATCTATAAAACAGACATGATAATGCTGGCACCAAACATACTGACCAAGTTGTAGTGCTTTGGAAACCTAAGGCAAAATTCTAATAAACTTGTGATGGAGAGAGCTATCTGATGGAGACAATGTGGATCACAACATAGTATTTTCACTTTTTTTTGTTGTTTGCTTGCTTTTTCCCCCCTTTTGATCTGATTTTTCTTGTGTGGCATAATAAAAATGGAAATACGTTTAGAATTGCACATATTTAACCTATATTGGATTACTTGCTGTGCAGAGGAGGGGAGAAGTAGGGAGGGAAGGAGAAAAACTTGGAACATAAGGTTTTGCAAAAGTGAATGTTGAAAACTATCTTTGCATATATTTTGAAAAATAAAAAGCTATTATTAAAAAAACTTATGGCAACAAAATAATATTGTAATACAGTTAGGTATAAAGTGGTGATGGGAACAGTGTTGCATCTGGAGTATAGGCCCTGGATTCAAGTATTATCTATGTGATCTTAAGCAAATTATTTGACCTCTCTGGGTCTTAGTTTCCTCCTGTTATCTATAAAATGAGGAGTTTGATTGGATGATCTCTTGGTCCCTTCTAGATCTAAATCTATGATCCTATAATTGGGCTGGGCAAGATTTGGATCACAAATGACATCTGACCTGTCAAATAGTGAGATGGATTTTTTTTTCTGTGTGTTAATTGTTAGTGTTGTTTTCTGATTGATTCAGTGATGTCAGACTCCTGATTCCATTTTTGGGTTTTTTTTTTTTTTTGATCAATACACTGTAGTAGTTTGCCAATTCCTCCTCCAGTTGATTTTTACATTTGAGGAAATTGAGGCAAACAGGATTAGGTGACTCGTCCAAGGTCATACAGCTAGTGTCTGAGACTAATTTGAACTCAGGAAGATGAATCCAGCCCAGTGCTCTATCCATCACTTAGCCACCCTTGTATGTTAATTCCCAGAGGATAATTCCCTAATCCAGCAACTAATTGTATGAGCCCAGGAAGACTTAGAAGAACAAATGTATCTTCTCCTTCCCCTCCAACACTGATCACCTTTAGGAGACAAAGAGAATGGGAGTTTTGGGATCTGGAAGTGTTGCTGATCAGGGAAATTGGTGACTGGGCATCTGGGATCAAAGGACTCAGAGCCAGAAGAAAGTCTGTCCCTTTCCCTGCTTCATTGTCTATGTGAGGAAACTGAGAAAAATGTTTTCTTCAAGTTCATGGGAATAGCATGAGTTATAGTGCTCAGGAGTTAGAGCTGGAAGGGATGCCATTCCCATCCATGATATATTATTTCCCTTCATACATTCTACAGTCAAGACAAACTTATCTTCCTCCTCCTCGTACAAGATCTCCTATGCTGTTTTGCAGGGCTGTCCTGATACCCAGAAACCACTCCCTTTTTAAATCTGTCTTTTGGAAGTAAGAATTCCCTTCACCGAGGTTCTAGTCTGTCCTTTGTTCTTGAAGAGCACCCTGACATCAGGGAGAGGATGCCATGACATGCAAGTGAATTGTATTTAAGTGAGGGAGGGCTGGGCAAGCTCACTGGGTCCAGTGGCCAGATATAGATGAAGATGACTGGAGAGTTCCCTTCAAAGCTCACCTCAAGCCCTGCCCTCTAGGTGAAGACTTTCCTTGTCTCCTTCCATACCCCCCAGCTGCTTGAACATCCCCATCACTGTCTTGTATTATTATACTTTGGGGGAGAAAGAGATATTTTTCTACAAGTACCAGTTTTCTCCCATTCTAGAATGTAAACTTCTTGAGGGCTTTCTATCTCTAAGAACCTACCTAACACAGTACCTGGTACATAGTAGATGCTTAGTGAATCTACTCCATCTTATTGCTTGCTGTTTTTTTTTTTAAATAATAGTTTTTATTTTCAAAATACATGCAAAGATAGTTTTTAATATTCACCCTTGCAAAACCTGTTCCAAATTTTCTCCTTCCCTGCTCTTCCTCCTCTCCTAGAGTGCAAGTAATCCAATATAGATTTAACGTGCAGTTCTTTTAAACATATTTCCACATTTGTCATGCTGCTCCAGAAAAATTATATCAAAACGGAAAAACACAAGAAAGAAAAAAACAAACAAGCAAGCAAGCAAACAACAAGAAGTCAGGTGAAAGTACTATACTTTTATCCACATTCAGTCTCAACTGTTCTCTCTCTAGAACTTGCTGTTGTTTTGACCTAGAAAGTGCTTAATAAATAAAATAAAATAAAATAAAATAAATAAATAAAACCCAGCTCATTTTACAGAGGAAAAACAAGAAGTTAAGTACAACTTGTCTAACATCACACAACTGGTAGGTGCCAGAGTCAGAATTTGAATCCATGTGTTCCCTACTTCAAATCCAGCTCCCTATCCATTCTACCATCTGGGGTTCAAACAAAGACCCTTTGACTCCCAAGCAAGGATCTTCTGGTTAAATCTCTTTACTTGGGCAATCCAAAACCATCATAAAACTTGTTTTGAGGCCTCCCTGCCCTGATGTCTCCTGTTACTAGGTGTCAAAATTTATTTCCACTGCAGGTGCTACTTGTCATGTTTGCATAACTTATCTCAGGCCCATATTGGCCAGTTTAAAATTAAATAGTAAACCGGTCAGGGGCTGCTTCTCAAGTGGAACACTAGGGTCAGTAAAATAGTTCAGATCAAACTTTTTAACACCACGGGAGGGAGCAGCCCTGTACTGTCATGGGGGTGGGGGGCAGATGGGTGGAAGAAGCTGTATATACTCAGCTGGGAGAGTGGTCAGTGAAGGTCTTCATCTGCCTGGGGCAGAGCCCACCCAAACAACCTAGTTTGTGTCTGTGCAGCACAGTGGGGAGTGAGGATTTGTCTGTTGTCCAGTATATTGGATGACTATGGGGCCAGACATTTTTTGTGTGTGATTCCTTTGCCTGGATAATCCTGGTAAAATTATGTCAGAGTACACTTGAAAACCTGGGTCTTTCTTTCTAACTAAACTCTCAACACCCTTTCTCTCTTCAGGGAAGGGAGGACCAGATTTCTAACCTAGGGATAGGGGTATGCTATCAAGTGAGCATTTCTATCTCAGGAATCAGCAAATAAAAAGTCAGGGCTTAATTATTTTTTTTGTTGATTGCCTAGACTTAAGAAAGTGATGGAGAGGTAGTTAATAGTGCGTCATACTTATTTTTATTTTGGAGAGCCACTTGTTAAATTTTTACTATCATACTCCTACTTCCCTTTCCTGTACTCAGAATGTAAGTTTGAGTATAAGATTGAGGGGAGTATGTGTGAGTGTGTGTGTGTGCGTGTGCGTGTGTGTGTGTGTGTGTGTGTGTGTGTGTGTGTGTGTATGTGAGCCAAGTCACTCTCAGGGAGTGGTTGGGATCTGTGTGAGAGTCGGACAACATAGAGAAAAAGACTCTTTGACCATGTCCTCTATAGCCTTACCAGCTTCCACCTTTCTGAGATGGAGAAACTTAGGTTCTGGAGACCCAGTCTTGTGAATGGTTCTCACAGCACTATTTCAGGAAAAGTCCAAGCTATCCTTCACTTGGCCTCCTCCCCCAACTCTCACAGTAAGCTTTGTTTTCCCCCCTTTTCCCTTCCCCTTTTTAAGAGTTGTAAGAGAACTTAACGTAGACTGTCAGAGCTGAGAATACATGTAGTATTAGGGCTGTGAGTAGAATGTGGATAGAATTTCAGTTCTATGACAGAGACTTTCTCACTTTTTTGTTTGTCTCTCCAGTATATAATCAAGTAAAAAATACAATATTATAAGTTATAAACAAAATGCTTGTTGACTGATTGAATGGCTCTTAGAGCATAGAACGTCAGAACTTTAAGGGAATTTGGAAAATGTTTAATAATGTTTAATCATTACAAATGGAAATGATGCAGCCCAGAGAGATGAAGAGACCGTGGACAGCTATTCAGTCAAAGAACATGGTCATGACTAGAACTCAAGTCTCTGGACTCCTAGTCTACAATTCTACCACCCCTACCAAAGGACAGGCCTCTGTTTGTTACCAGGACTGACCCAAAGGTGGATTGGCCAACAGGAGGCTTTCTCCATGGATCAAACTCCATGCTGCACCTGTCCTGGCTCCCAGGCCTCTCCTGGAAATCCCTAGCTCACTGCTCTTAGGAAGGCTCCTCTCTCCTGGGATGGTCCAAGCTCTTCCCAAGGACTGTTGTGGTTTGGGCTGGGTGGGTGAGGGATCTGTTGGGCTGCAGTGTCGGGCTTTAAAATGCTAAAAACAGGTACAGGTTAATCACAGGACCTGGAGTGGGGTTTACTTGTGACATCCTCATCTTATTTGTTCAGGTCAGTTCTCAGTTCATCTACCGAGTATCCAAGTGATGAGTTATGAACCCAACCCCCTACCTTTGGATTATGTCTTGAATGAGTGTGTCGTGGGATATCAGAAGCCTATGGTACTTCCCACCCACGTCCCTCACCTCTCCACTCTCCCCAGCTCTCCAATCTCCGCTGAGCTGAGCTTTGTGCATCCCATGGAAAACTCTGATTCTGTGGTAGTAGTGGGCTTGGGGGGAGACCATGAGAGGCAGGTAGTCCAGGGGAGAGGGACCTGGACATGGAGCAAGGAAGACTTATTCAAATCCTTTCTCAGATTCTAACTCTGAAACCTTAGGCACTTCTTTGTGCCTCGGTTTCCTTAATTATAAAATGATAAGGTTGGAGTCGTAAGTCTCAAAGCTCTAACTCTATGACCTTAATGTCTGGAAGAGTTAGTCCTCCTGGGAGGGGAGTGAGTTTTGGATAACTGCTGGACGTGGGGGGTGATGGAGATCTCCCGACACTGCCCTCCCTGCTGTGATTGATCCGGACTTTCCCAGGAAACTGAAACCACAAGGCTAGCACTTTAATTTCCTGAGGTCCCTTCTCCGCCCTTGTCCCCTCACTCCCTAATACTTCTTCCCTTTCTTCTGCCTGAATAGCTCTGGGAGCCTTTGATTCTGTTCTTCCTTCCCCTTCCCCCTCCTCCTTCACAAGGGAGCTGCTGCTGTCCTTTCACCACCAGGCTCAGTCTTCCCAGCCATTTGTTCAATTATTAACTGGTGGAAGGGGAATTCATTCTGCTGACAGACGGGCATGGGCCCTGCCATGTTATTCAGAGAGGGAAGAAGCCCAGAAGATGCCAGGGGTCTGCTTAGCTCAGGAGGGGCAGGAGAGAGGGCATCTCTTGCTCAGCCAGTCCCCTTCTTGCTCCTTGACAGTTGTGTGGGGAGAGGAGGATAGCAAAAAAGTAGACAAAACATCTGGAAGGTGATGGCTGCCTCTGCTGCACTGTCTGGATCTCCTGCTTTTAACAAGCATTTATTAAATACCCACTGTTTTCAGAGGGCACAATGGATAGAGTGCCAGGCTTGAAGTCAGGAAGACTCAGTTCTGACCTCAAATACCAACTGACTGTGTGATCCTAGGCAAGTCACTTATCTCTGTTTGCCTCAGTTTCCTCATTTGTAAAATGAGCTGGAGAAGGGAATGGCAAACCACTCCAGTCAATATCTCTGCCAAGAAAACCCCAAATGGGGTCATGAAGAGTTGGACAGGACTGAAAAATGACTAAACAATAACCAAAAATGTGCCAGGTACTGATATAGAGAAAAGCAAAAGATAATCCCTATTCTTAAGGACTAATGGATAGATGTGAAGATCTAAAGGTCTGGAGAGTCTAGGGTGAAGCTTTTAAAGCTCAAAGGCTCAAGACCTTAGAGCTCTTTGAGAGCAGGGATCAGATTTTTGCTTTCCTTTATATTTCCATTTGTTTAATTACTTGTTGATTTAACCTTCCAGATTACATAATACAACCTCCCCATCTTATAGATTAAAAAGTGAGGTTCATAGAGGAGAAGGGATCTGTTCAGGGTTGTGTCGCTGGCAAATTGTAAAGCCAATATATAAACCCAAGTCTTCCAGTTCTGATCCAATGCTCTTTCCATGGTGCTACACTGTCTGGGAGTTGACAGATTCTAGGTGTTTTTGGAAATTCACTCTCTTTGGCTCTATGACACTGTTCTTTTCCAGGAGGAAAAATTAGTCTACACCTGCAATCCATTAACAAATAACTTTGGGTCAAATATAGCCACCCTTCAATTATCAAATTTGTTGTCATGTAGATACAGAGCAGGTCTCCCATTTGAATGGAACTTATTTCCAAACTAATGCTAACTTTGAGTGACAAAACTTCATAATAAATTGGCAAGTGCTTTCAAGCTATGAGCCTAAATTTTCTTTAAAATTAGGAGATTAGCCTAGATTAGGGATTTTTAAATTGAGGTATACAAATATAGTTAATAATTCAATATCTGCATTTCTATGTAACTGGTTTCCTTTGTAACCCAATGTATTTTATTTTAATCCAGGGCCATCTCCAGTTGTCTGGATCTATATATTGCCATTGGACCCAGGTGGCTCTGGAGAGGAAAGTGAGGCAGGTGACCTTGCAGAGTCTTTCCTCACTTAAATCCAATTTACCTGCATGTCATGGTATCACCTCCTTGATGTCATGGTCCTCTTCAAGAACGAAGGACAAACAATTTTATGCTTTTACAAACATTATCCTGATAGAATCATCCAAGGGGACTCATGGCACACAAAATTAAAGTCTCCTGGGTTGGATGATTACTAAGGTGTCCTTCTAATTATCAAATTATCCAATGTTGTTGTTATTTAGTAATTTTTAAAAATTTTGTCTAATCTTTGTGATCTCATTTGGGGTGTTCTTGGCAAAGCTACTGAAGTGTTTCCTTTCCAGCTCATTTTACAGATAAGGAAATTGAGGCAGAAAGGATTAAGTGACTTGTCCAGAGTCACACAATTAATGTATTCCTGAGATCAGATTTGAACTCAGGAAGATAAGTCTTTCTGACTCTAGATTCAACACTGTGCTATCTAGCTGCCTTATATGCTCCATAAAAGTATATGATCTCAATATGACTATATGATCTCTATATAATATCTCCAAATTTCATTGTAATTCTGAAATCATAGGAAACGCTGATCCTGGAGTGGAGCAATGCAGACTGGATAATAATTAGTTGGTTCTTGGTCATTTTCTGTCTAATCTTTTTATGTTCCATTCATGAAGTCATAGATAGCATGCTTATTATATTTGAGGGTAACACAAAATTACAAAAGAAAGCTTCTAGTTGTATGATAGCATTGGTATACAAAAAAGACTTGGCTGACTAGAATAATGAACCAAATCAATTAAGATGAAAGAAATTAAATAGAGACAAATGCAAAGTCCTATATTTGGGTTCAAAAAATCAATGTCACAAGGACAAGCTGGAGAGAAAATAACAAGACAACAGTTTAAAAAATTAGTTTAAAAATATGAATTTAGCAAACACCAATAGAATGAGAATTTCCATATAAAAATGGAATGAAAAAAGAGTTTTGTACATGGAATTGCCCATCTCTATCATGTACCACCTTCCTTTCCTTTTAAAATATATGACAAATCCTGCATGTAAATGTTCAGAGTTGTCTTCCCTTATACAACTTTTAGGTGAAAAAAAGCTGTTTTTTTAAAATGGATTGCAGATGTAAACTATAAGCCAATAGTGGAGACATGGCATTCAAGAACACTATAGAGAATTCAGTCTGTTTTAACAGATCTAGGGAGGTGATAGTCTTGCTTTTCCTTGCCTAGATCAGGCATCTTTTGGAGTATTGTGTTCAGTTCAGGACACCAAAGTTGAGGAGAGATATTGATAAAATAAAGCATGTCCAGAAGAAGATAGGAAGAATATTGAGGGGAAGAGAGACCTGGTCATAGGAGGATCAACTGAAGGGATTAGTGATGCTGTTTGGGAGAAGTCAACTTAATTAAGATGAACATCACCATCTTTACCTTCTAATATCTGTAGGATGATCACTCAGAAAAGGAAATAGCAATCTTATTCTGTGTGACTACCTAAGGCAGAACTGGAACCCATGGAGGGCAGTTTTTTGGAAGAAAACTAGCTCAAGGCAATGATAAACTTTCCATTGATAATTCTGTTTACCAAGGGAATGGTTGCTTTTGAGGGACAATGAGAACTGACAGATGATCATATGAAAAAGTACAATAGAGTACTTATACCATCCTTATTGGGAGCACAATATGTGACTTGTCTTTCTTTTTATTTTCCTCCCTCTATCTCTCCCTTCCTTCCTTCCTTCCTTTCTAGCTTCCTGTCTCCCCCCTTCAATTCTGCCTCTCCTTCCTTCTTTCTTTTCTTCCTTCCCTCCCTCCCATCTTTCTTTTTCTTCCTCCTTTCCTCTTTTCCTTCCTTCCCTCCTTCCTTCCTTCCCTTCCTTCCCTCCTTCTTTCCACTCTTCCTTCCCTCCTTCCTTTCTTTCTTCCTTCCTTCCCCCTTCCTTCCTTTCTTCCTTCCTTCCCCCCTCCCTTCCTTCTTTCCCTCCCCCCTTCCTTCCTTCTTTCCCTCCCCCCTTCCTTCCTTCCTTCCTTCCTTCCTTCCTTCCTTCCTTCCTTCCTTCCTTCCTTCCTTCCTTCCTTCCTTCTTTCTTTCCTTCCTTCCTTTTTTTCTTTCTTTCTTCCCTGCTGCACTTAAGCTTTAGAATCTCTCTTTGTGGTTAACTTTCCCTTCATAATATTAACATGGGCAGAGCACTCACTTCCCTGTTGCAGGCAGTGATTATATAGCAAATTAAGCACAAGCTGTTCAGTCCAAGCCCAGCCGTTGGAAAGATGGTCCTCTGAGTAATGGCTTGTGTAGTGGATGCTTTCATCTGGAATTTGCATGTGTAATAAATGCTGAAATAAAACTTAGATCTATATAAAAACAGACCCAAATGGAAAGGCTTGGGGGGGGGAGCAGGGAGGGAAGAAATCAGGAATTTTGTGGCCCGCATCTTACAGTGTGACTTCAATTTCCATTTGGATAACATATACATTATCAACATTTTGATACTGAGTTTAAAACAATCATAGAACACAGAATATCATTATTAGTGAAAGAAACTTTAGAACATAGACATGAGATGTTAGATCCGAGGAGCCCATAGAATGTGGAATGACAGAATTTAGAGGTAATAGTGTGTTCTTCTTGAGTCATGTCTAACTCTTCATGATCCTATTTAAATTGTTTTTTTTTTTAAACACTGATACTGGAGTGGCTTGCTATTTCTTTCTCTAGCTCATTTTATAGATGAGGAAACTGAGACAATCAGGGTTAAATGTCTTGCCTAGGGTCACAGAGCTAGTAAGTGTCTAAGTCTGGATTTGAATTTGGAGATCCTTTACTTAATAATTGGGGAAACTGAAGCTTAGATAGACCAAACAACTTACTCAAAGTCGCATAGTTCAAAAATCATCAGGACCAGAATTGAACCTATATTTTATGATTCCAAGCCAGTAATTAAATCCATTATAGCATGTCTACTATATAGAGCATAGGACTAAAATACCCTCCATTAGACCCATATTTTGTGAGTGCTCGCCCTGTGTGAGTTCTCCATAAAATGAATTTTTTTGGCAATTGCACATTTGGCATTCGAACAATGTGGCCAGCCCAGTGGAGTTGTGCTCTCTGCAGTAGAGTTGGAATGCTTGGCAGTTTAGTTTGAGAAAGGACCTCAGTGTTTGGGATGATTACATGGAGTTGGTGAAATATTGGGGAGTTTCTCACGAATTACATTCTTTGGTTTATGCCATAGTTGAAGGTTCTTTCTGGGAATATCACTACGTAATTTTTGTCTAAATTTCAACAGAAAAGGTAAAAAGTCTCTCAGTTCCCATGCAAGCTTTCAAGCCAATAACATATTGAATAAAGGACAGATTTTATTTCACTCAACATCAAACATAAAACACAACAGTCTCACAATTCTACCCAATTAACAGTCCCTTCCCTTTCCTTTGAGCTCCACTTTCATCAGAGACCTTTATAGTTTTTCAGACTTAGAAAACTACTCTGTGCTTGAAGACTCTACAGGGAGAATGAATTGGGGATTGCTAGAGAATCAGCCCTCTTCTCCTGGACCACATTGTCTGGGGCTCCTGCACTATCGAAGTGGAAGGTCCAGATTTGCTCCTCCACGTTGGTGCCCTGACCATGGCTGTTCACTTTAAAGTTTTAAAGCCTAAGAGCTTGCTGTTGGTAGACAGGCTTTGAACCAAGCTTTAGTCTCCGAAATCTCTCTCCTAGTTTTGTCTCTAGTTTAGCTCTGGTTTGCAATCTCTATGCCTAATAAAATAAGATCAACTCCAAAGGTGTGGATCTGATGGATGACTAATTGTGATTCAATTAACCACCCCAAGAGTGATTAAAAATGGGCCACAATGTTCAGGGTAGGGGTAATCATTCAATCAATCCACATTTATTAGGAGTTCTAGGTAATGCACTAAGCACTGGGGCTACCAAAAGAGGCAAAACACAGCTCCTGTCCTCAGGAGCTTACAATCTAATGGGGGAAGACATGCAAATAAGTAATACAAAGCAAGCTCTGTGTCGTATAAGTAGAAAATAATTAACAAGGGAAGACATGCTCTAACCAGGAACTTCATCAATGCCAGAACCAGCTCTCAACTAAAGTACTGATTCCTGTGTTTGGCCTTTACCAGGCCCTTTACAACCTGGCTCTGGACTATCTTTCCAGGTTTATTGTACATTATTTCCCTTCATGCATTCTACAATCCACCCAATCTGACTTTCTTGCTGGTCCTTCCTCATGATATCTGACTTCTCATTTCTGTACCTTTGCACTGAAAAGATCAAACACCTATATTATTGTTTTCTTTTATAAGATCAAAGATCAAGAACTGGAAGGGAACTTAGCAGATGTCAAATCCAAATGACTCATTTTGCAGATGTGAATACCTAAGGGCAGAGAGGTTGAGTGACTGCATTTGTATTATAGTCACATAGCTAGAGAGTGTCTGAGGTGATATTATGTATTATATAAATATATATATATATTATGTAACCCATGATGAGGGAAGGGACAGTTAGAGACCATTAAATCTTATCCATTTATTTTTCAGAGGATAAAATGAGGCACAGAGAGTGCCTTGCCCGAGGTCACACAATTACTAAGTGTTTAAGGTAGGATTTGAAACCAGGTTTTTCTTACTCCAAGTCCAATGTCCCTTTGGCTATACTCTATTATCTTATCTTTCTCTTTTTAGTGTTCCTTATATTCTTCAAAGTTCAGCTCAAGCATTGACGGCTACATGAAACTTTTCCAGAACCATGTAGCACTCTTTCCTCCTCCTCCTCCAAAGAAATGATCTTGTATTTATTTTGTATGTATTTGGTTTATATTATGCTATATTATATTTTTAACCTAAAATTTTTAGTGTAGTTTTACTCTCTAAAACATGTTATCTTCCCATTAGAATGTAAGCTCCATGAGGGCAGGGACCATTTCATTTTTGTCTTTGTATCTCCAGAGTCTAGCAGATTCTGACACAGATTAAGCTCTGTGTGTATTCCTAATAAATACTCAGTGAATAAATACCGACAGTGGAGTAGCTTCTACTTATCTTCTCTGGAGAGATATCTTGAATGCCAGAATAAAGCTTCATCTTTTACTCTGTTAACCTTGACCAGGTTAATAACTGGGCACACCCTCTGCACTCAGGACAGCCTTATGAGGTAGATCAGGCTAGGATTATTATCTCCATTTTAAAGAGAATGAAAGGGGCAGCTGAAGGTGCAGTGGATAGAGCACTGGCTCATGAGTTAGGAAGATGGCAGTTCAAATGTTATTTCAGCTTCTTATTAGTTGTATGATCCTGGGCAAGTCACTTAATGTGATTGTTTCCCTCTCCTTCTCCTAAAAAGAGGAATAAAGAAAAAAGGATGAAACGGGTTTCCTGAAATTAAGTAGCCTGCCTCAGGGGATAGCTAGGAAATTTCAGAGCCGGGTTCAAGTCCATTTTTCCTATCTCTAAGTCTAGACATCTCTCTACTTCTGTGAAGTTAGAGCTAGGATATCTACTATGAGACTTTAGATATATTAGCTCCTTTTCTAAATTTCAAATGACTTGTTAATAAAATGCAGACAATAATCTCCATCCTGTTTAGAAAGTGATGTAAATCAAATCAGTCAAATTATTCAATGCTAACTGTGGTTATACTGGGTGCAAAAGTCTGGGGATGCAAATGCAAGCAAAAGAAAGTCAGTTCCTGCCCTCAAGGAGGTTATATTTAAGAGAGGGAAGACTAATTGTGGGAGAAGGGAGAAGTTATTTGATGTAGGAATGGTGGAGAAAGAAGTCCAAAGAGTCAGGATTAAAGCTCAGAGATAGGACCTACACATTTGGGAGAGATTGTAATTATTTTCTAGCTCAGAGAATCATTGTATTATGGCAGGAAAAGTACTGAATTGGACTCGAGAGACTTGGCAGCTGTGGAAAGCAGGCAGCTATGGGATGCAGTGAATAGAGTGCCAGGCCTGGAGTAAAGATCTGAATTCAAATTTGACCGCAGACACTAACTAGCTGTGTGACTCTGACAAGTCACTTGACTGTCTGCCTCAGTTTCCTCATCTGTAAAATGAACTGGAAAAAGAACCACTCCAGTATTTCTGACCAAAAAACCTCAAATGGGGTCGTGAAGAGTTGGACACAACTGAAAAATCACTGACCTGAGACTTGTCTGAAATTTATAGTCTCGGAGAGTGGTTGGGACACTGGGAGTTGTGATTTGTCCAGCATCACACAACAGGTAAATATCAGAGTGAAGAGCTCTTCTATTCAAGGCCAGGTGCTCTGATTCCAGATCAGAGCACTTTCCCCCACGGGGCACAGAGATCAAAGCTGGCTCATCTATTTCTACTACCTGTGTGACCCAGGAGAAAGCACTGAACGTCTCAGAACTTTAGGTCCTCTTCTATAAAATAAGAGGCTCAGAAGAGGCGATCTCTAAGACCCCTCAAACCTTTAAATTTTATAATCCTGGGGTGGGGATGAGGTCAGCAGAAGGAGGAGGGAGGATGAAGGAGCTAGAGGAAGAGGGAATAGATGAGAAGGGGAAGGAAGGAAGGAGAAAGAAAAGGATGGAGGAGGCAGATGGAAGAGGTAGGGATTAGGGGAGAGGAGGAAGAAGGCAGAAAGAGGAAAGGGGAATGAGAATAGGAGGAGAAGGAGGTGACAGGGAAGAGAGAAAAGAAAAAAAGGGAGAAAAACAAAGGAAGGGAAAGATGAGTGGAGAATAAATAATAAGGTTAGGGTTACCAGGAGGACAGGAAGGGAGGGAAATTAGGTGGAGGGAGCAGAGTGGCCCACGGAGGTTTTGGGTGAGATCAGTGGGTTTTTCAGAGGGAATATGGGAGACCAGGAAGAGACATGAGGGAGCATCCCAGGGAGGTAGCTGAGGCTTCTGTGTCCCAGCTAAGAGAGCCGTGCTCAGAGGTGGGGATCCAGGCCTGGCCCATGAAGGCTGTGTGCATATGCATGCCGGCACAGGAAGAAAAGATTGCATCTTCCCCTAGACCAGGGAGATTCTATAAACATAATCAAAATGTAATAGAAACTTTTTGGAAATGCTGTTAGAAGGAGAAAGCATCAATCTTCATGGAACTCCACTCAACAGGCTTTCTCCAGCTAATCAATCATGGTCAGGGCTCGGGCCTTCCCATCTGTCTGCACAGGGGACCGGGAGGAGATTGCTAACTCCCAGGTTGGAGTTAGCATCTCCACACCAGGCAATTCATCATACTGGGGGAGGGGAGGGGCATGAGAAAAATCATATCTCACTAATAAACGAGCTGGGCTTCTCTTCCCCACCCTCCCCTACCCCAACTAATTTTTTAGCAAATGAGCTCAATCCGGAGAGAAAAGCCCCAGGGATATGGTGCTTAGAGACAAGCCTGGCTGACCCTGGACAATAGCAGAATCTGCATACAGGTCCACTAGGAAACTTGAGATAACTCATGGGTCCCCGAGCCAGGCCAGGGACAAGTGCCTCTGATTATCTTGCCTTTTTCTATCAGTTTTTCAGTTGGACTGGAGACTCAGAGTCCAGGACCAGTGAGAGAATCACAGAATCTCAGAACTCCAGAGCTGGAGGCCACTTAGTCCTGCCCACCCCCAGTCCAAAATGCTCATGTAGCCTTGGCCTGGGGAGCTGGACATCCTGGGCCTTCCATATCCCTGCTGTGTAGTTGTAATTATTAAAGAAATTTTCCTTACATTTAGTGAATCTGTTTCTCTTCAATTTCCATCTTTTTCTCCCGTTTCTACCCTCTGGGACCCTGCCAAACAAGTCTAATCCCTTTTCACATGACAGGCCTTTAAATACTTGAAGACAGCTACTATCATTTCCCTTCTCCGTATTAAGCATCCTTTCTCTGAAACTCTGGCCTGGTCTCTAGGCCTCTCACCAGAACAGTCACTCTCCTCTGGACACTCCACAGCTTGTCAATGTTCTTCCTAAAATGTGCCATCCGATAATTGTATAAATATGGATGCAAATATTGTATGTAACACATATTTCTACCATGTTTAACATATATTGGACGACTTGTCATTTAGGGGAGTGGGGAAGGCGGGGAAAATTGGAATCTCTCTGAGACAGTTTCCTCATCTGAAAAATAGGATTTTAGTAGAACTCAATTGTAATAATCCATGTAAGGCATTATGTAAGTATCACATCACTTTATTTCTTTCCTAGATAAAAGAGGCCTCTTTTTTAAACTTTAATTTTATTTTTTACTTTGTATAAACAACACAACTTCCAAGTTGGCTAATATGGAATATATTTTGCATGACTTCATATGTATAATAGATATTAAATTGTTTGCCTTCTCAAGGAAAGAAGGACAGAAGGAAGAAAAAATAAAATTAAAAATTATTGTTAATTTTTTACATGTAACTGAGAAATATTTAACAAAATATATTTTAAAAAATAGACCAATTACTTATGAAGCCCAAATTAATTCATGTTTCCCAGGATAACCATGAGTAACACATTTTGTAATACAAAGCCTTTAAATAAGGTACCTCAAAGAGTTGCGATAATCAAATGAGACAACATATAAAATGTTTTGTAAACTTCAAAGGATACATAAAGATTAGCTTCCATCATCATCATCATCGTTGTTACTATTCTTATTTTTTTAAATAATAGCTTTTTATTTTCAAAATATATGCAAAGAGAGTTTTCAACATTCACTCATGCAAAACCTTGTGTTCCAAATTTTTTCTCCCTCCCTTACCCCCATCCTCTCTCCTGGACAGCAAGTAATCCAATATATGTTAAAAATGTGCAATTTTTCTAAACACATTTCCACATATAGCTTGCTGTATAAGAAAAATCAGATCAAAAAAGGGGGAAAAAGCAAGAAAGGAAAAAATCAAGCAAATGACAACAAAAAAGGTAAAATACTATGTTGTGATCCACATTCAGTCCCTATTGTCCTCTCTCTGGGTGCAGATGGCTCTCTTCATCAGAAGACCAACTGGACTGAATCACCTCATTGTTGAAAGGAGCCACATCCATCAGAACTGATCATCGTATAATCTTGTTGTTGCTATGTACACTGCTCTGTTGGTTCTACTCATTTCATTTACCATCAGTTCATGTAAAACTCTCCAGAGGTCTCATTTTTAAAAAAATAATTGGCGTCTCTCTTATCTCTTTAGTAGTCCAGGAGTATTACAAAACTCTGAATGAGACTAAGTCATATTAAAATGCAATTGGGAGATGTTCAACAAAACAAATAAAAATACAAAACAACATAGATAATCTTAATTTGTAGTTTTCTAAGTCAATATATATCCTACAGGATCCACTATTATTTGAGTTGGACATCATTACTCTAATCCTCCTTTTTCCAACTGTACTGCATATTCCTTGAGTAGTGATGGACAGCCTTGTATTCAGTATTCTATCCATAGATTGTTAGGTCTCATGCAAAGACCCCTCTCAGCCTTTGTCAAACTTGCCTGCTCACCAGGTGAGTTCTGATACAGAAAGTGTTGGATTGGTTTTAGTTCATAAGAAATATGAGCTAAAATCTTTGCCCTAACTAGTCAGGTGATGGTAGGGCAGTTCTTTAACATTTTGGAGTCCCAGCTTTGAAGTCTGCAAAATGGAAATGATGAATTTTGAGTATTCACTTTGGAGGGTTGTGACAAGGAATTTGCCTACTTTGACAGATCAATACAGATTATAAACCATTTGCTTCTTGTCCATATCTTCCCAAACATTCTTCACAGTGGTTCAAGGTGCTGGGAATGTGTGTGTATAGGGAGGGAGGCTTATAAATCTCTCTTTTTTATTAATAGCTTTTTATTTTCAAAATACATGCAAAGATAATTTTCAATATTCACCCATGCAAAATCTTGTGTTCCAAATTTTTTTCCCTCCTTTCTGGCTTATAAATCTCTTGACATTGCATGGACCCAGCACAGCATGCATCCATCCTTTCTCTTACTACACATCATGGGGAAAGTACCTTTTTTATAAATATTATTTTTTTTCCAAATTGCAAGTAAAGACAAATTTTAACATTTATTTAAAATTATTTTGAGTTCCCGATTTTCTTCCTGCCTCCTCACCTCTTCCTTATAACAGTATGCAAATTGAAACAGGTTTTATTGTGTGATCCTGAAAGACATATTGACATATTAGCTATGTTGTGAGAGAAGAAACAGATCAAAAGGAAAAAAAAAACTATGAAAAAAATAAAGTAAAAGTAGTATGCTTCTATCTGCATTCAGACCACATCTTTCTATGTGGATGGTATCATGAGTCTTTTGGAGTTAAGAAGAGCTAAATCTATCATAGATGATCATCATAAAATCCTGCTGTTACTGTGTCCAATGTTCTCCTGGTTCTGTTCATTTCACACAGCATCAGTTCATGTAAGCTTTGAGGAAAGTACTTTGTAAATTGCAAAACATCTGTAGTGCTTGCTGTGTGCTATGCTCATGTACATATGAACAGTAATTCCTCTTTCCATTTCCCACCTTTCTTCAACTTCCTTCAACAAAACTTGTTTTTACCATTCTTGGTCCATCACATTTTTATCCCTGAGCCTTAGTTTTGGGCATAATTCCAAGGTCTGGAAGTTTGGAGTTATCTTCCTCTGGATTATCAAAATTGCTGATCTTTCCAAAGTATGGTTGGAAATCTGAAAATAGCATTCCAAATGAAGTAAGCTTTGGGGAAAGGGAGATGCCAAGATCATCCTCGTTTTTTTTTTCTTTTTTTTTACACTTGTTCCCCTTGATTAGGGATTGAAATCTCCTATATATCTGGAATTCTTTTTAATTTATGTCACTTTCTTACCTTTAAGCTACAGATTTCCAATCACTCTGGGTTATTTTGTTCATCCTTCCTGCTGCCAATATACCTGACCAAGGTGAATTCTGTTTCTATTTTTTTCTTTTTTTTTTTTTTTTGGTGGGGGATGAATGAGTAAGAATGCTTTCTATGTTTCCCTTTTACTGAAATTTTCTCATTGATTATTTGACTCAGGTCTTCAGGATTTTGTCTGGAGTTGCTTCTTAAGTTCCTTTGCTTTTTTAGTGTATATTATTCCAGTCCTTTTTGTAGTTTCTTGTGAGTGCAGAATAGTCTTGTGTAATTTGAATTTCCTTTTCTTTATATTTGAAGGTCTTTATCCTGATTTTTTTTCTTAAAGAGTTTGCTACTTATCTTTGGAATTGTTAAATTTAACCACCATATGTTTTGGAGTTTGAAGCACAGGATTTTGTTTTTTGTTTTTTCCCCCCTAAAGCTAACTGTGGATGCTTTTAATTGTTTCTTTGCCATTTGCATTCAGAAATTCTGGACAGCATCCATGTGTTGTTTTCCAAGCATTATGATTTTCAGGCTTTTGACTAATCATTTTCCTCTGGGAGGTATGTGATTCTTAAGTCTCTATGTATTCTGTTTTAAGGATTAATGTATATTACTTATATACAGATTATATATTCTTTTAATGTTATTGCTTTTCACTTCATGCAGAAACAGACTCAGAGAAGGGGAAGTTAAGTGGCTTACTCTAAATGGTAAATTGCAGATTTGGACAAGGGTAAGGACTCCCTTCTCAACTACCCCCAGGCTTCAAAGCATAATGGGAAAAGTTCTGTTCCAGCTATTCCCCTTAGCTTCATTCCTGCTTCTACTCAAATCCACCCATTCAGTACCAATTCAAGGGCAGCTCAGTCCTGAAGCTGCTCAATGTCCCTACACACTTTAGTGCTATCTTTGTGCTTTCAGTTCAGGCTAAATTCAACCTCCAGACTGCTTTTCAGAAAAGAGTCCTGTTCTAGGCAGGGTGCGAATCTTTGACATAAACTGAGAAAGCTCTATCCCACATCCTGTCAGAAAAAACGAAGGGTGTAAATCTTCCATCTTTTTAATGTCACTTCCTTAGCTTTCTAGGGAGGGCCAGTCAGTCCTAATATTAAAGTTGTTGAGAGAATAATTTATTGGGGCTTGTGTTTGGGTGTAAAGATGTTCTACTGTCAGTGAATGAATGGTCACTCTGCAATATTCCTAGCCAGATTTGGCTCTGGGTTTAGAGGCAGAGGAACTAGATTTGAATTCCATCTTGAACACTTATTAGCTTGTTACCTCAAACAAGTCATTCTCTTTCTCATTTTCTATATCTATAAAATAAAGTTGTTAGAATATATTGGAGATTTCCACCCTGAAGTAATTGTATCCCCGGGGGTACAAAAATCATGTCAATAAAGTACAAAGAATTCTGCCGACATTAATTTTTAAATTTTACTTCTTACATTTACTTTTTATTTCTAGCATGGGAGATGCTAGAATGCATTTCTTTTCAAATTTCAAATTTAATAAGAGCTATGATAAGGTTTACTAAAAGCCAAGGGGGCACATGGACCAAAAAAATCTTATGATTCTTGGAGTACATAATCTTGAGGATCCTTTTCATCTCTAATTAATGAACAAGAATTTATTATGTGTCTTCTATGTGCCAGACACTGAGTTAGTCTCTAGGTACAAAAAGACAAGTATGGAAAACTCTTTTTCTTGAGGAGACAGCATATAAACATCTATAAGGGATGGAGGGATGGCTGGCTATGTTTTAAAAACTGTCCTGAGTGCTGGGGATGAAAACACAAAAGCTAGTCAGTTCTTACAATAAAGGAGTTTAAATTCTCCTAGGGAGGCATATGTACACATATAATAAATGAATGGGTGTTGCATGGCTAGATGGATGGGAAAACATTTATTAAGCTTTTACTATGTTTAAGCACACATCCTTACATAGTGTTTTACATTTTACAAATCTCTATTCTCAAAACCCTGCAGGTAGATGATTCAAGAATTACTATCTTAATTTTTTAGGGGGGCGATTTAACCATTTTATTAACAAGAAGTTATTTAAAAAGGGTGGTTATTTGCCATCCCTTTTAGACCAAAGACAAATATTTCATTAAGGATTTCTTGGGATTCATGAGGGAAGACAATGTAAAAGGAAAAATGGAAAAATGGATGAAGCTTGGCAAAAATCAAAGGGGACAATCCTCTTTGATAACATTGACAAAATCAAAGAGAGCAGTCCCGTTTGATAAATAGATCTTATGGACAAAGGACACAAAGGGAAAAAGTAGATGTCTCTCTTTCTCTGAAAACATCTGAAATTCTATGGCTGTGGTCTGTTCTTTTGCAGTTCAGGTCACTTGTAGAAGTTTCCTACAAAATCGATCTCAAAACACTTTTTTAAAACTTTGCCAATAAACAGGTAAGATAATGAAAGTTATCCCTTACAGAATCTTTTATTAGATCAGGGAATTCACAATTTTACCTATCACCTATACCCATCACCTATACCACCTGTATCTACAAATAGAAATCAGAAGCCAATATTATAATATACATTAAGAATTGCTTTCTTCATTGTTTGAATTAGGAACCTGAGATCTCAAGAGCTGGGGTAAATTGCCTCAGGCTACCCAGTTAGTAAGTCTCAGGGTTGGGATTCAAACCTCCTTCTCCCAACTCCGAGTTCAGTGCTCTTTTCACTATACCTGGTGCTGGATTTCAGTGGATGACATGAGGCTAGTTAAGAAGGAGAGCTCAGAAATCCCCATGTGATCTTCACATGGAGAATGCCAGTGGGAAGTTTTATTATTCCTCTCTTGACAGAGATGGGTCAGACAGAGAACAGGAATGTAGAAGTGTAAATCCTCACTCTCAAGGAGATTGTGATCTTATGGAGGAGGTAAGATTGATAGACAGGAAACAATAACAGAACAATTTTGGGGTGTCTGTGTCTGTGATGGCACTGGTATGAGGAATTTCTGGCGAGGAAACTCTTCTAAAGCAGACTAGGAACTGTTGGGCAAACTTTGGTTTTGAGATGGGTTTGGGACAGTGAGAGGATCACAAAATCATCATGGGTAAGAAGCCAGGTTATCCTGACTCCGAGGCCAGATTTCTCACTTTTGGGGCTCGCTGCTGGGAAGATAGAACAATACCTGAGAGAATCTTATATGAGACAGACTGTCCCCATCTGACTGTAAGCTCCAGAAGATTTCAGAGAAAGGATAGTACAGCTGAAATGTACTTAGCCATTCTTGCACCTGGGGAAAATGAGAGTGATAGGGAGTCAGGTTACCTGGGACTTTCTAAGCCATTGAAAGAAGAGAAAGTGGGATCAGCTCCCCGTGGGGACATTGTGGGGCAGTGACTTTTTACAATTTGTGACTTGGAGACAAAGTCCCAGTTACCTCCCTCACCCAGGTATAGATCCAAGGTTCAAGATGGGCTGGAAGAATTAGAGAAAGTCTTAGAGAATAACAGGAATAGTAACAAAACATGTAGCCTTCTATTGGGTACCGTTCAAGTGAAGGAAAATGTGATGAAAGGATAAGGGTGATGATGCAGAGATATTTAAAGGAGAAAGAGTAGAAGAAGATGGATTGTGAGAGGAAAAGAAATTACGGCATCCTACCAAACAACATGTTTTCTGGACTTCTCACTCTGAGCTTTTAACTTCACCTTAGAGTGTGAACCCCTTGCAATTCAGACTGAATGGAGGGGACAGATCTGGAGAGCAGGAGCCAGAGGGAGGCAGGCAATACTGCAAGGGAGGCATACTACTGCTCAGATCAAGATGTGTCCTGACAAATCAAGCTGGTAAAACCCATTAATTAGCACTTTTGGAAACAGTTGCAAAATTAATTATTCCTTTTTCAGATGAAAGAAAGCTAAATTTTGGCATTTACACAGACAGTGACATGAACTAACATTTTTCGATTTGACATCCCTCAAGATAAATGATGCTGTGAAGCATTTGTGCAAACATCTTGAGCAGGGAGGGAGCTGCTCCATCGCTCTGCCTGCTGGGGAAGGTTCTTGCAGCTCTTCTGGGTTGGGGGAAACAAGGGAGAAAGAAGGAACCAGCTCAAGAGAGCTTTGGGGAAGGGGAGGGCAGTAGTTGTTTATAGGGTAAAGTTTCACGTAGAAAAGGACATCTGCATATTCCCATTCATTTGCTCTAATCTGCCTCTCCATATGGTTTTAGATTTTTGTTACAACAATTATGGCTTCTCTGAGTCACTGTACTGATTGGTCTTGACCTCAGTGAAAATACATGGAAATCATTCCTTCTTTATATCAGAGCAGTGGGCAACTAAAGTTTCAGAATGTTACATGCACTGCTGTAATTGGTCCCTTTGTTGGTTGTTGTTCTTTCTTTGTGTAGTTCACGTAGGAATTTTTTTTTTAATTCAAAGGCTGTTCTTTTGGGTAGGTTTCAGCTCTGTAGGCCTCAGTCACCTCATGTGTCAAATGAGGAAATAGTTTACCTCTAAGGTCCCTTTGAACTCTGTATTATGATTCCTAAGAAGTCAATAGTGAACTAGTGATTGCAGAAGTGATGTAAACACACTCACTGGGAGAATAAACTTTACTTTTTTAGGTGGGTGAGTGAAGCCTTTGGAATCATGAAATTGTTGCTCTTTCTTTTACTCAAACAAAATAAAAGCAAAAATAATCCTTTGGAGGATTGAATATTCTATTTAATATTTTTATTTTTTCCAGTTCCATGTGAAACTTTTTTTTTACATTTGTTTTTAAAAGTTTGAGTTCCAGATTCTCTTCCCTTCTTCCCCTTTCCATTGAGAAGGCACATGTGAAGTTATAGAAAACATTTCCATAAAAGTCATGTTGTGAAAGAAAACAGATTTTTTGCCCACCAAAAAAACCCCTAGAAAAATAAAGTTTTTTTTTAAAGTATGCTTGAATCTGCATTTAGACACAAACTGTACTTTCTCTGGTATGGACGGTATTTTTCATCCTATGTCCTTCAGAGTAGTCTTAGATCATTGTATTGCTGAGAATAGCAAAGTATTTCACAGCTTATCATCCTACGGCATTGCTGTACATAGTACATTTCACTTTGCATGAGCTCATGGAGGACTTCCCAGATTTTTCTGAGAACATCTTGCTCCTTGTTTCCCATAGAGCAATAGTATTCCATCATAATTGCATATTATTATTTATTCAGCCATTGCTCAGTTGATGGGCATCCCCTCAAGTTCCAATTCTTTGGGGAGGCTGTAGATTCTCTGGAACAATTGGAGATCATTTAGATCTTTTTTGATTCCTGTTTGTTTATGGAAAGATTATGGTAAAAGAATGACTACTTTAATTTTTAAAAACCTCTATAGGCTCCAAGTTACTCCTCAGTTATTTATCTATAAAATGGGGAAATTAATATCTCACCTAATTGTAATCCAAGGATTGTTGTGAGGAGCCAAGAGATAGACACAAAGAGAGAGGCACTGGACCTGTGATTGATGTAGGAAACTTTTAGATGAGGAAGATTTAGAAAACTTCTGCTAGTGCAAGTTGGTATTTTATTTACAACTTAAAGTTTTAGAGATACTTAGAGCACTGAGAGATTAATTGTCTCACAGAGGGTAGGAAATAATCTGACTGATTTTTTTTTCAAAGCACAAAGCAGAATAGAGCAGGATTTACTCATCTTTTTTATAATTATTTATTAATACTTTTTATTTGCAAAACATATGTATGGGTAATTCCTAAACATTAACCCTTACAAAGCTTTCTGTTACAAATTTTTCCCCCCTGCTCCCCACCCCTCCCCTAGATGGCAGGATATCCACTACATGATAATTATGTTAGAATACTTAAGAAATCGAATATACGCATAGTTATTGCATCATTTTTTGTGCAGGAGAAATCGTATCTACAAGAAAGAATAAGGATTTACTCATCTAAAGGAGAGTTGGCCCATTAAAGTAGTCCCTTTGGGAGTCCAATAATTTTTTCCAGTTATCACTGAGTGTTTCCTCTAGCTGCTACCTTCAACCTCACATTACTTTGAATTTATTTGTTATACATTGTGTAGATACACATATATGTTATAGGTATGTGTGTATGTGCACACACATTATATATACTGTATATATGTTGTATATGTTATCTCTTCTATATATGTATCTGTATATTCATTCATTCAATACACATTTATTAAGCACCTACTATGACACTGTGCTAAGTTCTGGGGATAGAAAAAGATTAGGTAGGGAAAGCTTCCTATAGAAAGTAAGATTTTAGTAAGTACTTATATAAAGCCAGGGAGATCAGTAGTCAGAGTGGAGGAAGGGACAGCCTGTATATATGTCTGCATTTATGGCATGTTTTGTCTTCCCAACAGAATGAGACCATTACATTTTAACTTTTTGTCTTCATATCTCTAAAATTTAGCAGAGTATCTGGTACACAGTAGGTACTTAATAAGTGCCTGTTAATTAATTGAGGGAATGATTGAAGATTTGGGCATACCTGATGTCACATGCCTGGTTATATCTTTTTCTCTTGTCCCCAAGCTTGGAACAGAATGCTGTCCATCTCTATCTGTTAAAATCTTTTCTTCTATGTATCTTCCAAGTCCAATTTAAATAATACTTTTCTGATAAATACTTTCCTGACTTTCCCAATTGAAATAGAATTTCTTTAAATTTCTCAAATTCATCTTTTGGGATCTCCTTTGACTTTGTCTAGGTTGCTCTTGCATTTCTGACCATACTACTTAACAGAAATTCTTCCCTCCAAGATTACCAACAATCAGTTAACTGTTGAATTCCATGCAATGCAAACCAGATATTCTCTCTCTCTCTCTCTCTCTCTCTCTCTCTCTCTCTCTCTCTCTCTGTCTCTCTGTCTCTCTCTGTCTCTCTCTCTGTCTCTCTCTCTCTCTCTCTCTTCTCTCTCTCTCTCTCTCTCTCTCTCTCTCTCTCTCTTTCTCATTTAAGCTTTATTTTTTAGGTTATAAATGTACATTCATTTTTTTTACATATTTTCATATGAGTTATGTTGGGAGACAAAAATCAGAACAAAAACCACAAGAAAGAAAAAACCCAGAAGAAATAAAAAGGTGAAAACAGTGTTTTTCAATCTACCTTCAGTCTCCATAGTTTTTTCTCTGAATGTGGATGGCATTTTTCAATCAAGGTTTATTAGAATTTCCTGGGATTACTGAATTGCTGAGAAGAGCTAAGTCTATCATAGTTAATCATCACATAATTTTGCTGTTACTGTATAGAATATTTTCTTGGTTCGATTCACTTCACTCAGCAACAGTTCATGTAAGTCTTTACAGGCTTTTCTGAAATCAGCCTGCTCATCACTTCTTACAGAACAATAGAATCCTATAACATTCATATACCATAACTTATTCAAGGCATCCACCCAATTTTCAGTTCCTTGTAGCAGTGAGCTGCTACACATATTTTTGTATATGTGGGCCTTTTTCCATTTTTCATGATTTCTTTGGGATACAAACCAAGTAATCAGACTTTATCTTTTTTAGTCTCTCTGAGGATTTTGACATTGTTGCACACATCTTCCTCATGAATATTCTTTCTTACCTTAGCTTTTGTGACATGGTCCTCCTCTTGTTTTTCTCTTACTTGCCTGATCATCCTTTTTAGTCTCCTTTCCTGTATGTTCACCCATCTCCCTCCTTCTAAGAGTAGGTGTCCCCAATACTCTGTCCAGGGCCCTTTTCTTTTTTTTGTTTGTTTCTGTCTATCTCTGCTTTTGTTTGTTGTCTCTCTCCCCTACTCTCCTTGATCTCATGCGTTCCTGTGAGTGTAATGAAGATTTTTATGCATATAATGTCAGAATCTATAAATCCATCCCTAACCTCTCTTATAAAGGCTATTCTCCCATTGCCAACTTCCTGCTGAACATCTCTACCTGGAGATCTCATAGGCATCTTGTCCAGGCCATTGAAGCAATTTTTTTCGAAGTGTGGGTGGGGGTCTCTAAGAGGATTTCTACAAAAGAAGAAAATTGATCAATAATGTTAAGTGATAGATCTACTATGGTCATTTTGTATTTTTTTCCCAGAAAAAGGTATTTAACTTTAGACATTTGGAGTAGGGGGAAATTCAAAGAGAAGGAAAGAAGGGGCAAGATGCACAAAGTTCTGGCCTTGGGTGAGGTTGACCTCCAAGCAGGAGGGGGAAGGGGACCAATGATTCAGTGAGAGATAGTTTTTCATTCTGCCCCCCAGATCATGTCAGGTTCTTTCAGCCATCCCTCTAGTTCTTTGTTCCATGTGGGACACCTGGGCTGTTCCACACAATAGTGTGGCCCACAAGAGTTGGGCCAGATGTTCTAAGAGAGTGTGAGGTATCCCTCGGATCTATCTTACTAGGTTCTCAGCCCTCATCTCACAAGCAGGAATACACCAATGTGGGAGGTTGTGTGCAAGATAAAAGTTTTTCTTCTTAAAAAAGTTGTGGAAGAGACTTCTGGGAACCAAAATGGTGAAGTAAGCAGTAAGTTGCTCTAACTCTCCCATATTCACTTTCAAATAACCTCAAAATAGTGTCCCCAAACAAATACTGGAACAGCATAACTAGCAAAAAGACAGGGAGAAGGAACAATCTTTGAGCCCAAGAAACTTGGAAGCTTGACAAGAAAGCTCTGTCTCACTTAATTAAAAGGGAATGCAGTCTAGGGCAGGAAGCATCCTACCAAACCAGCAATAGATCCTGACCCTACTGTGGTAGAACAGACAAACACCACCAGGACCCACCAGATATGCCTCAGCTTAGACAGAGGACCAGGCAGAGTCCAGTTCTGCAGCTGCTATGTGCCTTGGTGCTTCAGTGTAGTCCTGGGGAAAAGCAGAAACATCCCACTGGGCTCAGCACATGCCAGATCCCACAACTAGAACCCAGGCTCAGCGCCAGGTAAGCTGCCAGACCACTATGGTCTCCAGCAGTGTCAAGCTACCCCTCCCACTACACCCTCTCAGCATAGTACCAGACCCCTGGGTTACCTATGAGCCTCACGGCAGCCTCAGGGCAGCATCAGTGCAGCACTAGGTAAAGAGCACCTGCAGCCCCTGTCATAAGAAACCGGAGATAGTGCCCCTCCCACCCTGGGAGCAGAGCTCAAATTTAAAAGAAAAGAAAGAACCAAAAAATAACAATAAAGATAGAAAAGTTATTATGGTAAGAGGAAGATCAAAACACAAACTCAGAAGGACAATAATGTCAAAACCCCCAAAGAAAAATGGGATGTGGTCTCAAGCCCAGAAAAAACTCATGAAAGAACTCATAAAGGAGCTTAAAAATCACATAAGAGTGGTAGAAGAAAAAATGGGAAAAAATGAGAGTGATATAAGAGAATTATGGAAAAAGAATCAATAGCTTGGAAAAAAATTATATTATTGACTGTTGTTTTTTAAAAATCATTTCTCCTTAGCTCCTTTTTCTCACTCCTTTTCTTTGAACCCCCCTTTATAACAAAGTAGAACTTTTAATCAATATTACTATATCTGACCATCCCTACTCCTATGCTGAGAAAAGGGAGGTTTATTTCATGCAATATTAGTTTTGGTGACGGTGGTGGGGGAAACCCAGAGAAGGGCCATTGTCAGAACCACCAGGCAGGATGAGGGATATCTTCAAGAGAAAACAACTCTGTTACAAAAACCAGAAGTTTTTATAGCTATCTCAGCATTTCATGCTCAACATCTCCAAAAGGGAACTGGATGTCTTTTTTTCTAAACTTATTTCTCTTCTAAACTTCCCTGTTTATTTTGAGGGCACTACTATCTTTCCAGTTACTTTATTTCACAACCTTTCAGTCATACTTGATTGTTCCCTTTCTTTTGTGATCATGTATCCCATCCTTTGCCAGATCCTGTCAATTTTGCTTTTACAACATCCTCCACATTTGTTCCTTTGCCACTGATTCATAAGGCTGCCACCTTAGCTCAGGGTATCATTTCCTCTTGACTTGACTATTATAATAGTTTTCTAGTGGATCTTACTGTTTCTAGTCTCTCTTCTTCTCGAATGCATTCTCTGTAAAGCAGTTATATGAAAATTCTTTTTTAAAGTTAAATTTTTTTTCTCATCAATGAAACTATTTCTTTCATCCCCATCTCCCTCCCCCACTGAGAAAGAAAGAAAACCCAAATCTCTATTACAAACATGTAATAGTCAAGCAAAACACAATCCCTAAACTGGCTGTGACCAAAAATATATGTCAATCTGCACTCTGGGTACATCTTTCTGGAGGTGGGTAGCATGTTTGATCATGAATATTCTGAAATTTCGGTCTACATGAGTGTTTTTAAGACACAAGTCACTCCCCTGCTTCCATATCTTCAGTAGCTCCCTGTTGGATCTAGAATACAATAAAAATTTCTCATCTTGACATTGAAAGAACTCCACGATCTGGTTCCAGTCCATCTTTCCAGGTTTATTACTTCCCATCATGTAGACTTATGTTCTACATAAAATGGTACTAACCATGCAGAAAAATTTAGGATTTGTCTTTTTAGAATTCTATATTGTATTTCTTTTTCCCATATCTTTGCCTGGGCTGTCTCTCTTGCTTTCCCTTACCACCAACTTTTACTTCCTTCTAGGCTCCTCTTATAGGAGATCTTTCCTAACCCTTGGCACCTCCTGGGGGAAACTTTTCCTAAATCTTACCCACTTGCCACTTTTTTCTGCCTCTTCTGATTATCTTGTATTTGTGTACATGTTGAAGCTCCCCAGTAGCATGTAAGCTCCCTGAGGGCAGGACAGTTTTATTTTTAACCCTTTGCTTCTTCAGCACCTTCCCAGTGCAATGTCCTTGAAAATAGCAGGTACCTAATAGGTACTTGTTGGATGAGTTATTTCACTCACTCCTTGTGTCATATTCATTTGAATAGTTCTATTAGTTTGTAAGCTCTTGATTCTTGCCTCCTCTGGATAGGTGTCTGTATATTCATTCATTCATTTTCACTCAATAAACATTTGTTGAATGCTTTCCATGTACTAGACATTGTGCTAAGGGCTGGGGATACAAAAGAGACAAAATACAGTCCTTACCCTCAAGGAGTTCACAATTTAAAGGGGAATACAACATGTAAATATACAAAGTGAATTACATACAGGATAAATAGGAAATCATTAAAAGAAGGAAAGCACTGAGGAGTTAGGGAAGGCTTCCTGTAGCAGGTGGGATTTTAGTCAAAACTTAAAGAAAGCCAGAGAGTATCTTATTTATCTTTGCATTTTTAGTACCTAGTACAGATTTCTACACATAGAAAGTAAGTGCTTAAATATTTGGTGAATGAATAAAAATATGGTATTCCTCTTGAGGAGCTGTCTTTAGGCATGGTGCTTTTTAAAAATCATTTTCAGTGTAGTTTTTATTTTTTGAAGGTAGATATGGTTTTTAGAAATAGATAATAGAAATAGAAATTTGTGTGTGTATGAGAAAGAGAGAGAGAGAGAGAGAGAGAGAGAGAGAGAGAGAGAGAGAGAGA